>CM057102.1:13108922-13673922 GCA_029959045.1 Taenioides sp. WSHXM2023 | reverse complement strand
ATATATATATATATATATATATATATATATATATATATATATATATATATATATATATATATATATATATATATATATATATATATATATATATATATATATATAAATTCAATCTATTAGGCCACTATTGTCTCCATACTGTTAATGGGGCCTCATTAAAACACATCATCATATTCACTGGTTTCAGTTTTCTGTTTAAAAGGTGGAGAAGATAGTATATTTTGTTGAATTGTAAATGCCAGATGATCTTCACTGTGAAACCCATGGGTAGCGTCTTTAGCTCACAATAGCTGCATGTGCGTGTGGGCCTGGAGCATGTGATGATCAGTGCAGTAGGTTTAAGCAGAGCCAGGCGTGTGTGAGTAACAGACAGTCCCCTGCTTTTATTTCTGACAACTCTCTGAACGCCCACCATGCTCCAAAATAGAAACAAGTGCAAAGAAAGACTGGCCTACTTCACACTCGGCACACAAGTCTCCACTGTGTGATTATGAAAGTAAATTATAGCGCTGCAGCCTCTCAGCAGGTGGTAGTCATATAGAGTCACTGAAAATTAAAAAATATGTCCATTAAACTAAATGATTAAAAATTCATTATTACACTAAATTAAGTTAATTTTCCATATCCTTTCACTAATGGGAACGCTAGCTCTTTGCTTATGCCTATGTACAACACGCAGGCAGTTCCAGAATCCAATTACCCATTTGCTGGAGATGAGCAGGCAGAAACCCACCGCGGTTACGAGTCAGGTCTGCGTGACAACAAGCCCATTCACAGTAGAAGTACTTCTCTGTCCGCTATTTGCTTCTTTCCATGGAGATGTAATTGTTTAGCCTAGAATGTTTTCCAGTATGGCATGAAACATCTATTTAGCATTTATTCAAGTACGTATATTTTATTGCTTAAAAATACCTTGAACTGTACATTCTTACAGTGAGTGTGGTCACCCGTCTCCATGGATATAGGTAAGTTTGATGTTATACTGAGAAGAATTATAATCAAAGCAATATCTCTGTAAAGTCAAGACTGTGAAAAACATTCAACAACATTTTTTTTATTCATTCATTTTTTCACAGATTGCCTGCCATACAGCTGTATTTAGTACTCAAGCCTGGATGACATAACTCCATTTCTATCAACGGCCATGAACATCTATATGGGAATAATAGTTTTTTTTAAGAGCAAATAGATACAGAGTGATTGTGTGTGCCATAGGTTAAGTATAAATCTATGCAACATAAAATAACCTACAGACAGCCTGTTTGAAATGACACTGTTTATGACAAATGCAGCTTAAACTATTCTTTGGTATGGTGCTGCTCCTCTGAAGAAATCATTTGTGTCTGACCTTGAAGTGTGTAGGTGCTGACAACAGACGCGCTCTACATATGTGGCTATCTTTACTTTGCTCTGAACAGCCTTTGAATTTATGTTAATATGCCATTTCCATGCACGAAAATAAATCCCGGTTGCAGATATGATCTCGACAAAAGACAAAAAGATGAGCAGTACCAGATCAAAGCACAGATGGTACACAGATCCTCTATGTATATACATCTATTATATGTTACTATGACGACTAGTTTTGAAGCGCCAATAAATCGTTTTGCTGCTTTTCTTGGTGCCTGGAAGAGCTGAGAAAGGACACCCGGAGGTATGTCTCATTAAAAATGGCTGAGTGGAGAGTATGGATGTTCACATGGGCTCTGTCAGAAGCACAGGCTGGGTCATTATCAGCCCACCTCTCCGGATCTGAGCACTGTAAAACATGACAGCTGAACTACATCGATCCAGTCCACCGCGAAAAGAAAAGGCAATTTGAGAGAGGTAAAGTGGAATCACAGAAACAGGGATATGGAGTCGGACAACACAAAGAAGGAGGAGATGTAATGTTAAAGAGATATATGAGAAAAGTACATGTTTCCAGGGCAGGTCTGGTGTGGGTGTGTTACAAAAAGACTATTACTGTACAAAGAATGCTGCCATTACTGATAAACCTGCCTGGTAAACATTTTTATATTAAACCATTATTGAAATATCACAGTGCACAAAACGCAAACTTCAAAATACATTTTAAATTATATATTTAAATTGAACATGTATTATTGCTCATTGAATTATCAAATGTAAATGGGTTAGCTTAAAAAAGACAATAAAATCATTTATTCAAAAATGTCATCAGTCATATCATATTATGCTAATATTAACCAGATATTATTATGTTTATTTATTTTACTAATATTCTATAGTCTTTAGTTGCACTATGTAACTTTACGGGCTCATATTACACTATTTTCACGATCTATGTTATAATGTTGTTTCCTCATCACAGACATACTTTTTTGAATTGTCTTTTGTTTCATTCAAACAAACCATATTTAGGCTGAGTCCTTCTCTCAAACAAAAAACACAGTTCCACCTTGTGATGTCATGTGGTAATACAAGTCCATACACCTTCACTAGAATCATTTGGTTCATTTCAGCCCTGGAATGGCCAATTTCAGCTAAACTAAAGGTAAAAGGGAGCTGTTAACTCGAAAATACCGCACCTTGAGCTTTGGAGATGTAGACAGACTAATAATGAAGTCAAACATGTATGAATGAAACAAAACACAACTCCAGGTCTGCTTTTAATGAGGTAACAACATTATAACATGGTTAAAGCTCACCAGAGTCAATTTGATGTAATATGGGACCTTTAATGCAATTAACACACCTATTACTGAATACATTTAATACCATACATTAAAACATTAGGCAGTCAACAATATCCCTATTTAGACAATCACATGGCAGATCTTCCACCAGTAATGTTACACAGTGCACCTTTAACTAAGTACATGAGGAGCTTGTCATCCAGATACGCTTTGTGGCTCTGACTATCCTCTGTGACAATGCGCTGATGGCACTAACACCGTCCCCAAGCCAACTGTCACGCACAAGAGCGGACATTTAGAGGTACTCCAAAAAAACCAAAGTCCCCTCTCCTGGCTGTAACGACAAAAAACACATAACCTGGATTCACAAAGCCAGTGTTCCATGAAGAGAGCCAGTACAGCCCCAGACAGCATCTCCTGACAAGATTATAATGGGCCGCTGTGGGCTGGCTTTCCTCTGGCTGTGGGCTCGATGTGTTCTGTATCTGAAACCACGAAATCCCCAGTGTCAATGCACATACAGTATCACAAGACATACGGCCCACTTAAAACATGCTACTTCACACTACTTTGAGATTTGGGGCTGAAGTGTAGGCTCCATCCCCAGGTGGATGTTTTACATAGTATTTGTAAAAGTTTGATACTGAATAAACACTGATAAGAAAAGCAGATGTCCCCTGTGAAACTATAATTAATGTAATCTTAATAAATAACTTTAATCATTTTATTTTGTGCTATCAGCTTTCGGAGCATATGCGCTGGGTTGAGGTTCAGTGAAAATTATTAGCTCATAAAGAAAAAAAAAAACGCGTCTATATATTAAATCTAAACCACAGATGGTACAAGAAGAGAAGAATTAGGATGGTGCTTTTAGTTATTTGTATACAAGATAACCTTACAAGTGATAGTGGCCGTTCAATCACAGAGCAGACCTCAGAGACAACCATCTGTTCAACATAGACCCGTGAAACATGGCAAACACATACAAATATATGCATGTTACAGTGTACTTTGTATTGTATTTGCAGATAACAATCTCCCTTTTTGATTCTAGATAAAGAAATCTTCCTTACAATATACATGAATTAAAATATTTGTGAAAGCTGAACCGCCTTCCCTCTAGACTTCTGCCACTTAATTTCAGAGTAGTGACAGTGATTTCCCAGAATGCCACAGCAAACCTAGTGATCAAAAGCAGAATGCACCAAGCAGTGATCCCATGATCAAAAAGTGCCTGCTTTAATTCCAGTAATCCTTTTATACATTTAACAATGTATAAATAGATTTAATGCAAACACCCACAGCTGATATTATATTTGAAAGCTCTGTGGTTTTGTTCAAAAAGAGAACATTTGAAGAAGAGGATGTGATGGACTTATGTGAAAATGACTTAGCAGCTCTTCATTGGAGAGAAGAAAATATTAAAAATTTGCAAATAAATAGAGCAACTAGCTTGACAGTAAAACTAATACTTGACTGCTTCTACAAACATAATAAGGTCTCCATCTATGGTAGTATACTGGAGTTGAGTGCACTAGTAATTGTTTTCCCTATTTAGTTTAGGGATGCAACAATTTCCAACCTGCTTTTACTTCACACATTCTAGTTTATTTATGGACTGTTGTGCATGTCTGCATGTGCAGTTTCCTTAAAGAAACTTTTTAATAATCTATTCCTCCATAAGAATGGTTAAAATTCATCAGGAAACATGCACAGCCGATGTGGTTGTGTTAATTTAAGTGTCAGCCCTTGCTGGCCTGGAGGGTCACTGAGGTTAAACATTTGATTAATCCCATTTACTCGAATAAGACTAAAGCCCCTTTACACACATACAAAACAATGCATTTTCACTCCACTGTGCATTGCATCATTGTAGTGCTGTATCAGATTAGTTTATACTATAGCCTAAACTCTAATGTATTCTAAATGATTCAAAATCGCAAGTAGTAGATGTAAATGCTCTAAAATATATTTAGCTGATTCCCTGAGTAATTACCAAACATCGTCGAGATAACTTTATTTAAATAAACTGATGTAAGAGTATTATGAAGGCTCAGACTTGTCCAAAGCCCTGACCTGTGACTGAGGCCACATTAAACAACAACAAAGGTTTGGAGTGAATGCTGTTGTAAAGTCCCTGAGGTTAGCACACCTGCTGCCTGCTGCCTGACCCTCCCCTGCACCTGTGAGATACAGCTCTGTCTTTAGGGCCATCTGTGAGAGGCAACTCCTCTTTGGCTCATGAACCTGGCTGTCCCAGGGTATCCACACAGGCTTTTGATGCTGCTAGTAAACAACATCAGGTCAAAATAAGCCACCAGGAAAAGTGATTTTATGGAAATTCTCACATTTGACATTTGTGAGATATAAAGAAAAAGTGCAGCAGAAACATAGTCAACTTAAATTATTAAGTCGAAAAGTTTTTCTTTTTCATTCTTTTTTTTTTTTTTTTTTTTTTGCAATACCCAATCCATCAGTGAACCTTTGGGGGATACAGGTGACAGAGAAATACAAACACACACATTTGTCTCATGGTTTGAGCCCGAGGACATGTGAGGCTGCAGTCCAGTGCCTTGCCGTTTATACCATGAGTGTGTAGCGTGTAGCTGCAGGATGCTAACTCCAGGACCAATGCATCATCATGTTCTCACCTGAGAGACAGCTTTCATTCAGTAGCTTAAAGCATTAAGCTACTACATGTGCTAGGAGCGCTTTCACAATACCATCAACTCTATGACTGTATTTGTGCTAGGAGGCTCTGTCAGGCTGTATGCACAATAACTTGCAAGTGGTTTGAGATTTTTGTAACAAGGAATAGGCCTTCAGCAGAAAAACTGATAGACCACCATTTAGAGCAGGGCAATGTTATATAACAATTTAAAGTGAACGTTTGCTATAAAGATGTGATTGACTCATGCTAGGGAAATAGTGCTATTAGTGCCAACTTGTTTTAGGCTATTCATTATTTTTGCTTCATTAAAGGGCCCATATTAGGCTATGTTCAGATTTGTATTATAATCACATCATCCCTCATCACAAACACAACTGGAGTTGTGTTTTGTTCCACTCACATGTTACAGAAAGTGCTCCACTGTGTTTTTACACTCCATACACTTTCACTAGAATCATTTGGATAATTTCAGTTGAAAACTACCTCTTCATGACATCACAAGGTGGAACATAGCATTTTGAGCTTTGGAGATGCAGATGCCCAATAATGCAGGGTTACTCAAACCTGTGTGAATGAAACAAAACACAATTCCAGGTATGTTTTTCCAGAAGGAAACAAAATTATAACATTAAGGCTCAAAAGTGTCAATTTTGCATACTATAGGACCTTTAAGCATCTGCAGAGCCTCCATAGAGCTCCATGTTCCATTTTGCCCTTCAACAATATATCATGTGGAATAAGCAAATTGAACCATTTACAGAAACATACATTGTGATAATAGGAGGCCAGTCTTCATTGAAAACCTCTTAAAAATAGCTCTTGTCTAAGTCTAATTTAAAAGATAAACCACTCTGTCAAAACAAACATGGCAAAAAAAATCACCGAACTTTGTTTAAAAATGTAAATCACTTAAAGACAATTTCAGTAAGTAGCAGCCCTAAAAAGACAGACATGTGAGCGCTCTAGCAGAAACACAGAAGTGCTTACTCCCTCACACACTCAGTGGAAAACAAAAGGCTAGAGTAATTGTAGCTGGCAGGGCCCAGTCTTTAGGGAGAACAGAATAAATGTGGGTAGTCGTCTTTCTCCCTCTGGATCCAGCATGCTCACACCTCCAGAGCCCAGCAGCCCAGTGCCTCCACAGCTCAGTGCTCCCCAAAGCGCTGACAGAGCACTTCACTCTCTAATAAAAGGAGCATTTACACTCGTTTAGTCTCGCTGTCTCTTTCACCTCTCGCATGTCCAAGTGTCCTGCTCACTTACCTTTGCTATGATCAAATCAGAGACGCAGCTATGCCTCTCAACAGTGAGGTTGTTGGTTCAATACTAGAGAAGTCTTGATGTACTTTTGTTGCATAGGGTACATATGGCAGCAGTAGAGCAATAGGAAAAGTGATCATCTGAAAGTCTGAGGGACACTGTTTAGAGCCCAGACGGAGCATTTATAAGGGCAAAATTTACTACGTGGACAGTGTATGCTATAGTGAGCAAAAAGCAGGCCAGCTGAGATGTGTGTCCCATTTTATTTTTTTTTAAACCACTGGTTTTATCCAACGGGAGACCTCTGTGAGAACTGTGAGGAAGCGCCGTCTGACCCCTGAAGTGGCTGCAAATTTTATTGATGTTTTAGATAAAAATCCCTCAATGGTTTTACCTGCCCCTTACGATTTTATTACTGACCATTTTAACAGTAGACTACGGTCAGCTCTAGATCTGGTTGCTCCACTCAAAACTAAAAACATCAAAACCAAATAAACCTCCATGGAGAAATGAAGAGTTGAGAAAATCCAAGAGAGAGTGCAGGAGGGCAGAATGCAGAAGAAGAAAAATCAAAACAACAATAAACCACCAATTATTCAGCAATCGACAACGAACATACAACAATGCAATAAGAAATGCAAGAAACCATTACTTCTCCACAATAATCAACAACCACAAAAATAATCCAAAAGTTCTCTTTTCAACCACTGACAACATTTTAAACCCTGATTTTAGCACGTTTTACTTGACACCCACTGACTCTCTGTGAGCAGTTTGCAGACCACTTCATGGGAAAGATAAACACTATCAGATGTGATATTTTATCTTGTTAAAGCCCAGTTTTTAACACATCTGAGTGTTTGTCTGCACCAGAGGAAACAGTTTTGTCAGTAATGCTGAGATGCTTTTCTCCTCAGTGAGGCCCACCACGTGTCTTTTAGATCCAATTCCCACCCCATTTTTAAAGTAATTTTGTGGATCTTTTAGGGATGAGCTTTTAATCATGATGAATTTCTCTCTTCAAACAATGGTCTTTCCCATTGCCTTCAAAGCGGCAGTGGTGAGGCCCCTGCTACAGAAGAGCAATTTATAATGATTTTAACAACTACCGACCAGTGTCTAACTTACCATTTTTAAGCAAAATTTTAGAAAAACTTTATTCAACTAAATTATTATTATTTTTTTTTTTGACGATCACAACATTTTAGAAAAAATTCAGTCTGGTTTTAGGGTGAACCACAGAACTAAGACTGCCTTGACAAAGACTTTAAATGGTTTTAGAATAAATTGCGATTCACAAAAGGTGACTGTGCTGGTTCTACTGGATCTGAGCGCTGCTCCTATCTCACAGACAGAACATTTATGGTGAGTGTAGACACATGCTCCTCCAAGGTCCATAAAATCACATGTGGTGTGCCCCAGGGTTCCACTTTAGGCCCTGTGCTTTTTAACTTGTACATGCTCCCTCTTGGTGGTGTCATCAGGAAACATGGAATCAACTTCCACAGCTATGCAGCTATACATACACAGCTTTAGATCTCCATGTCTCCTGATGACACCAGGCCAATGGATGCTCTTTTTAACTGCATTCTAGATATCAAATCCTGGATGGCAGAAAACTTTCTCCAGCTTAACCAGGACAAAACTGAGGTTTTAGTCATTGGTCCTGAGGCCCAGAGAGAGAAACTTTTACCCAAATTACAAGCAGTCTTTTAACCCATCTCCTCAAGTAAAAAAACCTGGGTATCATTTTTGACTCTGAGCTGACTTTTATCCCACACATTAGGAACATCACAAAAATAGGTTTCTATCACCTAAAAAACATAGCCAGTCTGCCCCATTCTCTCTCGGGCCAACACGGAGACACTGATGCATGCTTTTATCACCAGTCGAATAGACCACTGTAATGCCCTGCTCTCTGGTCTTCCCAAAAAGAGTATTTCAGGTTTACAGTTATTACAAAATTCAGCAGCACGTGTCCAGACTAGGACCAGAGGGCGGGACGACATTACACTGGTTTTAAAATCACTGCATTGGCTGCCTGTGAGTTTTAGGATCGATTTTAAAGTTCTTTTACTGGTTTTTAAATGTCTTAATGGTCTTGGGTTTATCTTTCAGAACTGCTTTTACCTTATGAACCCTCGTGGACCCTGCTCCTCCGGCAGCAGGCTCCTGGTTATTCCCAAAGTCACGACACACTCGGAGAGGCGTCTTTCCAGTACTATGGCCCTCGTCTATAGAACAGCCTGCCGGAGGACCTCAGGACTACAGAGAACATTCATGTTTTTAAGAGTAGGCTTAAGACCCACCTGTTTAGCTTGGCCTTTGATTGAAATTTTATACTTACTTGTTTTTATTATACACATTTTATTATATTTATTTATTTTAGACATATTATTATCTTGAACTCATATTCCTTTATCATTTTGAGGATTTCCAGTGTTTCCTCTGTAGAAGCCCTCTGCATCGGGAGCAGAGGTCGGCTGTTGCTGTCAGGGTCTGTCCCGTGGGCTCCTGGTGAAGGGATGATGCTTGGGCCTCTTCTCTCTCCTGGGCCCTGTGTCCTGGTGGAGGGATGGTGCTTGGGCCTCTTCTCTCTCCTGGGCCCTGTGTCCTGGTGGAGGGATGGTGCTTGGGCCTCTTCTCTCCCCTGGGCCCTGTGTCCTGGTGGAGGGATGGTGCTTGGGCCTCTTCTCTCTCCTGGGCCCTGTGTCCTGGTGGAGGGATGGTGCTTGGGCCTCTTCTCTCTCCTGGGCCCTGTGTCCTGGTGGAGGGATGGTGCTTGGGCCTCTTCTCTCTCCTGGGCCCTGTGTCCTGGTGGAGGGATGGTGCTTGGGCCTCTTCTCTCCCCTGGGCCCTGTGTCCTGGTGGAGGGATGGTGCTTGGGCCTCTTCTCTCTCCTGGGCCCTGTGGCGATTCCTGGTGGGGGTGGACGGCTCTCTGCTCCTGGTGTAGACGGCTCCTCTGGTGGTGCTTTCTCAACTTATTCGCTGGTATTCAGCCTCACATTTTACTATGTGTAGTTTTATGTATTTTAGCGTGTTAGTATATGTGCGTGAGTGTGTGCATGTGTGAGCATGGAGGCACTTCTGGCTCTATCAACTCTGGCTCCAATTGACTTTACATTGAAAACGTCACCCCTCTCTCTGTAACTGCAGTGAGCCTCATTTTAGTCTTAAAATGTTTGTATTAACACGCTCTACATAATCCTGCCATTTTGCTATTTTGTCTGTAAATACATTCCTGATATAGAAATCGGCTCCTATAACTGCTAGCCTTGTGAGCTTCATCATCATCAGTCCATAGCATCAATGCAGCATTAAAAAATATTTCAAATGCTTGTAGTGGCTCACCACAAAAGATACAATAATAATGTGTTGTTCTAGCAGCCAGCAGGTTATAAAAAAGCAGACTTTACCTGAGACACTTAGGCCTTGATTCTCATGTATTCCATTGCACTGGAGCTGTTCATTAAACATGTGCATCAAACAGAGTTCAGAGTTGAGAAATTAGACAAAAATGGTTGCACACTCTTACCATAATAATGTGGATGGTTACAACAGGAAGGGCATCTGATATAAAAACTCTGCCACATTCCCATGAAAGTAGTTTGCTATCCATCCCAGCAACAATGTGGAGCACTTCAGTGAGAAAACTGGCCCAGCAAGTATCCACTGTTCTTTTATACAAGTATTTCTTTTTGCAAAAACCGTTAACATTCTGGACCATTAACCCATCCATTTTCAATTTCTCATCACAGTTCCTCAGTACTATATCTCTTTTATTACACTCATTCAATCAAAAGAAAAGAATAAATTGTTCTTTTACATAATAGGAAATTTGTCGTCCATTACATATACATTTAAATATTCTGAGACTGTGCAGAGATATAACAACTCAATTAAAATTAATAGCCAACTGCTTTTGTCTGCACTATCTTTACTCCACGAATATAAAGCTATAATACACGATCAGATAATGTACATTTTAGCCCATACACAATGAAGGATTTGATTTGTGCACTTGCTTATTGTGTAATTGAGAATGGGAGTGACTGCAATACAGAGCTTCATTTGACTTAATGGGTCCAAGCAGCCATGCATAATAAAGAGAGGGAGCAGGGAGGGTGCATGCTTTAGTCCTCTAATGAACATAAAGTGTGGAAGTACAGCACTGATAAGAGTCTCACAGACAGTATCAGAGCACACATATCCAACGTCAGGCTCTGGGGCCACTCACAGCGCTGTGGAGTTCTAATATGACCCATGTCTAATCTTTTATTAATGCTTTGAAAATATTTTGTTCAGTTTGTCCTCCACCAAGAGACTAAAATCGAAATCAAGATGGGAGAGCTAGGTTTTATGGATTTAGAGAGTTTAGCTTGAAAGCCGGTCAACAACAAAAATGTGCACTTTTCAGAGTGAAAAATTAGTTTTAAACCAAAATGGTAGATATTTTGATGGAACATTTCTCAAAATGTTAGTTGTTTCCTGGGTTTCACATATGATTAGAAGATTAGAATGATTTGGTTTGGCAATGGTCCTCAAAGTCAAATCAAAATATAATATGCTTTAAAAGGAGGAAGGTCCTCACAAAATCCTTCAAATCAGGAAGGAATAATTTGTCTGAAAAACGTGAATAAATAGGAAGCTAAAACCCATGGAAAGGTTCATATTCTGGCTAAGATCATTCTTCAAGATGGGTAAAAAGGGCATTGGGATTGACACCTAAAATGTAGAAAAAAGACTGGACAGATGCAAAGAAGAATTATATAGAATCATAATTAATACTATTATTCAGCCAGTGTGTATATGGTTTAGAAGAAACCTTGATGCCTGTTCAAAGACAATTATGGAAGTGTGAACTTAAGCCACCTTTATGACCACTCTACTGAATATCATATTTAAATTTAGACTCACTCTCTATCCTTGGGTCTTTTCAAAGAGCTAAATGAATATTCTTGTATAGCAACCACATACAAAACAGAATAAGCATGTACCTCCATGGCTGTGACCTACAGTGACATATTGCTCATGACAAACGTAATGGCGCCTCATTTCCTGGGCACTCTTCACCTCAATGCACCTGTCTGGCCCTCTGCTCTTTCTCGCACACTTTCTTTGGACATGTATTATGCGCGCTTGAAAGAGAGCCATGGTGATGCCCAGTCACTGTGTTAACATTCATAAAACAGACCTCTTTAGAACACAATCCTCTCCCCTCTCCTCAGCATCTGCTAATACGCTGTCATTACCACTACACAATTCAAATGGAGTGGGCTGATACTGGAGCAGTTAATTTAGTCTTGAATGAATAAGGGTGGAAGGCAGTCAGAATGTTCAGTCAGCGGTGAAGATTAAAAAAAAAAAAAAAAAAAGGTTCAAATGAATGGAGTCGTAGGAGCAGCAAGGAAGCACAGATAGATAAATATGAGCTTAGGATCTCAAAGGGGTTCAAAGACTTTAACTGGCATGGAGAGCAAGCTAAATGAGGTGAAGATAAATGGCTGCCCACAAACACAGATATATAAAGATACAAAGAGATTGAATTGGGCAATCTGTAGTCTGAATAACAGGCAAAAGAAAAAAATTATACTTTTGACCTTGTAGCGCAGGTCAGTTTTTTATTACTGTGAATGCTGATTTCAATCATCAGTTTGTGTCAAAAGTGTCCATTTTAATTTCTTGCCAGCAAGCAGTGTTGAAGTGTTTTGTGTGCTGTCCTCATGTAATAAAGGCAATGAGTTTCGATGTGTTTTTCGATATAGAACCAATTGAGTGCTTGATATTTTACGGCAAAGAAGGTCATGGGTTCGACTCCCAGGCCTTTCTTTGCTGAGTTTGCCTGTGTCTGCATGTCTGGGTGAGTTTGGTCCATGTACTCCAGTTGTATAACAGCTAAGGTAGTCATGACCAAGCCGAGCTCAAGATCTGGAGATGGGTCCTGGCGATCACTGCTCCCAACAGGTTGCCCAAGCAGCATTGAAGGATGGGGATAATAAAGTGCTCCTTAACCTTAATTAACCAAAATTGACTCTTGTAAGCTTTAAGCCATGATATAATGTTGTTACCTCCTCAAAAACATGAGTTGTGTTTTGTTTCATTTACACATGTTTGAATAATCCTTTATCATTAGTCTGTCAACATCTCCAAAACTCAAAATGCTCTGCTCCGCCTTGTGATGTCATGCAGTGGGAGTTTTCAAGTTAACAGCTCCCTTTTACCTTTTGTTCAGTAGAGATGGTCAATTCCAGGGCTGAAATGATCAAAATGATTCTAGTAAAGGTGTATGGAGTTTAAAAACACAATAAAGTGCTTTCTATATTGCCACATGACATCACAAGGTGGAACAGAGTATTTTGTGTTTGAGAGAAGGACTCAGCCTAAATACTAACTTGTATGTTAAAATGTATGAATGAAACAAAACACAACCTGCCATTTGACAGGAAGCTGTCAAATGAACTGTGGTAGTTGGCATCTGCCCACCACACATAAAAACACTACATAAATATTGCGTTACATTGATCAGTCCCGGTATCTTTTTAAACAGATGATATTTCATTTATATTTTCCGGACCTTAGGATGTCAGTTTTTCTCTCTTCCTACATAATGAGTGTTGGCATGCAGGGTCATGGAGACAGCCAGAGGCCCTGTAGTGGAGCTAGAGCAGTCTGAGGAAGCCCGTTTAACCTCTCAGTGTGATACATCAGTGTGTTACATCAGTGTGATCAAACACCAGTCCACAGGATGAACAAGTTTGTACTCATAGAATTCAGATGTCAACAATAACATGAAAGCATATGGTTGAGACTATGGAAAAGGTCGATACAATGTCCTGGTAGAACTAAAGATGAACTAAAGATGTCCACATAACTCAAGGCTCTGTCTCATATGGTCAGGGCAGAAGAAAGGCCAGAACAGGAACTACATAGAGAGTGGACATAGGTGTGCTGGACAAGAGATAGTGTGTAACCTGTAGTTAACTATCCTGTGATTTCAGAATGCTATACTGTGGAACTTCTCATGCAAATCAGTAACATGGAGAAAAGCATGCTGGACCCTTCTCCAGAAAATATTAATATAAAATATAAAACACATTACACGGGTAAACAGATCTATTCACCCTTTTCATATGATCATCCAGGATTTGAAGCTAGCAGTTGTGTCCATTACCTAAAATGTTACTGTGAAGAGAATTATCATTATTAGAGCTGGATTGAATTAAATGATTTGGCCCTGATCATGAAACCCTTTATAGCACTGTCCTCCATGTATCAATGCTCAAAACTCATTGCACTTGTAAATTGGCCAATGGACCTTCTTCAGCTAGATTCTCCAAATGGAAAAAGCATTTATGACCATGGACTATAAAAGACATCTCAGTGTGCTGGTATGTTGTGCACAAATTAAAGGTTATAGAAAAAACACAGACATTTGTGCTCC
This sequence comes from Taenioides sp. WSHXM2023, assembly GCA_029959045.1. Classification (NCBI taxonomy): domain Eukaryota; kingdom Metazoa; phylum Chordata; class Actinopteri; order Gobiiformes; family Gobiidae; genus Taenioides; species Taenioides sp. WSHXM2023. The sequence continues at coordinate 13,659,891 of CM057102.1, read as the reverse complement.
AGTCAGCTGCAAGTGTTACAAGAACATCAACTATTAAATATATTTTAGCAAAAGGAGATTAGGCTATTATTGCAGAGCTGGGCCTGACGGGAGACCAATGGAAATACCAGGCGCTGTAGAGCATAAGCTGCTGTTGCTTTGTTTCTTTGGACAAGACACTTCACCCACTTTGCATACATAAAATGTTTCACTACCATAATAATTAAATAAATAGAAAAAAACAAAAAAAAACAAAAAACCTGACAATTATTATGATGCCAAATATGTTTTTGTGCACAAAGCTCCCACTCATGTTGCCTGCTCTGCTTCTGTGCTGATTCTTATGTTGGTTTAGTGTTAATTAGTGTAAAAATGCATACAAATAAGAAAAAGATCCAAAGCTCCAGTTCCAACAGTACATCTTAAGGAACTGTTCAAAAGAGCCGACTTGGACACAAACGTCTCATCACTCGCCCAGAGGCAACAAGCAGGTGTTTTTGAAAAAAAAAAAAAAACAGAGTTTTATATAATGCCTTGAGGGTACAAGCAGAGGCTGTGTACAGGTGTACATCGCTATAGAAAACAGCCAAACTGCTTTGCTCAGCCTGGGTATGCCAAGTCAAAAGGCTCACACTGGCTTGTTACTTGTTACTGTGGATACAAAAGTTTTGAGAGACGGAACAAGTAATGCTGTGCCATCTTCAGTATATATATATATATATATATATATATATATATATATATATATATATATATATATATATATATATATATATATATATATATATATAACTGATGCTTAAGCGTGTGTTTACTTCAATTAAAAAACTGATGATGGTTAACTGGAAACAATTGCAAACAACAACTATTATGCAAATGTATTTTAATCATACATTTTGTTCATTTATTTCAAATTTGTCTCATTTAACCGTAAAGCTGAGTATAACTGTCCTATAACATATGCTAATGATGGATGTTTTACAGCCCTACTTATTGTATTTTTATTTATTTGACCTCCATTAGCTGTAGAAGCACAGCTACTTTTCCTGGAGTATCGTTCCCCATTGGGGATATCCAAATTGTTTTAAGGCCTTGATTGTAAAATAGGAAATGAAAAGCAATTAGTTGTTTTATTTCTCAAGTTACGCCCCTTCTCTTGCCAGCTAACATTTTACTAGAAACTCATTTTATTATCATTTTAGAGTCACTGGTTGGGCACTGCGCTAGTCCTGCACAGAAATGAAATAGCCTGGCAACACCTGAAGAGAGGGATCAGCAGAAAGCCCCGGGGTCTGTGGAGCAGAGCAGGGTTAGTACTGAGAGCTCAGGTTAACACTGAGGTTTACTGCTACAACAGAAGCTCACTTAGCCAAGGTCAGTTTCTATGGTGACTGAGGATGGGACTAAATGTTCTAAATTTTATAACTCTGACCCATAGATGTCGACAGTATAGTATCTGAAAAGTGCAATTGGAGTTTGGGCCAAATTTAGAATCCATTAGTCGTTGTTGTTGTGATTGTGGTGATGGTGATGCTGCTGCTGCTGTTGCTGCTGCTGCTGCTGCTGCTGCTGCTGCTACTACTACTGCAACATGAGTGATATTTTATTAGTCTCAAAGTGCTCTATAGTTAACAGCTACCTTTTACTTTTAGTTAAGTAGATTGACAATTCCAGGGCTGAAATTATCCAAATGATTCTAGTGAAGGTGAATGGAGTTTAACGTAATGGCCCTTTAAGTTATTATTTATATTGTCCAGTTGCAATTGCTCTTCAAGACATATTACAGATATTATCATTTAAAAAGAGACATCATGATCAAGCAGGACCAAACACCCTTTAAATCTCCTCTGATGCCCTCCCACAAAGCTTTGTCTCCCTCTAAAAGATAGTGGCCCCAGGCAAGGCTAAACCTGGTCCGTATTTATGCCTCATGCCTCTGCACTTCAAACTCTCTGTGGTCCACGGTCAGCACAAGTTTGTTTTGCCGCTGGGCTTTTTGCATATAAACTGTTTTAAATGTACTCTGGTCCATCTACTTTTATCTATTTGGATTCAATAAAACATCATTTCAGCAGGACACACTGAACAGCAACACTTAATAGGCTTTTAATGACATTAGGATTTAAATATGCATTTGAACTTTTAAACAGTTATCATTTCTATTATATTATTATATTATATTATACATTATTATTATATTATATACTAAATACTATGTAGTACTAAGTATTGTTTGTTTTTTGTTTTTTTGACAAAGCAAATGGTGGCTACTTTGAGATTTGAATAAGAATATATAATTTGAATAAATATTTTCTTTGCTACATAATTCATATTTTTGATGTCTTCTGTATGTACATAAACTGAAAGAAGTTGTAAACATAATGAATGAATAAGATGGTGTGTCCAAACTTTTGACTGGTAGTGTGCACAAAATCTTAAAATCAGTCTTGTTAGTGTCATTCATTTATTTACTGCTAAAAACACACTTTATTTGAAGCTTTCATTGTCTTCAGTATCAGTGTCAGTCTCAGGGCCCATTGAAAACTCAGTAAAACACACCAACAGTGATGTATTGGTGAAGACACAAATAAGTCACCTAATCAGATCCATCACTTACTTGCTGGTTCCTGACTGGAGTCTGGCCCTGGGGGAGCTGCTGCCAGAGGCTGGAGTGCTGGGTTGAAATGTCACCTTCATTAGACCCATCTACAATCAATAGACTGAGTGTGTAGTCCCAGAGTGGCCAATCACAGCGCGGAGGTCAGGGGAGGCGAAAGAGTCAAACACATGCTCCTGTCAAAGAGGATGATGCTTGGATTGAGTATGGGAACATATGCAAGGGACATTTCCTGGAACTTTTACAGTACAGCATTTGTATGAGCATTTGTAGTAATAGCAGTAGCTTTGACAAAACTGACAAAGACAGGAGTCTGGAGCTGTATCCTGTCTCCCTGAGCTCAGAGGCCGTGATTGACAGGTGGATTAACCAATCAGAGAGATGCATTGTCAGTACTCAAAAACAAACATGCCAGTTTACAAGTGTTCCTAAAGAGTTAGAAACAGAGTGGATTTTTGCAGAATGAACATAATCTCAGGAAAAAGAAGTTATATATTTTGTTCTGAACGTTACGAGAATTTTGAAAAGGAGATGTCTGCCGCATTTGAGAGACATGTGCTACAAATTAGAAGCCGGTTGGATCGCCTCAAGTTTGACAGATGTTGTAATGCTCTATTGTCTGGTTCCAGGCCCTTCTGAATTTGAACAGAATGTAGAAGGGACTGGCTGGTCAGGCAAGTCTATTGTGTCTGTTTTCATAAACGGAGGACCCCACCTCAGACACAAGGAGAGCATGCAAATGCCACACAGGAAGAGAATCAAACCTAGGACCTTCATGCTACAAGTAGAGTTCTATAGCAACTGCACACATTCAATATTGCCCAAATAATAAAAAATACTGTAAATTTTACCAATCCAGTACTAATCACTAGAGCTTAATCCTATATAATTAAGCTAAGATGAATCATATAGTAGTGCAACTTGGCTCAGCTGTTACAAACACTCTGACCTCAACACCACCACCACTTTAGATCTCATTAGTTATGCCATTATCATTTTTCAGCATATGCAAAACAAACAGTCACATCTAATGAATTGTTTTATTAAGTCCCTCACAACGTATATAATGAAATCATAAATCATGTATGTGAACGGGTGTATACAGTTGCATTGATAAAAAGCATCTGGCAAAAGGGCTAGAAGAAAATAGAAAGAAATCAGAGAGGACATCAAAGGCAAAGCAAAGAGAATCTGTGAGGAATACAGTCGTCCTAAGACAAGAATGCATGAAGCTCATTACTTATTTAAACATCATAACAAAGTGCTTTTGTTCACACTTTATTACTTCAGTCAGCATTAGAAAACACAAACACAAAACATAGTGGAAGTATAAATGAGGGGAGAGCAGAAGTTTATTTTAAAGTTCATTTCGGGGGAATTGTCTTAAGTATGCAATGTCTTTAAAGATGTGCTATGTAACATTTTCTGGTAGAGGGTTTGCTACCTGCTTGAGTTATTTCTTTGCCTAAGATGTTTCACAGTATGGCATTAAACTTTATGGAGACAAGCCGTTGACACCAACATATAATTTAATAGATACAGAATAGATGAGTTTAATGTCAGACAAAGTCACTTAGTGAACCTTTAAAACTGGCAAGGCAGAAGTCAATACACAGTATGCTTCTAATGCCATAATATTTTCTTTTTCCATGAACCCATTACAAGCAGATTATGGGATTTCAATATCGATATTCCTTTAAATAGAGGAATGTAGATACAATGGAGAATGCTAACAATGGTCACCATATTCAAGACTAAGCAGGGCTTTAAATTTCAATATATGGCATCTTACTCAAAGCAGAAGATAAAACTGATAAGAAGAAAAAGTAACCCAAGTTGACCTTGTGAATATGAATTTATACAGCTCAGAATGTCATATCGTCAACTTCTGCTGGCTGACCCCATGAAAAATATGTCTTTCATTTATTCTCTATAAATTCTAGCAATAACTTCAAATGTAAATATATATACATGAAAACAGCTTAAACTGTACTTACTCTTGGTTGTTTATTGTGTGTTTGCTCCCACATATACTTATTTACACTAGCAATGTCATAACCCTGTGTACTGCTCTCCAAGAACATTTGTTTTGATCATAACAATCCATAATGACCTCTCCTTTTATAGTGCTACATCATAAGAATCAAAAACACATGATTTAATAAACAGTGTTGAAAGCACAGTGCGTTTTGGCCAGCACTCACCCAGCAAGCAGAGATGTGCTGTTCTGAATTATTCATTATATATGATTAGTATTCAACTTATCTCTGTGTCGGACTGTTCCTGATTAAAATGTGGCTGCTTATTCAACTTGTCTGCTTGTCATGCACTGGTGATTTCTCTCAATGCTTTTGTCACTGTTGATGATATGAAGGCATTTCTTTAACCTCTTGTATGTCATTTTAAAGATATTTGCTTGAGATCCAAACAACTGACCAATCAAAAAGCCATGCTAAAGGTCCATGTGACTTTTCCACTGAAGGATCTGCTCCCTTTTTGTTTCCATGGAGATGTTGGGCTTTAGTTTTTATCAGTATAGAGACAAGCAGGTAACACCACTAGTGCATGTTAAAGGTCAGATCTGTGGAGAGGTTTGCTCACCATAAGAATGCATGTATTTCCTGCTGTTTTTCTAGCAATAAAAACACCAAGGACATTCTGGAATATTTCTTATTTGAAAGGGAAAGCATATATCCAATTGTGGATATATGAATGCCAAACTCTTAAAGAGATGAACTATTCCTTTGCTTTTTCTTGATGCAAAACAGAACTGGTCCAAAGTTATTCCTCACTTACACTATGAGCTGCTTTTTCAATATATCTGTAGTTGGGTAAGACAAGTCCTTGGGTCAAATACAGAGGACAGATTTCCCCACGTGGACCTTTAAATTTGACAAGATACAAAATATATAACTTTCTTCAACCTGTGTAATTTGACAATGTATACTATCAAGTGTTTACCATTAAAATATCTTTTCAGTGAGCTCCATCCAGTTCTTCCTTTTTTGTGTTTCATTTTACAGCGTACACTGTGTTTTCGTCTTCTGATAAACTATAGGTGCACTGTCCTTACACTCCTATAGATCCGTGCATGCCCCATCTTTGCACCACCTTGTTAAAGTCCATCGCTCCTCTTCTGTATTCATGTGTATGAGTTTGTATGTGTTTCTGTTATCTCCCTACTGCAATAACAGCTCTTTGGCCCTGGACACAAGCCAAGAGCTCAGAGCAAAGCTATCATTGCCAGTGTAATAGACTTATTTGATACACTGTGCATGAGTGTATGCACCATCACCTTAAGTTACATCTAGTCTATAAATTCAACAAGCTCTGCAACCTCCCATGCAATTCACCCAAAATATATACAATTTAAAGGACCCATATTATGCTATTTTCTGATCTATGTTATAATGTTTCCTCATCAAAAACATCCCTGGAGTCGTGTTTTGTTTCATTCACACATGTTTAACAACCAAACCCTCCATATTTAGTCTGAGTTCTTCTCTCAAACAGAAAACACTGTTTCTAAACTCCATGCGGCTTCAATCACTGATGATTTTAGACCTAGAATTGCCAATTGCCAGTATGAAACTAAAGGTAAAAGGCAGCTGTTAATTTGAACGCTACCACTACATGACATCACAAGGTGGAACAGAGCAGTTTGAGCTTTAGAGATGTAGATTGACAGATAATATTAAAGGATTATTCAAACATGAATGAAACAATTCAAAAGTCCAGGTATGTTTTTGGGGAGGTAATAACATTCTAACATGGCTCACAAGAGTAAATTTTGTGTAATACAAGACCTTTAATGAATAATCTATATATTTTTTTCTACATTCTACTATTTCAAGAGTAAATGAGTAAATTTTTCCACAATAAAATGTTATAATGTGCTTCGTGGTGTCTCCATGAAGACGTTTTTTTTTATTATTATTTTTTCTTCCTTCCTGTGGTTGGAATGTTCCACAGCATGGCAATAAATGTGTCTATTGTATGTTATTTATGTCTTTGATGGGGGAAGTGCATATTAATGAACATCTGTAACAGTTACAGTGTAAATATGCCAGATTAGCAAAGATGCTAATTTCCATCTGTTGTCCCTTGGCAAGTAACAAAAAAGACATTTACAAAACATTACAAAAACAGACAATAGAACAATATCTTGCGTTTACTCAATTAAAAATGAGCAGGGCTGTCGCTCCACAGATTTGACCTGTAACTTGGCCTGATCTTCCCATATGCTTGTCCTGAAGATAAATGTTAAATGCTGCACTGTGGAACATTCCAGGCAAAACCATAACATCTTCACAGAAGGTACGAAAACACTCAAAACATTACACAGAGCACCTTTAAAATCTCTCTAATTACTGGTGGAGGTACAGTCCAAATACACAGGCAAAATGATTGTCAGTTGAAAGCACAGGCTCTATAAACTAAGGGACTAAGTTTAGACTAAGGGAGTGTGACCTCACCCATAGTGCTCAGCTCCAGTCTAATGAAGCTCACAAAACTAGCAGTTATAGGGGCGAATTTGGGGCTGAGTTCCATTTTAGGAATAGGAATTGATTTATGGACAAAATAGCTAAATAAAGACACAGTGGGTTAATACAAACATTTTAAAACCAAAATGACTAGGCTCACTGCAGCACTTAGTTACAGAGAGAGGTGACGATGTTTCTGTAACTAATTGCTGACCCAGAGTCAATGGAGCCGGAAGTGCCCCCATAAACAATTCCTATATGGAACGAGGCGGCTAGCGGGTTCGCTATATCCATATAGTCTATGGTTGAAAAGACTTCTTGTGATTCATTAGTAGATCTGATCCCTCACAAACATAGTAACGATCAACATAAATTGATTTTCTGTTAAGATATTTCTTTCAGAAACACTGAATGCCCCATAGACATGTATACATGTATCCCCTTATCACTGTACCTACTATAACAAGCTACCAAACAAACCAACACGGCTACTAGAAGCAATCGGATTAGCTCCTTAGTATAAAGTAATGAGATGAAGTTATTACAATACCTGACAAATAATATCATGCACCGAGACTGACATACATCCAGTCATAAACTGGGCTCCACCTGACACCACTACAGCAGAGCCTTCAGAACAGCCCTGCTCGCTTCTCCTCCCTCACATCACTCTCCTCAATCATCTCCCAAAATAATGTTCCCTCAACAAACCCTCACGCCTTGTTCTGACAGTGAATGAGTTCATTATGCAGTCTTTGAGAAGTTTTCCAACAACTGATAGTGTATTCTGTATGGGGAACTCTGAGATATGCGGACTACAGCTTTATACATGAGTGACAGATCTGGTGGGTTTCTATGAATGGAGGAATATAAAAATGTTTCCATTGTTGATATAAAAGTTTAAAGGTGCACTATGTAACTTTTGGGTTGGGGATCTGTCACCTGCTTGTTTCTATGGATACGTCACTGCTCAGCCTGGAATGTTCCACAGTATGACATTAAACAGCTCTACCTTACATTTATTCACTTATTTACTGCTCAAAAAAGGTGAGTGTGGTTGCCTGTCCACAGATCTGACCTGTAACTTGGCCTGGTTTGGTCTCCTTTAAGACAGAAAGGTTTAATGCCATACTGTGAAACAATCCAGACAAAGCAATAACATTTCCATAGAGAAAAGCATCTGATGGACCCTCCACCAGAAAAGTTACACAATGCACCTTTAACATTTACCTCGATGCAAAGGCCACAGAGGCTTCTTATGCAAAAGGGAAACACAATGTTTGGTTGATGAAGGAAACTGAGGCACCCAAAACATTACAAACTTTTGAAAAACACAGTTTTACCTCTAATAAATTGTAGAACCATTGAAGATCTCCCTTCAGAATGGCCAAAAGACTGTGATGTAGGTTGGCTGTGACTGTTTTGGAGTTCAGTGAGCAAAGTTAAAAACACAGACAAAGGAAGGAAAGTGTGGTCCACATTTTTCCTTTTTTCAGATGCCAAAAAGTGCTATGTGCAAGATGGAGGTCAGGCAGCAGTTGCTTCTCCAGCCCAGAACACAGAATTCTTCTTCGAGTAGAGTTTTATGGGCAGTTGGCAAACAACTATTGGTGCATTACCGCCACCAACTGATAAGGAGTGTGAACTGGAATGCAATATATTAATGGGATGAAACTAAGCAAGTTAAAACAGGGATGGTCAAATTAACATTAGCTTCAAATATTAACTTTGACACTTTATAAAACAAACCCAAAAAACACAAAGTATTTAAAACCCAATTAAATACATAAATAATATACACAAAAACCCCAAAATTATACACAAAATGATACACAAATAAACTTTAAAACCCAAAAACCAATAAAACTCCTATCTCATTACCCCTGTACATTTTCTTGGCTTGGTTGAGCCCGAAACCTTAAAACGGGAACTCGTTACCAGTGGGACTCTTTTGGGACGTGGACACAATAATAGGCGATAAGTGAACATGCAACAGCACCTTAAGACACTACAAAATACACTAACACACACCAACATTTAAAAACATAAAAAATACATGAGGAAGTGGGCCATTTTTAAAGTCCTGGTGGGAGAACTGTATTGAGTTCTGTTTTGTTTCATGGGGTTTTTGAGTATTTGATATATAGTTTATATATGTAATATAGATATTTTAATTCATAATACATTCAACATTCAGAACAGGGTTTATCATGCTCTTGATTGTCACTGCTCATCTGTCTCCATTGGACTTAATTGTTGAGAGCCACAAATGTACTGTACCAAACCTACTGAAGTGATTATAACCAATAGTACCAGTAGTGCTACTTGTGCTACCTCGATGGGCTTTTTAATGCAAATTAGACCCCACAGGCCAGTTTCTACAAGCCTCCTTTTAACTGGGCTGTATTTAAATGGCGAAACCGTCCTATGGTGTTCCTGGAAATACTGGAGCTAAAGCAACACATTTCAAAGCTGGTGTGTGCCGAACATGCCCGTTTAGAAGAAGTATTGTTTTGTAGTGCAAATCTTCCACAGCTATTCATGTCAAGCTGCTCTGAAGAACTGTTACGTGCATAATAAAGTGCAATAATAGGATTAACGGAGGGAGATGGAAGGAGCTCGGGTAGAATGCAGTCAAATGTACATTAGCTTGGCTTCCCTGGGGTGCCACTCGTTTCAATCCATGACATCGAGGCGGAATACAAAACTCTTTCATATTCTCAAACAATGGCTTAATATTTTAATAGTGACTTTTGTTGTTTATCAAAGACATCGCCTGCAGGAACATTTGACAATCAACAAGTCAGGCATGAATGCATAGCAACATTAAAGCTGTTTTTTCCAGTTTTTTTGAGTGAGTACTTGAAAAGCCTATTTGCAACGCTGTCTATTGTCAAAATTCCTTTAATAAAAATTGATTGCTGAGGGATCGAAACTAGGGAAAGCTATAAAATGTTAGGTATGTATATGTGAATGTGAGCGGTGCATATTTCAAAAGCAGGGGTATTAAGTCATGCATTAAAATGATTATAGCTCATTTTCTTCCACTGGAGCCTTGTTAATGGGCTGCCTGGCTGAGTGCGTGTATGTGTGTTTCCACTCTAATCCATTACCTGCTCCTCCTTTATTGCCCACTCATTCTCCCTCATTTAGTTCTGATTAAAACACGTGTGCTGCTGAGGCCCTCTCCGTGCGCACATGGACTCTCAGCTTCTCGCCGTGCTCCAGTCACATTCACATGCTCTGAAATAGGCTGAGATGTTCTTTTGTTGGCGAGCCTTGTCTTGTTTGTTGGTCTGGTCTGCAAGGTAAGACTAGCATAGTACACAAACCCAAACCAAAATAGATTACAAGACAAAATCAAAAAGTGTTTATTTGACAGGGACAGTGCAGTCATACATAGTCACAGGTAGAGTATGCAGCTGATGAGACGCATATAGGGTGAAGCTTCTCAACTCATGTCCCTGGTTGGACTTTTCCCTACAGTAAACTGTTTAAAAGCACAACTCTCTGTATACTGGCTCCTCTGACTTTAACTAAAGTTGGCCACATACTTCAGGATTTTTCAGTCTTAAATGTGTTTTCAACGTGCAAATTTAATTCTCTGAGTGCAAAGACTTTATTGAAGAGACCACAGACTGCAAGCTAAAAGGCAAACAAGCAAGTGCAAATTGTTTGTGCCTAAAACAAAAGATCAGAGCATTGCACTTCTAGTTTAGTCTAACTGTTATCTGTGAATAGTGGTACAATATTTCAGATAACTGTTTTTTTATGTACAGAAGGCTAAATTACACAGGACATAGAAGTGTGTCCTGTACTTCCAGTAGCAACAGTTTCGGATTTATGTAAACAGACACCAGTTAGGAACCACTCTCACGTTTCAACCTGGATTAATAGCACTGTTTTGTGGACTGGGTGCCATTATTTGCTGAGGACACATTCTAATGGATAATATGGATGAGAATGATTCAGTTTAACTTTACAGGTATAAAAAGTCACCTATTTTTTTAATTATTATTATTTTTGGTGTTTGTATTTTGCCACCTCTCTGTCCTTCACTCCTCTGCCCCTGACGCTGTTTTATTGACTGGTGCAGTGGTGGTGGTGATGATTCGTGGTTATGACGTGACAGTGCAGCTCACAGTCACATTGACACATGAGGTGCACAGTGGCTTCAAAATCACATACAAGGATCCAAACTCTGATCACGCCTCTCTGAAGTTGGGGAGAAGTAAATCACTGCCTAAATTGGTGTGTGTCCTTATTTGTTTCTCATCTTTAAGCTCCTTTGTTATGGCTAGTAAGTTGTACCTGACTGTGAATAGATATAGTCAGTTTATGCTAGTGCCAGTCCTGTTACTAGTCTCACTCCCCACCAAAGGTCCAAAGCTGTTTTTGACACTGACTGGCGAGGAAGTCTCCGCTCCGGTCTGTTCAGATACAGGATAGTTCAGAGCCAAAGCACAGAGCGCAGAAGCAGAAAATGTGGTTAAATAGAATCAAAGTGTGTAGTTAGATGTCCCAGACAAGCTCTGACCGGCCACATCCAAGATGGATATTTTATATTGCTGATATTAATACCAGACCCTACAACTGAGTACATCAGATTTTTCCAACCTCTACCCCAGGCATTAATTTGCTTCACTCTAAACTTTTGGAAGCATGACATCAGTCAGCACTAAATCTAAGTCTTTCCCCCAGTGCTCATGAAACTTTTACATTTATCAAATCGATTTTGCAGATCTTTAAGACATTCTGAGGCAAACATAAACACTGTTTCTTCTGTTGTCCACAACTGCATTAGAGTTTTAGTTTTGTTTTGTTGGAGTTGTTTGACTTCTGAGGATTTTTCATTTGACACAGAACATTTGTCAAAATAATGCCATTATTGCCCTATTTGTAAAATGGTAATGCTATTTACAACTGGGGATTTTTGCATTCTTGTTTACATTTTGTTTAGTTGTTTTGGGCATGCTCCAAAGCAGCATTGACCTTTGTAATGGGATAATCCAGAAAATCGCTCTTCTGTCCATAAAGAGTCTTTTATTTGCCGCCCCATGTCTCCTGGCATTTAGAAAGCCTGTCTATGACTCTATGATCCTGTGTTTGCTCCACTGCACAACTCCTTAACACAAATGTTATACTCACAATACTTTATAAGTCTGCTGTTGGACTCGTTATTAGCGCAAATATATTTGTAGATGGCCGTCTATTGACTGAAAATGTACTAGGTTGTAGATTGCAACTAGAATTTAAATTAGGTGCTTAGGTTTCCCATGGTGCTTTGGTGCTTTAAAAAGACATGGCAATAACACTGGTGCGTCACTACATACAGTGGCAAACATAACATACTCCTACACAGTCTGAGGTTGCTGTAAGAGAAATGGATGTGATGGATATTCTACCTGCATCCAATTAAACATAACACTGCATAATAGGATGCACGTGATGAAACCCATCTTAAATGTGTGCTGTGTGTGGACACACTCAGTAAGTATTCTTGTGCCTTTAAATCCCTTCTAAATGTGCTTTTGGTCAACTTGGGTTTATCATTTCACCTTGACTGACTAAATACATTTGGAAAATGCACTTTATAAACTACACCTCTGTTTCCAATGAGGCATTTAGGCTGGAGGTTGGAGCTCCCTTTGCTGTCAAAGAGAATGAACAATGGGTAAATGAAGTCCTTAGCAGAGCATTGTGTTTGTTGTGAACACATTTTAACCACAGAATGACTCAGGTGATGGATTCGGATTTTTACCTGTGATGCAACAATTATGGCTTTTTTTTTGTATTCAGAGCAGAGAATTTTGGATTGATGAAATAAACATGAATGAGACTAAATAAAACGCCAGGTATGTGTGAGATGAGATGACAAAAATATAACATGGTTAAAAGCTCAAAAAGGCAACTTGTAAAATGTGTGTCCTTTAACAAAGGATTCCATGATGTCACTGATAAAGAGAAAAATGGAAGCAGGCCTAAAACCTGTCCTTTTCTTGTGAGAAGCAGTTTTAGATGTGTGACATTCTCCGCCAGACCCTTAGAGCTCTGCCTCTAAAAGCGCTCAGACTGTGTGACCCTGCAGCTCTCGTTACAAGCTGTGTAAAAGGCCCAATTCCACCAGGGCCAAACACTTGTGACCATAGTGCTGTCAACATACACTGAGATGCCTCTCTCGACTCGGATGTGAAAGTGATGGAGGTGTATTGCACAGGTTAAGCCATCCAACAGTTGAGAGCTATGTCATGAAATCATGTTTGTGAGTGTGACCTTTTTTGAAACATATTTCTATCTACATGCTTTGAGTAGATCGAAATGTAAAGGGCTTCTATCTGCTTATGTCCAGTGATGGGAAGAAAATATATTTAGTAGCAGGATACTGAATACCTGCATTAAACTGTATTTTGTAACATATTCTGATACATGGTCCTATTGGAGTACTGTATTCTGAGTACAAAAAAAATACTTTCATGCAGAGTTGCGTTTAAATAGTGTAAAGACACAACATAGGATAAAAAAAAACAGCTTTACAGTTTGTTATGCATTTATTTCTCACTAATTGGAGATGGGAAAATCACCTGAACTTATTGATTATGTGCAGTTTGAAGCCTAAATTTCATGATCAAATACAGTAATGTATTCCTTTGATTTGAGGTAAGTAACTGTATTCTGAATACCTAATACTAATATCCAGAATACATTTTCTAGGTACATGTATACAGCTACTTCCCAACAATGTCACAGTAGTTTTATTTACTAGACACAGAAAAGAAGCCCCTGTTCAATTAATTAATTACATGTATGTACTAAAGACATTTAAATGGCGCAGTTCTTTCTATGGTTGTCTGAGAAATGCTAAGCAAGTAACAAATAGCATCAGATGGTTACCCCTCCGGATGTAGAGATGCAGGTTTAGGCCTGTTTTAAGTTCAATGAAATACCAAATTTTGCTCAGAATAATTAAACCAAAACTTAAATAAAATAAAGTTGTTGTTTTTTTTTTCCAACTTGGAGCGAGCAAATACATTGGTAAAAAGACAAATCATTGGAGTAGTTTGAGTAAGAATTTGTGGCTTCCAGTGTACCTACTTTATAGTACTGCATGTATTGAGAGAAAGCTGGAAGCAATTGAAAGCTGTGAGTGAGTGAGTGAGTGAGTAGGGAGAATGTGGGAAGGGAAAGAAAAGGAGCTGCAGACGGAGTAGGATCCTGTTATCCAGCGTTGAGTGGGAAATGGGATTTGGTGTGGCGTTGCTTGGGTAAATTGCTGCATGGCACTCGCTCAAAGAGGATAGACCCCACTTCTTCTAGACATCGAAAGCCTCTTTCAGACACACAGCACTGCCATAAGCTGTCCCACTGAGGAGCCAGCATGGGGGATGGATAATTAAAATGAACTAGGGTCAATGCACTGGGCAGAGGCCTGCCATGCTAAATCATGTCTGTGGTGTCTTTAAAGATACATTATGTAACTTTTCTGGTTTCTCCACTTGTCTCTGTGGAGATATTATTACGTTGTCTGAAATGTTTCACAATATGCTATTAAAGGTAGTCATCTCCATGGAGACAAACACTTTAATACTAGTTACTTTAATACCATACTGTTGGAAAATTGCACGTAAAACAATCACATCACCATGGACGCAAAAAGGTGGCAAACCCCCTGCATAAAAAAGTTACATAGGGTACCGTTAATATCTCTGATTACTATACGGCAAAGCAAACATTTTTACAGTACTGTGTAGAATTGTGTCATTTACTCTCCAAATTGGGAAGATTACGTTTAAGTGTTTAAACAGAAGCCCATAACCTTGACTTCGTTATATTAATCTTAACCTGTGTTGGTGACACTGAGTGAAAACAATTAGCATGACAAATTTCTAGTTATCAGTGTTATCAAACTAACATACATGAACATTCACACAGACAGTGGCTCCCTGTTTTCTGCATCACTCAAGGAATAACAAAAACTAACACAACTCAGCCCACTCCACATATACGACAAATACCATGCAAATTAACTGACCCTGATATTTTATCAGTGTTTTAAATCAGAAATGAGTTCAACTGTATTTAGTGCAGACTATTTTTAGCCATCTCAAGCAGCCCAAAAACCCAGATAGTTCACCTGAGAGCTGTAGCAGGCCAGGCTCCAGGTCTGGTGCCTAACACAATTACCTCAATAAGAGCGCCTTACTGTAATTTTGGGTCATTTTCCATGTGCAGTCGGTCTGTTTTCTGGGATTTAGTGGGATTACTTTGTTTCTAACAATGGGACTGGTTTGGAACATGCATTGGTGAGTCTGATGGCCACAGTTCAAATGTACAAACAATGAATTATGGACAAAAAAATAACATGGCTGAGTGAAGGAGGCTATATAAAATTTGGAGTCTCATCCTCAACAACATGCCCTCTCACTCCAAAGAAAGACTTTCAGAAGCCAATAGACTTCTCAGTTTGATCACAAAATAAACTTTTTTTGTCTTGAGTCTCCTCTTAGCATTGTACCCAATGTCGTACAGTACCAGTGTTTCTTTTATCATTTTTAAATCCATTTACTCGTGTATTAGCAGATGTAGCCATTCTATTTTAAACATAATTAACAAATTGTATTATCCAAATACTATTAAATTCCAACTTTCTTTTAAATCTGAAATTATTCCAAATATCCCTTAGACTTAGACAAACTTTATTGACCCACAAGGCAAATTATTTGGGCACAGTAGCTCACAGATCGCAATATATTAGAATAACAAAGAGCAAAAATATAAATGGTAATAATAAATTCAAAATAAGTACCAAAAGTAACAAGAGACTGGTGTCAAATAAATGTATATGTACAAGCAAAAAAAAAAAAAAAAAGTAGAAATATTGTAATACAAGTATATCTCAGTTGTATACAAGAGGTTGTAAGGAAAAACACTGTAAAGATGAACTCATGATTGACAGGACAGGTTATCAAATTCAAAAGGGTGAATTGTTGTACAGTTGTTTGAGCTACTGTGACCTGCTGCCACTCCTCAGGCGTTCAGGTCAGAAGCACGGCTAAAAAAACCCAGCCAGCAAATTAGCTAAACAATGGTGTTTTATCAGCAAAAGAAGTCAAAAAGTAACCAACTCATATTTTAGCTCACTGTTTTCTTAGAACCACATTTGTTCCTCACATGCTGAGTTCTGTGGTGCAACTTTCCTTGAGAACTTTGTGGGTGGTCTATCTCTCAATCCCACCGCTGTCTGCCTTTTCACGGCTCCTTTTGAGTGACACAAGTCTCTCAGGACAGCCATTCAAGTCAATGTTAATAATTTATCTGCTGAAAATACACTTCCCTTCCTCCCTTCATATACTGTGCTAGGTGTCTCCTACGAGAAAGATGGAGCTTGAACTTTTAAACTGGGAAACTCAATCTTGATATCCACCAGCCTTTTTATACACTTTGCACAACTTGCACAGCACCACAATATGAGTATTTGCATAATGTTGAGCAATGCCCCTATGGGTTTTCTAAATCCACAGTGAAAGAATACATAATAAAAGTAAAAGCAGATTGAACATGAAACAGACAGTCTTGTGAATTGTCGAATAGGCCTGTACAGAAGACTGTTGGATAGTTGAACATTCTGTGTTTGGCTCCCCAATGCCCAGACTCTGACATTCAAAGTCTGATAGAATTAGAAAATATTGGAAATGTAACCACAAAAATTCAAATTTTTTGCCCATTGACTTTACATTTGACAGCCAAGGTAGTGGTATAATAAAAGTAGCTCTAAATTAAAACTAATTCAAACATACTTTTACTCCAACTTGGATTTATTTTACAGTGTGAATATGTTTCTAATGTGGTAAATGCTTTGATTGCTGTACTATATTAGTGACAAACGATTTATGTTGACAAGATTAAGAGTAGAACATTTGGGTTTTTTGCACCTTCTTTATATTTTTAATTTAGATTTTCTTTCTTTTTTTTTTTTTTTTTTTTTTTGTCGTTTTTGTGGTCTATCCTTTGAAAATACCAATTTCTGTGCACTGGCCAATGTTTTGTCCATCCAGTTACATTAAATTCAAATGATAATATTCTCATATTTGAGTGTCCGTTTCCACAAATACTTAATCTTCTTCGACCATAACTTTGTACTTTTATTTTAGTAATAATATTCTAAATTAAATGTACCTACTATTTATTATTTAATGTTGCACCACAACACCTTAAGCAAGTTCCCAGTTTGAATTTTGTTCATTGACAATGACAATACAACTGATTCTGAATCTGATTTTTGGCTACTCTACCCACCTGTTTGTCGATTTCATTTTTGAATGCAATTCTTATTTTGAATGCGCACACATGGCTTTGAGCCGTTCTACAGAATGTAATCTTTACCTCAACACTAAAATGCTTTTACTTTTTCTGGTCCAGCAGGATATGAGAGCTGAGAGACCAGTTCCTGCTGACATCACTGAAAGCACCATATTGTATTTACTACTCCTTTATGGCAACAGTCTGGACAACATTCGCCTGTAGCTAAAACCACAAAACTCAGTTCAAACATAATATATTGCTTTGGGAGTTTTGACTCACAACAGAGAATAGACTTTGAGTTGTTAATTCAGTTACTTATTTCATGTCTTTATATTGATATTATATATACTATACAGTGATTTTTTTCAACTGCACTAAACTCTACTACCACGGAAGCTTTTGCACAGTCCTCATTATTGTCATTCCCACTGAGGCCTATATACCCTTAATAATAGACAGTGAAGTGCATGTCTTACTAAGAGGTGTACTGAGGCAACGATTAATTTCTGCTCAGTGTCAGACCTATATGCTTATATCATAGTTTGACCATTTTGGTGGCATTTTGTGCGGTCTTCCTCAGAACTGTTTGTATGCATGTTTGGTCAGTTCATGTAAGTATGTATTTTTTGAGTCTTCTTCATGATCTCTGGTGTGAGAGAGAAGGAATGCCCCCTTATCTCGATGTACACCTTTTTTTAAGAGGTTGGATAGGACATCATTTTTTGTGTGTATTTGTTTTTTACATGTGATTTAAAAGTGATATATCTCATTTTACTGTCTTAAAAACCTGCAAAAACAGAAATAGTATTACTTACAGAGACGAGAGTGAAGTTTAGTAAAGCTTACAACAACTAGCATGCTCTGATTGACCTCAAGAGTGGCTTACGCACTATATATCTACTAGGCAAGACATATTTTATCAAATGGAAAAAAAATCGAGTACCTGACCTTTTTAATGCTTCAATACCAACAATATCAGGGCATCCATTCAAACATCTCACCTGGTAACATTCAACTCTACCACAATCTCCCACAACACAACCCTGCACGGAGACCACAAAAAGCCTGATAAACTGTGTATTCCTTCAGCGAGGATTTATGACTGAAGTATATTTGTCATTATCTGGGGTGCAGCGGGCTGAACTACACCTGGGCCCTGAATCGATCAATGCATTAGCAGCACACTCCGGCGTAATAAAGTACAAATCAAAGCCAGCCCTCTGTGATCCTGTGAGTCATTTGACATTTTATACAAGACACAAACAAACAGCGCAAAATGACATTGATTTTAGAGGTGACACTGTCATTATTAACCTACAGCCTGTGGTGTTGGATTTGCTTTGATCAGATCATCTCCTAAATGAGCATAACTTGCGTGTTAGTCATGAATCCTAAATCTGTATCCAGTGTTTCAAATATCACATCAAATTAGGTGTGACTGAATTAGTGTTAATTCTATTTAGAGGAGAAAAGTTTCTGTTTAGTTCATTGCAAATTTTAGATTTAATTATTGTCAGCTTAAAACTTTCGGTCTTATTTAACAAGAAAAGATTTTGAGCGGATCTAGGATATTCTGACTTTTTTGATTTCTGTATTATAGGTGCGCTTTATATAACATTTCTAGTGGAGGGTGTTCCCATGGAGGTGTTATTACTTTGCCTAGAATGTTTCACATTAAGGTATTCATCTTGTCAGGTGATGCCATAAGACCAACACCGCTCCCAGTTAGAAAGAATAGAGTATTTACTGTATTTAGCATTTAAAACACCTTACATTTAACAAATGTGAGATAGATAAATGCTTCTCCCACCTGAAAGGTTATACAGTTCTCCTTTAGGAACACTTTTAGACATTTATGCAACAGAAACTCAGAAAGCATAAAAGGCCTATATTACGCAAAATGAACTCTTGTGAACTTTTAGCCATGTTAAAATAGTGTTACCTCCTCAAAAACATACCTGAATTTGGGTTTTGTTTCTTTCACACATGTTTCACACAAAAACCCTGCATATTTATGCTGAGTTTTCTCTCAAACAGAAAACAGTGTTTTATTTTCTGATATCTTGTGGCATTGGAGATGTAGACAGACTAACAAAGAATTACTCAAACATGAGTGAAAAAAACAAAACACAGCTCCAGGTATGTTTTTCAGGAGGCAACATTATAACATTGCTAAAAGTTCACAAGAGTCAGTTTTGCGTAATATAGGACCTTCTGAGTACCACCAGATCTGTCGTATACATTTGGAAAAGTTTTCCTATCTTAACCAAAATGATAACATCGATCGGAAAATGGCGTAATATAGGCCCTTTAATATTTTTTTCTTACTGATACTTTGTGTGAAGGTTTTGAGAACCACTGCCCTATAGCAAAATTTCTCGTACTACATACTACTGAGAGACAGCAATACTAGTACGCCACTTTGACAACTCTGAGTGGACACCCTGCTGGCTTCTTAAGACATATATTGCATCTTAAGTGGTTGCCTTGTTAAATGTATGATTTTAGATCAATCATTCAGACATGGGAGTTATGCAACAGCACTTGAGGCAGTTATGTTTGATGGTGGGCGACAGTTATAATATCGCTTGCATAATCATTTGTGCGATAATATTAAGTTTATTAAGATTTTTGTATGTAACTGGTTGCCTACAGCTATAGGTTTAATGTTCTGGTGAAAGTTTATAGTTGCATTATGGAACTTTTTTGATGGGGGATTTGCCATCTATTTGTTTGACAGATATTATTGATTTTCCTGATTTGGTCCACAGTACTACAACTATCTTTCATTTATTTAATTCCATGTGTTTTTATTACCAACACAATACCTTGGAAAACATGGAGTCATGCGAACTTATACCTTGGCCTGTTGGCATCGTGTGCTTGTTTCCATGGAGATAGATTAGTTTGATAATGCAGCATAGTGTCTCTTTAAACACAAACTAGACAAGGGAAATTACATTGACATACTGTAGCCAGAGGTGACCAGCTTAAATTCTGTAAACCCTGTGGGTGAGGGGATCTGACCGCTCCACCATTGATGTTTTTTTTTTTTTTATGTCAAACCGCCAACCTTCTGATCAGTGGACAAACGCTCTTACCAACTGAGCTACTGTCGCCCCCTCTTGTGAGCTTCAAGCTGTGTTAGAATGTTGTTACCTCATCAAAAACATACCCAGAGGTGTTTTGTTTCATTCACATGTTTGAGCAACCCTTTACTTCAAAACCCTTTGTGATGTCATGAAGCGTTAACAGCTACCTTTTACCTTTAGTTCAGTAGAGACTGGAACTTTCAGGGCCGAAATTATCCAAATGATTCTAGTGAAGTATGGAGCACTTCTTATATTACCACATGACATCACAAGGTGGAACAGGAGTGTTTTCAGTTTGAGAGAAGAACCCACCCTAAATATGCAGGGTTGCGTTAAACATGTGTGAATGAAACAAAACACAACTCCAGGCATGTTTGCGAGGAGGAAACAACATTATAAATAAATAGCGTAAGATGAACCCTTTAAATTACTTCCATTTTCATAATCTAGAATCAGACTGTCCATTCTACCATCAACAACTTTTTCACGTAGTTTCTTTTGAGTGGCGGCCAGGAGTTTCTTCATGGTTCAAGTGTTTCCATATTGCACCAAAGTGAAATAAACTCTACACAAAATGACTTCTCTAACTGTGATTTATGATTGGGAGAAAACTGTTGTGCCGCTCGCTCTCTCAAATGATGATTTCTCTGTTCAGTCATTACGTGTTATTGAGAGGGCAGCTAATAGGAGGCTGTATTGTGTTGGCTAATGGGCCTCTATCATCACAGCGTCTGCATTTCAGTGAGTAACAGAAAAACAGTGTACTGAAAGGGAGTGGGGGAAGTTTAGTTAAGACCAGCTGTTAAAGCTTTCATGATGTAAATGTAAATTGCACTGTGGTGACATTTGCTCTATTGATAAGATTTGTTTTTTCACCCAACATTTAAATGGTTCTGTAATTATCTTTGGATTGTTGATAAACACGCTTTCCAGTTAAGACATTTGTAAATAGAATACACCATTACTATACAAACTAATCTGTATTGCCCAACTTATTTCTTAGAAAAGAGTGAATGCCCCCGGTGTAAAAGCAGAAATTTAAAGTGATTCAGTTCCACTTTAACTTATTTGCATACTTATAAGTGTCATCAGAGTCATTATATGGGGTGAGAGCCTGCAGTGACACCAGTACTACAACTACCTATTACTAACATGTATTATTACTGTAAGCAGGGTTCTATCTCCACAGACCTGACCTACTGTATAACTTGGTTTGTTGGCGTCAAGCCCTTGTCTCCATGGTAGATAAGACTGATAAGTTTAATGCCATACTGTTGAACATTCCAAACAAAACCATAATATCTCAATGGAGCAGTGTCTGACCTTCCATCAGAAAAGTTACACTAAATCCAGTTCCACTTTATACACTACTAAGGAAGAGCCATGTGAGTCACTATGAGAACTTGGGATGAGCGCCTACTTCACTTTTCTGTGTGAAAATACTGGTGATGGGCCAAAGGGTTTGAGAGTTTAGAACAAATTAGACAGATTTAAATACCTATTAAGTTCCTTTCTTTAAAACTTTTTGAAAATCAGGTAGCATTTTTAAATGATGTCATTATCTTGCTGTGAATGGAATGAGTTAACATAGAACATACACTGTATAAAGAAGTAGACTAAGTGTTTGGCTCTAGTCAAATGAAGCTCACTGAACCTAGCAGTTATGGGGTGAGTTTAGAGCCAGTTCTGTATTTGTAATAGGATTTGATCTATGGACAAAATGGTGAAATAAAAACACCAGAATCACGTAGAGCGGGTTAATATGAGCATTTTAAGACCAAAATGAGGAGCCTGACAGCTGCAGTTACGGAAAGAGGGGCATGAATTGGAGCCAGTGTTGATGGAGCCGAAAGAGCGCCCATGCTCACTTCCTATTTGGAATGCGGCAGCTAGAGGGTTAGCTAGGTCTATGAGTTTTTTTCAGACGTGACAAAGTATTATACTCTATGGGGGGAAACCTGTAAATATTCTAGTTTAAAAGTTGTGTTATCGACTGATCACATCTTGTTTTTCCCAATTTCCAGTGACTGCATTCATGTTGTATTATTCATTTTTGTTTGTCTCTTATAGACATGTTTTTGCCTGAACCTCCACCTGTCAGTGCTGCTCCTCCTCTGAGCTCTCGACATCTCAGTTTGGGCTCATCTGCATATTCTCAGCTGGAAATAGTTTTGCATAATGAACATTTGACAACAGCCAAATGTTTGATGGAGTGTCTTCAGTGCTGCCAGAATGTGACAGAGTAAACAGGCCAAAAATGTACATATGTATTAGGAACCAAAAACGTGTGGGTGAACAACAACTGGAGTTATGGTTCAAAATTGAACAGAGATTATACCGCCTTTTGAAAAACTTGTGAAATGACAGGTTACAAGTTTTGATTATAAGATTGCTCATCTGATAGTTCTTCCTTAAAGGTGCACTTTGTACCATTTCTGGTGGCTTGTCTCCATGGTGATGTTATTACTTTGCCTGGGATGTTCCACAGTATGGTTTATGGATTAAACTATATCTTGTATTCAATTACAGGTGTTTTTGTTTCTCATAACTACAGCAAATACATGCATTACTATTGTGAGCAGGTACACTTCTGCACAGATCTGAGCTGTAACTTGGCCTGGTGATGTGGCCTGCTTGTCTCCATGGAAATAGTTACATTAAATGCCATACTGAAGGGAAAAAAACATGAAGTCGAAGTGGTGGACTCTACCCGTCTATCAGAAAAGTTATACAGTGTACTTTTAAAAATTGTGTCTTTAATGCAGGAGAATAAATATCGGTCAAACATGCATGAATCTCTAACTTCGAGAGGATAAGATAAGTTGTAATATGGTTCAAAGCTGTTACAAGTTGATTTTGGCTAACATGTCTCCATTACATTCACCCTTTTAAAAAACTTACCACAAGCCCAGCACTTTTCACTAAAAGAATACACAATACACTCACACCTTTCTGCATGGGTTTGCACATTCTCCCTGTGTTTTTCCATGTACTCCAGGCAGGTCAGGCTTGCCCATGATCAAGATATAGTATAGATCCGATCTGTTTGAAATATAGTGTTTAAAGCAAAACCCATTCAAACTTATAATTTCCTGACAGAAAACCAAAGTGAATTTTGTCAGGTGGAGCTCTAACTCTATTACCATTGGTGGTTGCCGTGACCTGGTTTCCCAAGCGTATCATTAAAACCTCCACTGTATCTCTTTTCAACGCAGCACTACTCCGCATACTAATACCTCCCTAACTGTATATTACTTTCTATCAGCGCTCCCTTGTACTCCACCCTTGTGCACTAGAGGCAAAGTAACAGCCATCCATCAAGCTCACCCCACCTGCCACTTCCCCATCCGTCTCCCCAGCACTGCCGCCTCAGCTGAAAAACAAACAGGAGCTCAGATACACACACCACTGTAAACACTCACGTCGGCCGGATGAAAAAGAATCCTTCATCTTGGTTTGGAGTACAGTGAGGCTCACATGGAAAAATAAGACTGCACATACAAAGTGACACACGTACACCTAAGGGAGTCATTTCATCAGACAGCCGTATCCATCATCTGGGCGAAGAAACGTCCAACGAGTCACAGAGTACGACTGGGTGACGCTTCCATTAGCGTACAATGGGAAGTCATATTTGAGTGCACCTAGCATGAGATTGTAACAGGGTTGATCCTGGTCTCTCTTTTTTTTTTTTTAAATCAGTGATAGGTACAAGTTGGTAGATTTGGACTCTGTGTAGCCTTTTTGAGGTTACTAGCCACATACTGGGACCCCATACAGTCCAGTTAATAGTGTGAAGAACAGAAGTGAGCGGGATGGCCTAGTGCTGCAGAAGGATGTTTGAATCAGCTTGTAAACCATGGTACATATTGTGTTATAGAGCGCTTTTTAAATGCTCAAAGCTGCTTTACAATTTCTTGAATTATTCACAGACGCGGTGGTGGTGGAGGTAAGCTACTATTGCAGCCACTGCCCTGGGGTAGAAGAAAGTGAAGCTGCCAGTCTGTGCCATCAGCCCTTTAGCCACTACCATTCATACATCATATTCATATTAAGCAATGTGGGTCAAGTGGAGTGCCAGTTTTGCCACTGGCGCCCCACTGTGCCATCTGGAATTCCCGAAATCTCCCACCCAAGTATTAACCAGGCCCAGTCCTGCTTAGCTTCTGCGATCTGACAAGATCGGGATTTGAGTTAGGCTTAGAGTTTTGGCCACACATACTTAAAAGGTGCATCTCTGGTAGGGGGTTTGTCACCTGCTTCCATGAAGAATTATTGCTTTGCCACTACGGTATTAAACATACAGTATGAATCTCCACAGAGACGAGCAATTGACACCATAAGGCAAAGTTAAAAGTAAGATTTATAGAAAAGTGTCCCACTCGCAGTAAGAATGCATGTTTTTCAAGTTGAACAAATTAAACAAATGCAAGCTGTATATTATGTTTAATGCCACACACTCTGACATGAGGATATGAGTAATTTTGGACAAATTTAAATGGCATTGTAATAGCCCAGATAGTAACTTAGCCTAGAGAAATAGAGTCGAGCTGAGCCAATTTTTACTGCAGACCCAAAGTGCATTTATTCCACAACCAAGAGAAAAATTGAAAAAATATTTACAAAAGTTAAAAACAAGTATGGCAGTAACCTGCACACACACAGCACCTCTTCCTTGACAAAGGTGAGGCTGGCTCCTTTTATAGGCCATATCCCTTAATTGGGTGAGCTCATTTCAAATAAAGGTAAGTACAAATAATTTCATTTCAATGTTTAAAAAGTCTAAATGTATTAAAAACAGTGCTCAAATATTAAATCAAATCTAAGTACAAAAATATATCTCTTTATTAATTTAGCAGTGGTTTATTAATGTAAAAATACTAAATGGAAAACAGCTAAAATATCTGTGCACCCCTCCTCCTAACAATATGGTTGCCTGCCCCGGCACCTTCTTAAGGTGCTCCGGCTCTGAAGGGAGGCACACAACAAAAGAGTAAGTACAATCAATTCCATTCCAATGCACTTACTTCATTTACTTATTTCATTTTCTTTTACAGGTCACTCACTGAAAAACTATTTTAATCAATTAATCAATAAACATTTAAAACTTTGCATTTGTTTGTCATTATTATCACCGGTTAACTAGCACAAGGCCTCTGTAATAGACTAGCTACATTACAGGCACCATGGCTGGCATTCAATCTCTCATTTTTTTTCTTCTCAAATCATAAAATAACAAAATCTAAATTATTGGCTCAAAGGCCTGATATAATTGTTTCTCTTTTCCCACAATGAGACATGAATGAACAGACAAAAGTGAAAACCACCAAAAGAATTAGAAAACATGAAGGCAGAGGAGCAGGCAGTGGGAGAGGGGAAGTGACCAATTTGTGATGCAGCCAGCCAAGTCTTCCTAATTAAAGATGTTTTTTCACGCTACAACACTCTTTCAACCTCATTGTTCTCGGACTGCAGAAAACAACTTTAAAGCACCAAATTGGAAAAGGCACAAATTGTTCGGTAATACCCATTTGGAGAAGGTCAGTGAACATTCAAATTAGGTTTCTGTAAGCCAACAAGATAAAAAAAAAATATTATCTTCAAGGCGATGCTATCTCCGACTTCTCTCTTCTAATTTTTGTGTCTTTGTTTTTGGGTGTTTTACAAATTTTAGCTTCAAACCAGGGCTTAGATATGGTTTTGTGTTTTACTATGGTTCAATTCTCAAACACTGTCCGAAACGTTATAATTACAGAAAAAGACTGTGGTGTTACAGGTTGACCGATGAAAGTGTGAGAAGCACCCGCTTCACTGTTGCCATGGTATCAGAACTTTAAGAAGGAAATTTTCACAGTTTTTCAGTTAGTTTGGGCTACAGTAACTACGTAATTTCTTCTATGACTGTGGATGCAAGACAATCCTTCCCACTTCCCTTCAACTCAAACTGGACCCTGGAGCTGATGAGATGGATAGAGACTTGTTTGCAAGCAGAGACAATCTTTAACGTCTCTTATACAAAGACTCTAAAAGCTACAAGATCTACAAACAAACAAAAAAACAATTGACTGAAGTAAATTCAGATAAACTGGCCATAACCAAGACACAAATAAAATACCCGGGTGTTTGATCAAACAATCTCAACCAATGACTTTCTTCACAAAAAGAACAGGAATGGTGTGAACTGTCAATGTTGTTTGAATACTGATCTGTAAATGTCATGTGAATATCTTTTATTTGTGTAAATCTGTTATGGTTCATAATCTATGAAAGGAAACTCACAGACCTCTCCTCATTCCCCACTCAAATTTAGCAAAGACCTCACCTCATTGGTTTAGTCTTCTCCCACGCAAACTTAAGTGGGTGGTTACAGCACTAAATACACTGGTAATCATTGAGCAGACTCAATTCAGTTCAAGGAAACAGTTCAACAAAGGAGTTCATCTCAGACCTTTGACCTGAGAGGACAGAGAAACGGAGAGACACAGAGCAGCTCCTTATCTTCTCTGCTGGACACAGAACATTCCAGAGAGACCATGCTCGAGAAGTTAAACTTCAAGTTCTGTCTTCCTCTCTGCCTTTTGGTTTAATTGGCCTTAATCTGTGACCAGTGCTGCTCTCCAGACCTCATGGACACTAGGAATGTGTCTTCTGCTCCTCTTTAAACAGAGGATACAGCATTCCTTCAGTCTGACGCTGCCTGAACCTGGAGTTATTGTTTAGATCTCGTGACGCCCTGAAGACTTTAGACCTCCAAAGCAGTGGACCTCTGGACCATGCCATGATTAACATCTCCACCCTCCTGGTCGTATGAGCACACTTCACAGAATGGCTTAATTGATCAATTTAGACTCAACACTTAACTTTAACTCTTAACATTTTATCTCATTTTCAGTCTTTAGACACCAGTCTAGCATAGCCTACACTCATTTGCATTTGCATTTTCATATCTAAATGCTGTCTGCTTAACTTGGTCAATAAATGTCAATAAATATTCATAAACCACAGTTTGCTTTAATGATTAGTGATATTTCCAAATATGGGTCACTGACATGGACAAGAATTTATGAACCTTCAGAACAATTGTTTAATTAAGTATTCATTAATTAATTAACTTGATTGATTATACTGGATTGGTAATATTTCTCAACATTTGTTGAGTGGTGCCCCAAAACTCTACTTCTACTCAAAGCCAAACACTCACATGAGTCCTGCTTTAACTTAGAACTCTTAATTCCAATCTTTAATATCAATTACCCCCTTTAATACTACTGCAACTGAAATATTTGGTACCATGCATTTCAAAGCAGATAATTAGGTGTCTAAACTACACAGTTTGTAAACAAGTAGTTTACAAGTAGTAACCACATCTGAACAAATAGGGAGATATTCTTGCAACATTTTACAAAAAAAGATTTTCATTAGGCCTTATGAGCAATCCACTATTTTATGTATTTATATTATTTTGTATGCCACAGCACTGTGAGCTCTGAGCCCACTAGAATGCAGGCTAGTATTCAGCCGTAGCAGAATGTGACGGCCTCCAAATGAAAGGGTGTGTGCCAGGGTGACCTCAGGGCTTAGCCACCGTTGGCAGTGTTCTGCCTTTGAATGGGGCTTACAGCTTTGTTGCATGACATTTGTGACATCCCCCCAGCCTGTTTTCTGTTAGGTGTCTCGCGTGTGATTAAGGTAATCGTTCTAAAGAGCATTTCTGAATGTGAAAGAACAAGCGCAAAGGCAGGGCTCCTTTCAAAAAATTAAGCTTTTTAAAAGGTTTTCTTTCAAAAATTCACCTTGACAACAGGCACAACTACTATCACATTAAAGGGTTTCTTTCAAGAATGTAATTCTTCTTTACAGGGATCATCAGAAAATGGGCAAAATATACATATGTAAATTACACACAATATACACATTGTAAATGTCAAACAGGAAACACTGTTATGAGACAAAAAACATGACAAAGAATAGAAAATCCAAAACATACACACACGTGTAGCCACATTCGATTGCACTAAACTGGATCACAAAGCCATGAGGGTTCATGTCTCTGGGTCTTATCTAGTACATACTTTAATCTGCATTTGGGTGTCCAGGAAGACACTATATCAATACAAAATACAATCTGGCAAGTACAAAGCAAACATTTACAACACGTAACTTTCAAACTTTCAAAAGATGCTTAAGTGGGCTATTCTTGCATCCCAACATGAGTAAGCTCCTAAAAGTGTAGCTCTGAAGTGTCCTGTAGTGTTCAATTACAATGTCCAGCTCCAGTGAAGAGCAGCAGTCCAGCCAGTGGTGAGTGTAGACATTAGCAGTCCAGTCTATCTGACAGAAGTCCCATATAGACTTTAATAGGCTGACAGTATGCGGCAGAAGACTTGTATATCATTGCTCCGGTGGGCGTGAACTCTGACCTTGCTCTGCCCCATGAGTCACAGCCCGCAGCAATAGGACTCATATGTGGTTTTAATATGATAGTGAGTGACAAGGCAAACTGCTGAACCAAGATTTCTCATCATCAGAACAGGCAATGGAGAAATCTGACTCATCCCTAACATGGAAAAATGAAGTGACAGCCTCCATAGGCAGATAATGACAATGTGATCTACTAATTAAACCTGTCCAAAAGGTTATAAGGTCACTGCCACTGGATTGGCTTATGAGTTTGTTAGCAAGATAACTCAATAGTGTAGACACATAGAATTTAAAGGTCCTGTACTACACAAATATTACACTTGTGAGCTTTAAGCCATGTTATAATGTTCGTACCTCATCAAAAACATACCTGGAGTTGTGTACTTTTACATTGAGTTGCATTTAAATTATAGTGAATAAAGATAAACATAATATTAATAACAGCCTTAAATTTGTACCACCATTTTTAAAGCATTTTCTGTCACTATACTAACTATACTCTGAATACTATCAAATGCAACTGGAATACAGTTACACAAAATTAGTATTCAGAATAAGTATTCTTTGTACATGTATTCAGGTATTTCCCAGCACTGTGTATGAGTAATTACATACATTTTTCACCTTATGTTTTCACTGATATTGGTTTGTTTGTGATTTTCAATCATTTAGTTCAGTGGCCAAATGTGCATTATAATTTGTAATATCTGTTGTTTTGATGTTTGTTATTCATGAACAGACTGATACCGAGCAGACAAGTGAATCCACTGGATACACTGCATGTCTCAGTGGACTGGTGGACTATACAGAAGTTAGAGCTGCCCTCAGGCTGCAGAGTCTCTTTGCTTTGGTGATCTGTGAAATTTGGATTATGCACCAGTGTTCCTCCACATCCAGCTTCAGGCGAGTTGTTTTCTAGTAACAAAAACATTGTGGTTACTTTAAAACATGATTAACATAAAGAAATGTCATGCTTATTAGCTCAAAACCATTTGTTATTCTGTTACAAAATGTTCCGACTGCCATCCAGAGGTTATTTTCAGTCAGATTTAAATATATTTAGAAAAAGTCCTATTCTTCTGATTATACTTTAGATTCTTATGTACAGACCTCTTTTTCATATTTTGACAGTTTCAACTCATAGAACTATAATAAAATCTGGAAGGTGAACCCAAGATGGTGTCGTATTGTTTGCAATGGCCTGTGCTCATTAGCTCATGAGCCCAAAAATAATTTTCTCTCTTCCGCATTATTTCCTCAATATGGGCTAGCCCCTCCCACCTGTGTACTGTCAGTAACGTGTACACGTTTTGACTAATCACAGCAATAGCTGCAAGAGCTGAGCTAGCACGGGCTCAGGCGGGGCTATGCCATAAAGCAAACTTTTAGGTACATTTAAAAAAGTTTACGTTTTGAAAATAGACAAGAATCTCTACAAAATCTGAGCTTTGTGAAAGCTGCCAATGCCCTGTCAGACAAACACAGGTAGTTTGAATTCCCCCAAAAATGCATTGCGCTCTTATTATAGAGCCATGTCTCACTGTACTCTGCCTCCTTCCTCAGTAGTGTCAGGTGATGTTGCTGTGATGTGTCTGGTCATCTGATTTAAACAGATTTTGGCACTGTCTTCCTACTTGGAGCAGTAGTATGACAGCACCATCTGCAGTCATCTTCAGAATCTAGGTGTGTGGAAGTTGGTATATACCCTCATCCTGATTTAGTCGTGTGGGTGTTGATGCCTGATCAACGATGGTACTTGTTGCTTTCTTCTCCCTTGTTGTACCTATGACTTTAGTGTTATCCCAATCCATGAGATGGTAGAAACCATGTTCAATAAAATGGAATACTCCAACTATGTAGCCAACAGACAAAAAAAAAATACGTTAACAACGCATTAATCTATGTCTGAACTAGAAAATGTCTGATATTTTAGTTCTGGGTAATACTTTGATTCTATAAGGTAATAATTAGATCACATATGTTGTTAAATGAGGGCTTGTGCATGAATATATTATCAGCATTACTCCATGAAATTCTCACAGATGTGCCAATTAATTTGTGCTTTGGGATTAAAAACGTGTCTTCAGTACTTAAACTAAAGAGTTTGTTGGCATCAAGCTGCTTTTGAAGAACGCACAGAGAAAGATAGGCTTTAAAAACATGTTGACAGGCAGATCAGAGGAGTGAATGTAGGCTCTGGAAGCATTTTTCACTATATGCCCAAGTCAATTATTTATATTTTATAGACATTCTTCTCTCTTCCTGTTTTTTGTTCTCTTTTGTAATGTTTTGAGTCACGGCGCCCTCTCTGGCTCGCGCAGCCGTGTTCTGATTGACAAGTGAGATAGTGTTTGCCTATCCTCTGCCTGACCTTCAACTTGACTAACACAAATATACAGAAGCAGCTCTCAGGCCGACTGCTAATGGATGCTACCTCTGCAGACAGGGCCCTCTGGGAGATGCACAAAGCTAAAAGGAAGAATACCACCGGACAAAATGTTACAAATGTCCAATATATACAGCAATCAACAAAAAGGCAGCTTCTGTGGCCAAGATATGAGTCTGGCAGCACCAGTGGAAGTGAGTTTCTCTTTGTGAATGGAGAAGGAGAGATGACAAAAAATCTGAACCTGGCTGGTTTAAATGAAGCCTCACAGTTTGTGCAAGGACATATGGTGTGGTCACAAACAGGACAAGGATAGTTGTTATTTATTTGTATTGTGCATTTTTTTGTGCCAACTGCTTGTATATTTTCATTTGACAGTGTAGAAGTTAAGTTATCATAGAAACACAAATGCACACATTTGCAAACACAAAAAAAAGTTTTAAGAACATCTGAAAACTCAAAAAAAAAAAAAAAAAAGGGTTTAAACTACACAAAATGGGTTCAAACCACACACTTTCAGAAGCCTGTGACTAATACAAGTGTTCATGTTCCTTTTTAGTTGTTTGATCTTCAACTGAAAAACTGTTGGGTAATGTTAATTTTATGTGTGAGAGACTTAATAGTACAAAATCAGCTCACCTGCTGTAGTTCCAGCTAAGTCAGTTCTTTATGGTTAAATTGTTTTAAAACAAAGATTAAAGTCTAACATGAGTAACATAGCTTCAGACAGAGTAGTGCCTACAGTTTGCACCACACCCCCAGGGAATGTTAATTACATCAGCTGCAAAGTACCAATTACAACTAAATGAGATAAAGATAAGATATCCTGTGTGATTCACAACACATGATGTTCCAGAAATGCACATGATTACTGAGGACACAAGCAACTAAAACAACTAAAATAAAACATTTCTCCAAGTACTGTGTGTGCCAGACTCAGTATTTTATTTAATACTTGTTTTATTTCAATTTTCAATATTTTAAATATAAGCCATGTCACCCACTTTAGAACAGAATTACTATATTTCAAAAATGTCACCAAATTGAACTTTTAATGGGCTGTTTTGAATGGTTTGTGGTGAATTCCATTTGCGCAAAAAGGGGCAACCTATTTTTTGATTCTTTTATACACTTTTATAGAGATGTACACTTAACAGACATCGCAGCAGAGTGGCTAACATAACTGAAAGCTTTTTTACAGCAGATACTCCGAGTGCTGTGAAGGTCAGGATGCACATCGGACTCAAATGTAATTTTTCTGTATCCTTGAAGACATACATTTTCTAATATCTGCAACCTCAAAGCATTTTAGTTCCTTATTTTTTGTACATACTGACCGACTAAAATCATTCAATCTATAGAGTAAGACGTCTACTTCCTGCAAACAAACCTGTGTATAAATATATGATCTTTATTCGTCTTTTCTTATAGCCACATAAGGGAGCATGCAGGCCTGGTGTGCACATGGGTAAATGATGAGCTCAAACAGAGAAACATGCTGTCATCACTTATTTATTACACGCCTGTCATGATTCCAAAAATAGCACCACTGAAACAAAATAGCGCACCCTAGGGTTAGAGTGAGTCACTTGCATAATAAAATGTTAGCAACATGCAGATTTAGGTGAATTTTTTTTTCCTCAAAGTTGTGGTTTTGACAACTTTATCTAATATGAGCAAACAGTACATCTTTTTAGCACAAGACATAACTGCAATGACAGTGTTTAACCCTGAACTATAAGTTATTGATTTTTAACTTTAACTTTTTTTAAAATTCAAATTCTGTAACAATGAAATTCCTTTACACTCTTTTTCATTTATTGTGTAATTTGGAATGCGCCGAGCTGCAGTGGCTGAACAATTTGAATAAATTCTGTAATTCAGACTCTGTAGTTACATCCTACATTACACAAAATTGACTCTTGTGAGCTTTAAGTTATGCTATGTTGTTACCTCCTCAGAAACATACCTGGAGTTGTGTTTTGTTTCATTCACACGTTTGAGTAATCCTTTATTAATTGTCTGTTCTCTAAAGCTCAAAGATTGGCAGTTCTAGGGATGAAATTATCTAAATGATTCTAGTGAATGTTTGGTTTAAAAAGTGGAGCACGTTCTGTATTACCATGTGATATCACAAGGTGGAACAGAGCATTTTGAGCTTTGACTCATCCTATATGCAAGGTTTGTGTGTTTAACATGTGTGAATGAAACTGTGACGGGGTTCTAATCCTACGTAATGACGATGGCGTAGTCAGAAGGATGTTTTTGATTATTTAATCCCAAAAAGAAAAGTTTGAAGAGTGCTATATACAAGACAGTGAAACAAAAAGGTATTTACAACATGTACACACATCAGTAGAAATATGCTTCATGAGAGCTATAGGTTGTTACCTTCCATGTACAACTCCTGGCCCAGACTGACTAAGGGAGAGAGAGTGGCCCCTTTTATCCACCAAGGCTCCTCCCCTAAGCCAATTAACACAAAAATACTGGTTTTCAACACTAAAACCAGAATTAACAGTAAGAACAAAAATACTCGAAAATACATTGTGCAACATGGCCATGTCTCTGCGCCTGTAGCAGAACCAGGAAGAATAATATAGCTAATTTAGTGCAGGAAATTATATTTCGTGATGACGTCACTATGACGTCAGACGCCAATGTCCCGCGCATGACGACGGAAATAGGAAGTGCGTGAGGCGCTCGGTTTGACAGTGGGGCTCGTGAATGGGAGATGGAGACTGGTTTGGGGTTTGTTGGAAAACAGAATTATGGACATGGAGGGTTTAACAGTGAACTTGTGTGCACCCGAGACAACTGTGGTGGTGGACAGACAGTAAATATAGCGGAGAACGGAGCGGACGGACGGGGAGCGGGACACGGAGCGGGAAATGGAGCAAAATGAAAGAAACCAGGTAAGTGGCGAGCGCGGGCGTGTTTGGGCTACTTAGGTTAGCGCGGGCTTTGACGGGGCTACTTTGTCACAGAAACAAAACACATCTCCAAGTATGTTTTGATGAGGAAACAACATTATGACACAGATCAGAAAATAGTGTAACATGGACCCTTTAAACATAAATGTGTTGTTGTGGTTAAGGTCTCCTTTATTACCACTGAGTTTGTCAATTGCGTTTGACCCATCCTTCAATCCTGCGACATCCTGACTAGATCGTGATCTTGGTTGGGTAGCTGAAGGAGTAATCCACTGAGTTCTAGATTAATAAAATAGAAAAAAAAGATTTTGCTGTGAAAATAGAAATCAGCATATTTAGTATCAATTCCAATGGTTATTTGAGTTCACAGAGCAATTTGCTTTGATTGTCCGCTAATGAGTGAATGAGCCTTTGACACCACCTCACTGTAGTATTTATGCAGTGAGAGTTATATGAACAGCAGAAAGCTAATGAGAACGCTCCTCGCCTACGCACTGTAAAGGATCTTACAGGATCAACAAAAGCAAGAGATGTCAGGACACGGAAACATAAACGTGCTGAAAGCAAAAAGCACAAGGTAAAAATCTGGGAGGCCATGCACATTTAAATAAGCTGCTTTAGTGCACAGCTCCCCCATGATGAAAGCAGTCTGGAGCAGAAAGCTCAAAATAACACAAAAATGTCTGCCAGGGTGCTGCAATAGAATGACAAGTATGAACCAACACAAACGAGATGACTTCTTTCTATCCAGTCATTGTTGCATTTAAAGGTCCAATATTACTCAAAATTGACTCTTGTAAACTTTTAGCCATGTTAGAATGCTGTTAACTCATCAAAAACATTCTTGGAGTTGTGTTTTGTTTTATTCACAATTGTTTGAGTAACCTTTTATTATTAGTCCATCTATATCTGCAAAGCTCAAAATGCTCTGTTCCACTTTGTGATGTCATAAAGCTGTAGTTTTGTAAGTTAACATCTACCTTTTATCTTTTGTTCAGTAGATGGAAATGCCAAGACTGAAATTATCCAAATGATTCTAGTGAAGGTGTAAGGAGTGACATCACAAGGTGGAACAGGGTGCATTAATTTTATAACATGGATCAGACAATAACGTAATATGGACCCTACATAATAGTCATCTTACAAACTCAGGAAAACAAAGTACCTCTTCCTTTTATATTCATAGCCTTGACTCACAAAATAAGTGCATTCAGGTATTTACAAAGGAGCACTGAAAACAATAGGAGAAGGGGAAATGATCTTGTTGCTATGTACTAATTATACCTCGATGTATTGCTTTGGTCTTTGCAATTCAGTCTAGTATTTGAGTGTTAAATAAGCGTGAAGAGACGTTTACAGGCTCATAATTGCAAACAAACTGCATCAATTAAAACAGTTGTATCGTATAAAGCGAGTATAAAATTGGTATAATTAGTGAAAAGAAAAGCCTTAAAAACACATTTCATGGGACGCTGCATTGTATTATTATTATACTCAAGGACTGCTAGACATTTTTATAATTATGTATGTGTTCTGAAATTAACTTTTTTAACTTTTGATCTGATCTGGAAAAAAATAGCGGTAATAGCAATAATAGTACAGTACTTTTTTCCAGACACACAAAGTTTCTACAATTTCATGCTTTATTCATTTTCAACAATCATCTGGGCACACACACTCAAACTAGCCAAAGAGTGTATTGCCTATGAACACAACAGCAGTTTGTACAAGGCCCTGGTATTTCAAGTGGACTCTCATCTAAGTATTAACCAGGCCCAACCCTGCTTAGCTTGTGAGATCTGATAAGATTGAGTACTGGTGCTATACATAGTATAAAGCAGGGGTCGGCAACCTTAAATACTCAAAGAGTCATTTGGAGTGTCTCCCACAGAAAAAAAAAAAAAAAAAAAAACACCAAGAGCCACAAAACCCTTGTGACATCTAAAATGAGGATAACACTGCATGTAACAAAAACATTTTGAACTCCAAAAAAAAAGACACTTGGTTGATGCTTACTTTCAAATCAAATACTCAATGTCTATTTGAGTCATCCTCGTAGGAAATAAAAATCCAAACTTAAATTATCCACCTGCAGCGAACCAAAAATACTGTCTGCTTCTGTGTTCCGTCATCATTTTATTGTACCGCATGTACCAGTCTGAGCCATGAAAGCAAATGAATCTGCCCACGTAGCATTAGACGTTCTGTTTTCTTCAGAAACATTTCTTTTCTTGGATTTATCCATCATTTACCTACCAGGGGTCGAAAGGCTCATTAAATCATGCTGCTGGTGTAGGTGCCGGTAAATCCGGGCTGCCAGATACGTGCCGGGTGTTGCACATCGGAGGCTGTGATGCATATTTTGAGCAACAAAAATATTAAAAACGTTTTGTTTTAATGTTACAAGATTACCATTATCTACAAATTTAGAATTACATTTAAAAATGAACAAACTAAAATAAAAATACATTGTAATTAAATACTTATTGTGAAATATCCATGTTTATATACTTTGCTGTGTAAATTAACTATATCGGGATCTTGTATTACACCTGCCATTCTGCTTTACTGTATACTCTATGAGAAATACAGTAAGTATATGACACCACTTGGGAACAGACATGGTTATATAGTGTCTTTTTCATGTTCAAATACATTTTAGATTATGTTTTTGATACTGAATACAGAGCAGGTTTGAAAGACCTCCAGCACAACTATACTTCAAAGATGGCCACACGGGGGACTGCAAACAGAGGATTAGGGATGCATGGGCTTGAGTGATTGAGTAAAAAGAATAAGGAGGGTTTGCGTTTGAAGGTAGCACAGAGACCACAGCACTCCAGTCTGCATAATTCAGGCAGCAGAGAACACAGTGGAGTTGCATACGTCTGGTCTGTAGAGAGCTGACATATTGTAAGAGTGTGTTTAACATTATATAAAGGTACATTTTAATGAGGCTGATGTCAGAGAGAGGGACCCGGCAGGAGGTCCCAGGAGGCTTACATCATACTGCTCTCACAACCTGTCCAATGACTCGATTTTCAGGTGGTCTCATATACCCTCTCACCTGTTGCATGGCGAATATGAAGTTCTTTCATCAGGCAGGCGCTATTGAGCGCATAACTTTAAGAGTAACAGATATAAACTCTCATTTGTGCCCACTTCTGTTGCACTCTTGAACAAATCTGCACAAGTCACTTTATTCAATGGTGCAATAACTGTTTGTGCAGTAGGGCTGGTGTAATAATTATTTGTGCAATAGGGCTAGTGCAATAACTTGGACACTTTATGGTTGTGCAGTGCACAAATGGACAATGGACATTAACAATGGACACATGTATCTTGCGACTGTTGTCTGACTGTTCTGTATGTGTGAGTGTAACTGTGTTTTTAAGCTGCAGGCAGTGAGCCCTAGGCCAATTTCCCTTTGGGACAATAAAGTTTATCATATCTTAATATATCTTACTAGTTAGGTCAAAGTCTAAACATTAAATCTGCAGCTTTGTGGTCAAAATGTATAAAACTGAGTGTGTGCTGCCTCCAGTGGCCACATGATGGTGATATCACAAGAGACTGATGACAGTCAGGGGCAGAGTTTGAAATGTGGACATGTGTTAGACCTGTTCTTTGCACTATTATGTCAAATCTATTGATATTCTTTTTAAGCAAGCCCTCAAAGTTTTTGATAAAAAATCATTAACTTAACATTATTGTAACATACTGAACAGATACAACCTGTTAAACTTTGACAATATGATTTTTTATTCTGAGATGCGGCTGCTCCACAGAATTCTCCACAGTGCTGCTCCAACTCCTTTAAGAGGCTTCTTCCAGTTAAGATCAGAGCAGATGACTAGAACATCTCGTTCATCTGTAAATTCTGATCTGACCATTCCCTTTAAACGTACTGTGATGGGACAGTCGGGTTTCTCATACACAGCAGCAAAAAACTGGGACACGGTTCCAGCCGATCTTGCACTTGCATTAACTCCCACACTTTCGCTCATGGGCTAAAACAATGTCTTCTGAGAAGGCAGGTGTGTCAACATTAGGCTTCTTCAAACGTTTAAACAATCTGACTGATTGTACTGTAGATGTGTTGTGTAGATTTAAATGTAATGAATTTGAAACCTTATGAAAATTAGAATGAATTAATTTTGATTGTTTTAAATGTTTAATGATTAATTTGATAGAGTTTATTTTAAGGAGACACTGTTACAAATGAAATGTTGTTAGAGTTGGTCTAATGTAAATAGTTTCTTTCTAATGTATTTTGTACCTGCCCTTCTTGTAACTAAATCTAAATAAATAAATAAATAAATAAATAAATGTCTCACCTGACTCCCTATATGGCATTTTTTTTCTCTTGCTGTTCTTGACCTTTGCATTTGCAACACTGGAATCTCCTTATTGTGGAACAAATAAAGGTTCTCTTATCTTATATGTTTTTAGACTTGCATTTTTTCCACTATACAAGTCAATTAAGACATTTTTATTTATTTAAGTAAATAATTCTGCTAAGTTATTAGAATCTTAAAGGTGCATTATGCAACTTTTTGGTTGGGGTCCATCACCTGCTTGTTTCTATGGATATGTCATTGCTTTGCCTGGAATGTTCCACAATTACAGGTGGTTTTACTGCTAAAAATACCCAGAAAACAGGAATTCTGACGTCTCC
Source organism: Taenioides sp. WSHXM2023 (assembly GCA_029959045.1). Classification (NCBI taxonomy): domain Eukaryota; kingdom Metazoa; phylum Chordata; class Actinopteri; order Gobiiformes; family Gobiidae; genus Taenioides; species Taenioides sp. WSHXM2023. The sequence continues at coordinate 13,621,002 of CM057102.1, read as the reverse complement.
ACAGATCTGACCAGTAAGTCTGGTTTGGTCTCCGTGAAGATAGAAATGTTTAATGACATGTGAAACATTCCAGACAAAACAATAACATCTCCATGGAGAAAAGCATTTGATGCGCCCTCCATCAGAAACGTTACACAATCCACCTTTAAGTAATGATCATACAAACATATGACTATAAAAAAGTGGACTAAGTGAGTGGACTTCACCCATAGTCTTCAGCGCCACTCAAATGAAGCTCGTGATAATACCAGTTATAGGAGCGAATTTGCAGCCAGGCTCTATATTATGAATAGGAATTTTTTGAGCTGACAAAATAGCGAAAAAAAACAACAACCCAGGATCATGTAGAGCGGGTTACAGAGAGGGACGACAATATTCCAATATAAGTCAATGGAAGCCAGGGTCAGTAGGAGCCACTAGCGCTTTAGCTATGTCCATTTATATATACAGTCTATGTTCACAACTCACAAATTCAATGGCCATCATGCTTGCCATGGATTCTACCTGGACGACTGAGGGATTCTACACACAACAAATGTTTAACTGTAAACCTTAGAAACTACATTCAATTCTAAAACTTGTTGGTGTGGAGTCAAACTAACCCTAAATTTCATGAAAACATAATTTTATTCTGATAATATAAAATGTATAACAGGCTGTCTTAGCTTTGTTACTAATTATGCAACATGCCATCCACTTTCTCCACAGAACACAATTCATTTTTACATATGCATAAAACAGAATCCAACGTAGTGAACAACTCCAGGCCTTGTCTTCCTGATAACAGTGCATGAACTTTCCGTGCACTTTGAGACACAAAAGGGAGCAGCTCACTTGTCATTTGACTAAGTCTACCCAATGACCGCAGCACAAATCCTCTATGGGCAGAACAACCCAAAACATCAAATATAAAACAGGCTAGCATGACATGGGGTCAAGTGTGGCTGACAGGAGAAGTGTGCACTGGGAATGAAGCCTCCAAAACATCAGTAATTATTGATATGAAATGGTCAGTAAGCTTTTTAGACTGTCCACATTTGGTGAGTTCACTGTTTTTGTCTATAATAATAGTGCGTATTTTGTAGTGATTTTCCAGTGTGGTGAAAATAGACCTGAACAAAAGGGATAATCTGAAGAGGAGGTCACACTATACAGAGATACTGTGATTACACTGTGTATGTCTGATAAAGGTTTATTTTCTACACTAGATTGTGCTCTGATGTTGAGCTAGTGCAGCGGGTTTTTTGCTTCAATTGTTTTGCTAAAAAAAGAGTATTTTTCAACTCTCTCTACCCCACTAGTCCCCCATAAGGGCAATAGTGCATCTCCTGCATGAGTATAGGTGTAATAATCCAGTTGTGTAGACAGAATGTTGAGCTATTTTCCGATCTATGTCATAATGTTATTTCCTCATCATAAACACAGCTGGAGTTGTGTTTTGTTTCATTCACACATGTTTAACACACAAACCCTACATATTTAGGCTTGGCTCTTTTGTCAAACTGAAAACACTCTGTTCCACCTTGTGATGTCATGTGGTAATAAAGGAAGTGCTCCACTGTGTTTTGAAACTCCATACGCTTTCACGAGGATCATTTGGATCATTTCAGCCATGGAATTGCCAATTTACTCAACAAAAGGTAAAATGTAGCTGTTAACTTGAAAACTACCTCTTTATGACATCACGGGTGGAACAGAGAATTTTGAGCTTTGGAGATAAAGAAAGACTAATAATAAAGGAATACTCAAACGTGTGGATGAAACAAAACACAACTCCAGATTTGTTTATGATGAGGTAACAACATTATAACGCGTTTAAAGCTCACATGTCAATTTTGTGTAAGAAAAGCTAGAGCTTTGGTATATTTACAAAATACAAAATGAAAAACATCACATAACATACAAAATACAAACATACAAAAACACACAAAAGATTACATGAGATTGCCAATTGAAAAATTAGTTTTTCAATGATTTGTTTTATCCCTTTAAAGCCAAAAGTCAAGGTCCATTTTTATTCACTCTATAACCGTCAGATTGTGCATAATTCACACCTACACCTACGTTTGAATTCCCCAGAATTCACTTTTCTGTGCAAAGTACGACACTCGACTTTCGCCACACTAAATACATAACAGTACAAGCCCCTTTTCTGCAAGTCATCCCCTCCTTTCAAATCCGCTGTCTACTCCTTCCCAACTTCTAAACCTTAAACACCCTTTGAAGAAATGCGATTCTTGGGGCCAGCACACACTATTGCTTCTGGTCAGTTGAAACCACACATTCAGAGACGCAGTGATCAAATAAACGGGGGAAGATGCAGAATGCCTTTGTAGACTTCCCTAACGGTGTGACGAATGACAGATGGGAATAAAATGAAAGAGAGACAGAAAGACAGAGAGATGGAGAGGGGAGGAGGTGATGTTGTTATTGTTATATGCATATTAGATGAGTCTTCACTGAATCAGCCAGCGAAGACAATTCACCATACACACACTTTTACCTGAGTGCAACATCCGCAAACCAAATAAAGCAGAGTGAGCTAAGGCCAGGAGTTAGAGAGACCATAGGTTACAGCAATGGAATGGACAAACAGTGGGGGGGATGTCAATTCAGGGCATGGACTGTTCGCCTCTAGCCTGGTAATAAAAGAACACTGCGCTCGCTTATTTCATTTTTAACAGGCCATATTTTGAAAAGAGTGTAAATATTGCTACAGCCATTTTGCTCTAGTCAAGCGGAAGGAAAAATATTTGACAACTGCAAATTGGTACTACTGGTACTATTGGTATTACTGCAAATACTACTACTAGTCCTTTAAAGGTTCTATATTACGCAAAATTGACTCTTGTGAGCTTTAAGCTATGTTATAATGTTGTTACCTCCTCAAAACCATACCTGGAGTTGTTTTGTTTCATTCACACATGTTGGAGTAACCCTTTATTATTAGTCTGTCTACGTCACCAAAGCTCAAAATGCTCTGTTCCACCTTGTGATGCCATGAAACTGTATTTTTCAAATTGACAGCTACCTTTTACCTTTAGTTCAGTAGCGATGAGCAATTCCAGGGCTGAAATGATTATGATTCTAGTGAAGGTGTATGGAGTTAAAAAACAGAGTGGAGCACTTCCTGTATTGCCCCATGACATCACAGGTGGACTGTTTTCTGTTTCAGAGATTAACTCAACCTAAATATGCAGGGTTTGTGTGTGAATGAAATAAAACACAACTCCAGGTATGTTTATGATGGGGAAACAGCATTAAAACAGATCAGAAAATAGCGTAATCTGGGTTCTTTAAACATGTATATCTGCATTTATTCAATTGGTGGTGTCGTTATTGCTCAAAAATATCTTGAAATGACCACATTCTTTCTGTGAGTGGGGCCTCTCCTTCACAGATCTGACCTGGAACTTGACCTGGTAGTGTCAGCTGCTTGTCTCCATAGAGATACTAAATTAGCTTAATGCCATACTGTGGAACATTCCAGGGAAAGAACTGAGGCAAGTAGGTTTACTGATTCAAATAATGACTATGTTCCAAATAGAATCTTAATTTTCGTAAACTAAATCCATATTTTGGATTCAAAAAGAGCTTTTTTCAGATGTGAAAATTGCTTTACATTTTAGTGCATTATTCATTGTCACCTCATTCACCATCAGTACACAAGCAAGTCTGGCACCCACATACCATCAGTATGCAAGACTGATTGTTGAAGTTCTGTATATTGAAATAAAATATAAGTTTCAAATAGACATAAAGTCGTTGTTTATCACTCTCTCTGCAGAGCTCTAGCCACTGTTGTGCCAGTAAACAATTTATCATGGAGAGTGATTCTATGATAGGTATTTGCAAAGCTATTGAGAGACAGGGGATACAATTTATGGCCCCAAAACATAGATCTTTTTTGTTCTGACGCTTTGGAGCTGAAGTTTGTCTTCATATACCCAAACCATCGAGTCAGTTCAACACAATACTGCAGTGTTACTGATGTGCTGGAGAAAGAAAGGCAGAAAATAGAAGACTGGCCCACCCAAGGGATCTTTTTGTCATCTGAGAAATTGGTACCATGAATGCTGGTAGTTTTTTTTTTTATCTGTCTGTACTCGGTACCACATATTCTCTGCTGCATAGTTTTCAAATCTATGGTTGTATATACACTGTACAAAGGATTATATTGGTGAAATGACCCCTGCACATCAGTGTTAATTTTGACAAGGAATTTTAATTTATTTAGTTTTAGTCTTTTGACTAAAATTACTTTTAATTTTAGTCTAGTTTTAGTCATCAGATTTGTTTTAGTTTTAGTCTAGTTTTAGTCGACTAAAATGAAAATAGATTTAGTCGACTAAAATTACAATAGATTTAGTCGACTAAAAGCTTTTCACACGTATCAATTTTTACCTTTTACATTGAACATAAAACTATACTTTCTTGAAATTGGGATATTAATATGCAAACATTTCACACTTTATATTTAAACACAACTGTTTTTATTGAAAATGTGTTTCAATGTTTAAATGGAAAAGCAGTAGCAAACAAAGCACAAAGACAGTATAAATTATTGCTGTCTGTCTTTATGACACCAGTGTAAACCACAGCAATAACTGTCAAAATGATAATTCACAGCTAAATCCAAAATATATTTAAAAACAATTAAAGTGCAGGTGTCAAAGGCCCTTTTGCCCTATACAGTTTATTACTGCAGCTTATTAATGCATAACAAGTACTGTAACAACCTTTGAACTCTAAAACTCTAACTCTTTTTCCCCTTGATTGACGCGCCACATGGTTTACACTCGTCTTATTCTCTTTGTTATCAAACGTGAAGTGAGACCACAGGTCAGACCGTCTTTTTCTCCCAATCCCAGTCGCCAACATCTTCTCTTAGCACTTGTTGCTCCTCTGTCCTCCTCATGTTTCTCGGCGGGGCGCGTGAGCTTTTCGGCACCGCGCAACACCGCGCGCTGTGATTGGCTTTTTAGCGCAGCGGCCGCTCGTTCCTCTCTCTCTTCTCCTGAGGAGTCCTGACCACTTATTCGTCACCATGGATCTATTATTCGTCACAGGTTATATTTTCGTTTCGTCTTTTATTTGTTGACGAAAATGTCCGTCTATTTCGTCATCGTTTTCGTCATTTAAAAGTAATTTTTATTTAGTTTTCGTCTCGTTTTCGTCCGCAAAAAACCTTCGTTGATGAAATAATTTTGTCATAGTTTTCGTCAACGAAATTAACACTGCTGCACATAACAGTGTTGCAGTATAGCTCCATGTTTATGTTGACGTGTGCCTGAGTGGATTACAGCGGGATAAAGACATAAAATACATAATATATATAATATTTGAATTTGTTTATAGGGATCCAGAAATAATCAGCAGATGAACTGATATAAGCATGGAAGACACCATGCAGTGTTATTTGTTATTTCAATTATGTCTATTTAACAAACAACTTTATTCTGAGGAGCAATTTAAGCACATTGGACAGTTACATTATGTAACTTTTTAGAGTTGGCAGGTCACCTGCATGATTTCATGGAAATTAAAATTTAGTTAAAACTATATTGTGGAACATTCTTCAAGGAGATAGATCATTTTTATGGCATACTGTGGAAGATTATAACCATATGTGAAATATTTCCATGGAGACAAGCAGGAGGATGTCCTTCTCCATGTCAAATAAGAGTCAGGTTTGTGGAGATTCACACCCACTCAGAGTAAGGCCCCATGTTTTTCAGGGCAAATAAAATCACAATGAAAGACAATAAAAAATACAATGAATAAATAAATGGAACATGCTTTTATTTTATTTTGTGGATAAAAAGTTACTGTGGCTTTAAAAAACAAAACAAAAAACAAAAAACTCCAAAATGTGCAGCATAACAGAAACACTGCCAGGTGGGGTCAGCAGATCATATGTCAGGGCAATCTGAGGAGAGTAACGAGTCAGAAAAGTGTCCCTCCTCTGTGCCGGGGCATCAGTCAGCCTCCAGGAGGAGCTAGGGAACTTTGGAGACACTAGAAAGTTCTCTTCTGAACCTCACTCTTATTGCAATTGTTTTTCTTTGTTTTTGGCTTGGTTTTGTGATGTGACAGACCATTATCTCAAAGCATTTCCACTGGTTGGTCCTTCTGCCTTTTAATTTGCATTTTGTGTAGCTGCTCTTTACTATATTTGAATTACAGACAGTGTAATGGTGTGAAGAAGCTGGAGAACCTGGTGATTACACTGTGTACTTTAAACCGATGGAGGAGTGTTGCATTGAAATGATTTAAACTACTAGAGGCAGCTGCTGGTTCTTTTTTTCCGTAAATTACAAAAATTAGTGCAATAAAAAAAGATATTTATAATAGAAATGTATTTTTTCTCAGGGATAAGTAAAGTTCCCTTCTCTCTAAACGATAACAGGAATATTTGAGAGGTGATTGAAACAATAGCTAAAACAGCTCACCAAAGGAGTGAGAGGATGGGCTGTGTTACTAAGCTCACAGTTAAACGTACAAAGTCAGGCTTAAAATGTTTTGTTTGTCAAATATTCAACCAATACAGCCAAGATTACCAGTAGAGCACAATACAAATGAAATGAACATCACAGTTGTAACATATTGATTAGCAGGGTACCAACTATAATGTTATTAGAGAGCAAGGAGAGTCATTGTCTATTCTTTCTGCAACAGACTGAGCTAACTCGATTGTAGTTTTCAACCAGTTTAAGTGTGATAATGACAAAATGTTCAGTTCTTTTTTAACAAAGAGTCTCACTGGAGGGCACAAAAAACCTTTTATATGTCTGTAGAGTCACATAATATGGGCCAGAACTATTCAGCATCATAATGGAATAAAAGAATGTGAGAGTGAAGTGAGTTTGAGATGTCGATCGTGGAATTGTTTTGGGCCTTTCATACAGTTCTGTGCATGTAGTTAAATGTACAATTCTATTACAATTCTGTTACCTTTTGTGTAACTTGTCAGAGCGACTTCTGTGATCAGTTAGTGTTTGGAGATCAGGAGAATGGGTGCAGCTGTGATGGGGCTTCTGTTTTTATAGCCATTCTAGACACTTGCTGGCAGTTGCAAGTGCAGCAAAGTCTTTAATGACACTGTTTCTTTACACAGGTCGGGAGTGCTTCTTCTGACTGTGTAGGCTGTGTACTTATACTACAGTTATGCATGTGGGGGAACTATCAACATCCAGCATCAGTTCTGGTGAGTTTGAAACAGATTTTTCACTGCAGTTTTGAGATAAATGGTCAGAGTCTTGCTTGTAATCTTGCTGTTTCTTCCAAGAGCTGTAGTGATCCTCTCAGTCCAATCTTGTCAAGCTCAATGAAGGCAGCACCTCTGGTCTCGATTTAAAAATCAATGTCATTGCAGGTGTTGTAGAAATTATGAATATACTTTTTATCATTTGTGCTCAGAAGGGTTGAACAAGCCCATCATCTTTGAGAAAAATCTCCATCCTTCAAAATAAAAATTCCACATCACTTACAAAGAACATTTTGAAAAGCAACGACTGGGGCGATCAATAGACCTGCAGAAACACATTAAAAGCTTTACAACAAACAAAATCAGGCCTAAATTACAAAAAACATAAATTGTATATTTCAAATTTAACATACCGAACAAAGTCATGTTAATCCCTGAATCTTCCCTAATACAGACATTGCCTGCTGAAAATCCTGTGCAACTATAAGCTTCTTCTGTCTTCAACATATTTCAGCATTTACCTGTTACTGGCACGAGCAGAAAAAGACTAATAATAATCAGTAATATGTAATAGTGGGCTTGGTGTAGGATCCAAAAATCACTGGTATCGCCCATTACTGTTCAAGAAGTCTAGAATAAGGAATAATAAAATATGAAGACTGGTGGATTTGCTGTGTATAAAGTGTAATAGACCTACCAAAAGCACATTATTCATTCATTATTATTATTAGTTATTGTTTTGAAATCCTTTTATAAATGCAGGGCCAGAGACTAAAAGAGCAGCAATCACTAGCACTAGCGTGTGCTCACAACTCCTTCACCCTATTAAGTCATTTTTCCACTCCTAGTGTTTTTACATCTATTTCTCTTTGAGAAAAACCACACAATTACTTGCGGGCTGTTTCTGGCATCAGAAGAGTGGGTAAGATACAAGTAGGAACCATCAGAAGATGAAAGCACTAGTTGTTGGACATGGAGGGCTTTAGGACCACCACAAAATCAGTCCCAGCACAAAAGGTACTCTTTATGTCTCTGTGAGAAACCTGCATCCTCCACAATGTAATGTCATACTTTCAGATGGAGCACAGAGTTGTTCAACTTTTTTTTTAAATCTCTAAGTTATTAAGCACTAATATGTAATCTTACTATCAGGAGGCAGAGGCGTGAGGCAGATGGTGCGGAGTGCAGCCTGCATGGTAAGAGCAGTGAGAGTAGTGACTATATAACTCAAAAACCATGTCCAGATGAATACTTTTGAAAACCTTTTGATTAGGACAAAACTTTAAAGGGAAAGTACGCCAAATGCTTGTTGCTTTGCTTTCACAGGATGGCAGTACAGTCTGGGAGACAAGCATGCCACCTAGCATGGTTACAGTGTGAATGCATGTTTTGGAAGAGATTACAAACATCCATGACTCCATAAATGCAATATAGATATGCTGAAGACCCTGTGTCCTACTTCGGTAAATTGATGTAAGAGACAAGCAGATGGTGGACTCCGCACCAGAAAAGTTACATAGTGCACCTTTTAATGGAAACGATTGTAGAACACAAAACAATGTAATTGGAAAATACGCAATAGCTGCTCAAGTGTACTACAAGTACAAGCAGCTGTTTAGTTGCAATAAGCACTCCTATTCAGAACTGCGATGTGCGTGAGGGTGGGCGGGACGGAGGGTGGAGGGTGGTGGTGGTGGTGGGGGACTGATGGGCTGTCGCTGAGATATCGGTGCCACTAATTCTTGTACCCAGATGGGCTACAGCAGTCAGTTAGCGTGAGCCACTTAAAGGTACCCAATCAACCATCTGACAATTAACAGACTGTCAGATAAGGTTTTTTTTCTGTGTTCCAGTTACCACATGGGAAAAAAAAAGACAATGTATGGAAATATTTAGGTATTCGCTCACTTAGCAGTGGTTTTGAGAAGATAGATTCTGTTTCACTGCATATTATAAAATAGTTTCACCATATAACTAACAATGTTTAATAAAAGGAAATTCTATTGCTGGGTTTCAGATGCAAAAATATTGGCCCATACTGTCTGATACAGATAGGGGATGTTGTAGCTGCACCCATCTGTATTTGTATTTGTAATTAGTCACTAACGCGAATGATCAAGTTCAACATTTGTGATTTTACCTTTTATACCGTGTGATGAATGGGGAAAAATGGCTCTTGCCCCCCATCTGAGAGTATGACTTCACCACATTCTAAAATCTGAAAACCACCAATACTGTAAAAAGCACACATATCCAGCTACTCATTTCAAAATCTGTGCTTTTCTCCATCTAATGCTGAACAAACAGGAGCCATGGTAGAGGCACACCCACACAGATACATGAATACACCACACTACATTCACACTGCTTTGTCTGTGCTTGTGTCTTAAATCTTATCTCAAACGTTGCAGTGTAGCTCCAGTTTTAGCCTGACCAGAGCTTCATGGATCTGGAGGCAGAGTGCCGTACACCTCAGTCTAAGTGTTTGTGTGGAAACAGAGAAAAGCAGTTTCTCTCATGTCAGTTATGTTTAGCGCTGTAGGCTGATCTCATTAGCCCGCTAGCTTACAGGCGATACAAGCCACCCAATCACATTTATCTGAGCTCAAAGGGCAAATGCTGTTTTCAATTGGAAGATACAACTATATGAAGTAGAAAGAACACATTTACAAAAACAAGGGAAAAAAAATCATTGAAATGGTATGACTTGTAAGGCAGAGGCAGATATAAAGCATTAAAAGTAATTAATCACACTCTGATCCAGTCGTGTAATAGATCATCTAATGTCATGTCAAAGCCATCACTTCATATCTGCGCTGTATCTCCCATACCACCTCTTATATAGAGTTGATATATTTAGATAGATTTGCTACTTTAATCATTTTGAATTGTATTATCATTTTTTGCTGGTGGAGGGTCCGCCACTTGCTTGTCTCTATAGAGATGTTACTGCTTTGCCTTGATTATTTCACAGTATGGAAATAAATTTGGTTATCACAATGGAGACAAGTTAATGGTCAGATGTTTAGTGCCATACTGTAGAACATTCCATGTAAAGAATATTAGTAATATTAGTATGTAAGTTTTTATTTTATTTTATTTTATTTATTTATTTTTAGAGATATTTATTGAATAATGTGGATTTTCATGTTAGAAGGGGATATATATTTGACTTCTAAGACTATAGGTTTTGCAAAATGCTATGCTACTGTGTTTGGAGTTGAAAAAAACACAATGATTTTCTCCAGAAGAAAGACAAGCAACTGCAAGACCAGATTAATGCCCATAAGGAGATCCTGTATCAGTGCACCTCTACAGTACAGGAAAATGTGCAGCTGAAGCAAGAGTTTGCAAACTCCAAAAAAAGTCAGGGATAAGACTGACGATTTGGAGATGCAAAAACTCACAGTTTCTCTCCAGAAGAAAGATAAAGAGCTGCAGACTCAAATGAATACGTACAAGGAGATCCGATATCTGTACAACAGTTCAGTGAGAGAAAGAGTTCAGCTAAAACAGGAGCTATCCAGCACCAGCAAAGTCCTTGAAAAGATGAAGGAACAACTTAAAGCACAGGACAATATAATCGCTGAGATGAGAAACAGAAACAGGTCAGATCCTGAGGCCTACAGAGACTCTCAAACCACTTGTATTGGAGTTGGTGGAGATACCAAGACAATGAGAAACTATGCAGGAGCTGTCTGCTCAACTTTTCTCAGCACGATAGAAGCTGCATTTCCTGAAATTTCATTGTGAAAGCGAAAAGCACAGCCACCCAAAGGAGCGGCTGTGGAGGAGCGGAGGAGGTCGCCCAGGCACTACCACCGCTAAAGCCCCTCCAAACATTACCCTTTGCATTATGAAAAAATAAAACAAAAATAGTTTTAACATTATTTTGTTCTCTTAAATGTCTGTGGTAATTATCCCTGTTTATTGTTTCAGATGTCCAAACTTGAATTCACATGCCAGCCACAGCTGCAGTTGCTTGATTTTTATTAATTGGTAAAGTGGAAATAGAAAAAAAATTATAATTTATGTAAAAAAAAAATTGGGAAAAAATGCTTTTACTTTTAAAGGTTCATTTCCCCCACTGACCACCAGATCATTTTATATATAAATCATGACAATGTTTTCAATGACCTTGGCTTGGCATAATGCAAAACAGGAAGCACCATCCTGTACAGTGGCTCTTGTGGAAAATAAAAAATTCAGAAATATGACTAATCAATTATTATCAACACCAAATCTGATAATACTACAACTGCAAATGTGCTGAAGATGGTTGGTGGATTTACACCTGGAAACAAAGCGGTACAGTGCAGACACAGGAGAGTGACACCCACAAGGTGACAGAGGCAGGCTGATTGGCTGTGATTCCCTGTCGACTTTATGAGCTCAAATTAGCACCTATAAATCTGCACTGTGCACCTACTGATAGACCCAGAGACGCTGGGACCTCTGCTGGAGACTGGCTTTTGGCATGACACCCGCACTATAAATAATGCATGGCTACACGGCATCTTGTTATCTGCTATTGTGTAGGGCTCTGATGCAGGAGCTGACAGTAGGCTTCAGCAGCTCAGCCACAAAAATCTTCACCTTGAGTGTGATCCCTATTTTTGTAAAAGTAGGTCGCACAGCATGAGGAAAATATAGTATGCAGCATTTTTTTCTGCAATCTAGCTGTATATTTATTTTGATTCCCATTAGCTTCTGCCAAAATGGAATTTCACTAACAGCAGCCATACTGTGTGCATCTCCACAAACCAAACTATTATTTGGCCTGCTCCTGCTTGTCTCCATTGAAATGTTCCTCTGGCATCTTCCACAGTATGGCATAAAACATGATTCCCCATGCAGAATGTTATCAAGTATGGTATAAGTTTCTTTTTGCATGGAATGCCTCCTCTGGAAAGTTACATATACTATTGCTTTCAGTGAACACAGTAGTTTTTCAGTCATTTCCTTAAAAAAATTAGCAAATATACACACAGGGACACAATTAGTCCTACGAACATCATCACACCCTTTAAGTACATTAAAAAAGACTATTCGCTCCCATTAATTCTTGACGTAAACTCATTTCCAATCAGTATTTCATTTCATTAGCGTTTCACAGGTTGTTCTTTACTATTTGTCTTGCACCACTGTGAGCGGAATTTCAATAGAACCCTTGAAATTCACAACCGCCATTGACATGCTAGGGGCTTAATGCTGCCATATAACAGGCAATATAGGCACTAGTGAAGGGCGTTTGTGTGTGCGCATGCTAAGTCGAAATCAGATAGAGGAGGTGGGTGCCATGTGTCATTTAAGTAAGCCTGTATCATTGGCGTTTCTGGTCAGATATATTAAAGGTGGCACTTGTCAGCTATATGTCAAGGTATTTTACTGCTCTGATGGTGTAATGATGTTTTTGAACTGCCTTCCCCACTGAATCGTGTCCATCTGGGAGGATTCGAGCATCTCCACACACATAAGTACAGTGGATTTCAGCGGCATCGGACACACAAGGGAAGAGGATCGGCTAAAGGGTATTAATTGATGTTGAATTTATGATGTAAAAGTAAAATCCGTGGGGAATTTAGCTTAAATTTTCATGATCTCTTGTGGTTTGGCTCAGATGACGCAACCTGAGCAAATGACTGCAGTATTTTACATTGTCCAATAGCCCACTGAACGTAAGCCTCTGATGATTCAACACACGCACATGCAAAGAGGTGTCCTTCAACTGCATCTTAAGGAAAAGACGAAACCTTCACTTTTATATCTAATTCTATTGAAATTTCAAGTTTTATTGTTTCAAATATCTCAAATCAGGGCACACATCGTCTTCCATTTTGCCAATTCAAAGGTGAATTTGAGAATCTGGGTGCTGTTTATACAGCGTGATTAAAATGTTGTGAAGCTATTTCTAACTAGATTTATTAAAATAAGTTGCAGAGGAAAGCAAAATCTTCTTTGGCTTTGTTTTGACTATATAATTTTCACCACTTTCTATTTAAAATGATCTTCTCTTCAACTCTACAATGCAAATGTACTACTGCAAATACCTGAGCTTTATGTGAGGTTGAGGATTACTGACTAGTTATAACTGGCCTCAACTCCACGTGCAGCCTGGACTCGGAACCCCACTCCTCGAGAGGGGCTGGACTCTCCACTCCTCTGGCGTTGCCCGCGGGCAGAGGCAGCAGGCTGGTGTGGGCCCCACAGCCCCCACAGCTCAGCCTCCAAGTGTTAGCTGGAGGGTCGAGTCCCTTCTCCTTCGGGTCGGGATCAGGTCTCTGACTGCTGTGTCAGGGTACAGGTCAAACAGGTCTTCTATAATCTGCTATATTTTAGATGTAATCTTCTTATTACATTCACTTGCATTTTATGGTTCTATTTCTCAGCAAGACTACCAACGACGAATCCTTATTGGTAATCCTCATATAACACAAACATTCATTCATTCCAGCCACTGATCTCGACGATTTCTGACTAGTTAACCTCCAGATGTGGTGAGACATTTTACAGCTGGTCACCCACCCACAATGCTTTTCATAATTCATCTATACAAAATATTTTACTCTGTGAAGTGGCAGTGGAATAAAATCAGTAAACAAGAATCCAGTGGACAGCAGAAGTAAGTTGACACAAGGTGGGCGTGTAAGTGCAGTATCAGTGGTGGTCTCTAGATTCAGGTATTTGCATTTTCGATCTGAGGTGTTTGTCACCCCCACCCCCATCGCACTTTACCTGATGAGCTGAAGCCATTATGAAGGCAAATGGTGAGCGACATGAATGTCCCATGGAGGCCAGAGTTTCCACACAGATTGTACCATAACAGAAGGTTCCACTGTTCATAACCCTGCACTAGATGTAATATCAACTTTGTAAACAGAATGTGGAGTGTGGGTGGGTGTTGTAATGAATACACAGGGCCTACATATGACAGTGAACCACATCTTGTCAAGGATAACAAGGCTTCAACTTCAGCTGGGCAAAGTTCCCACAATAATTATGAATTTAAAAAAAAAGAAAAAAAAAAATCTAATCTAGTGAATCAGTATTTTTGCTAATTTACTCCTTGGCTAGCGAGCATAACATTTTGAGTCATTTCAGTAATGACTATAAAGCTACAAACCAAAGTCAGCCACGGAAATGTAGACACTCTTTTGAACAGTAAGTGTTCAAAGGCAATGACTTTTTATGATTTTACTCTACGTGTTTAACGACTCTAGCTCTGTATCTCTGAGTCCAAGCAACACAAATACCACACTATTTATAAAGTAAGTGCACGCTCTCCCAGTATTTTTGGGCAGTCGCAGACCAGGAAAAACTCTAGTAGTGTCTAGACACCACAGTGGACCTTGTCAAAGTTGCACACTTTTAAATAAATAAAAATAGGCAAAGTTTGCTTATTTTTTCCAGTTTTCACCAAAAATAAATAAATAAAAGTTTGCTCACAGCCTACATGGTGACTGGTGGGTATAAATGTAAGAATAATAATCATACAGCATCAAATAATATTGTTTACTGCTGCATACTCCAATTAAGTAGTTTTGCATTTAAATGATGTATACTTAAACCAAAATTATGAATATGCACAAATCATTGTTACTGGGTGTGATTAGCTAATAATGATAATTAATATAGTGTTACTTTTTCACTCCACCCTGGTGAATATAATACAATTTCCAGGCCTGAATATGAGCATGCTGCTCTGGTTATCTCAGAGCAACACCGTTAAGAAAGTCTGTTGCCATGCGTGCTTTTGAACTCTGACATGGATTTTGACATGGATAATATTAAATGACAGCTCACTTCCTCTCACTCCAAATATGCTAATAAGATCCTCCAGTACATCTGAAGTTGATCAACCACTGTGAAGAGTGAAGTGAAGAGATGGGCATGTATTTTATCACACTGTAGTGACTAAAAGCAATATATACACTCACAAAAATCAGGTTCCCATCACACAAATCCTGTATAGATCAACAACACAGTTTAACATTCAGATATGGGTTGAGGTTTAGGTTAAGGTTAGGCAGGTAGTGACTATGATTAAGGTTAGAATCAATCTCCAGGAAATGAATGTAAGTCAATGTACTGTCCCCAAAAAGCATGGGAACCCAGTGTGTGTGTGTTTTGTGTGTGAGTGTGAGTGTCTGCCCCTCTGACACACACACACACGCACACGCACACGCACACGCACACGCACACACAGTTTCTGTGTTCAGCTGACATCCCACTGACTCACAGCCATTTCCTTGAGAGTCCAGCATTAGTGCAACATTGACCTAACCTTAACCCCAAGGTAAACTCGCTCTCAGCTCATATCATTATCATGGGTCCACACAAGGAAAGACGCCCTTTAAAAACTACTGGACAGAAATGCCTTGAGGATTAAACTAAATGCATTTTACTATGTGTTTTAACACAAGACTTAAAGGTGTACTGTGGAACTTTTCTGGTGGAAGGTATGCTACCTCCTTGTCGCCATTGAAATTCAGTTTTGGAATTGCTTTGTCTTGAATATTCCACAGTATGGCATTAAATGTATGTATCACCATGAAGACAAACAGGTGACGCAAGCCCACTCATAGTAAGTATGCATGTTTTTCAAGATATTCTTGATCAATAAAAGCCACATCTACATACACAGGTGGTGTAGCACCAAGCAGGTGGTGTACCATGCAACCAATACCGTCCAATCAGAAAAGTTACGCAGTGCACCTTTAAGATCTTCAAAATAATAGGCACATGACAATCAAGTTGAGTATCACTGACAAGTTAGAACATACTCTTTTAATATTGTTTTTATTTTAATAAATAATTTCAAATGTCAAAATGTGAACTCAGTAAAACACAGAGAAATAAACAAAATGCCAAATTAGTGCCAAGAAATCTATAAAATAAATATCTTGCTAAAACTTGCAGCAGATACATGGTTACGCTTTTGTAATTTCTTGTGTCTCTTACAACATATGCTTTCACAACAACGCCTTTCTGAACCTAATGACACATCCTTTACATAGTACACTTATATAATCCCATATGTGGGGGCTGCTAAATTGCTTTGATGAGTTCACACAAACATTACGTACAAAATAGCTGCCTGCTGTCACAATAGTATTACATTCACAGCCTTTACAAACAGTGACAGCCTTGGTGACGGTCCCCGCGCCTCTATACCCGCTGGCTTTGTGGAATTACCCAGGCCAAAAACAAGAGGACAATACTGTGCACCATATGTGTGTTTGCATGTTGGAGGGCTGGTATAGGTGACACATAGTTTGTTTTCAAGATGAATTTCCTCCTTAGGCCACTGTTCCTCTGGCTCACTCTATACATGTATATACAATGGGGTTTTTTTCTTTCCAAAACCAGCCTTCCGAACACAAAAGAAAGATTTACTCAGCAATGCTTCACCCAGGACTCCTGGGCCACAGCGGGCAATGTACTGGGGGTAGATTGGGACTGCATGTATTTGTCATGGCCAGTAGGAGCAGTTGGAGAAAACAGCTGTAGCATAGCAATGAAGAATTAGGTTTGGGCTTAAGTCGCAGGGTGGGTCTCTGATCATGTGACTATGCGCCAAAAGGGAATGGCAACATCTGCTAAGAGAGAGGTGTTTTACATTAGTTAAGTTGTCTGGACTAAGTCAGAGTTCCTCATGAAATGTCAGTAATATACATACATACGCACACATATCAACTAGGTGGACTATGTAACGTTTTTCCTGGAGTCTGGAGTCTCCATCTGCTGGTCTCCATGGAAATGTTGTTGGTATGCCACAGTGTGGTATTCAACATTTCCACAGAGACAAGCAAGTGATGCCAGTCGGCCAAGTTAGATGTCAGAAATGTGGAGAGGCAGTGTCACTCACAACAAGAATACGCAGAGAAATTGCATGCCAATTAAGGCTTTCAGGCAGTTCCAAGGCAGAATATTTGAAGTAATACGGTTAAGATGTAAAGTATAGTGATAAACAAATGACATGGGAGCCGGCACTCAGAAGGTTTCTCCACCAAAATGATCCTGAACAAGCAAAGCTCATGATCTAGAGATGAGTTCCTGAGCGCTGTGCTATAACAGTTCACGGCTCCTGACAGGAGAGATGGGTCAAATGCAGAGAATGAATTTCCCTCATGAATGTAATAAAGCATACCTTAACTTTACCTTAAGAACATTTTGCCACACATGCATTGCATGCACACATTATTATTATTATTATTAATATTATTTGTACCAAACCAAGGATCAAAAGAAAATGTTGCCCAAGGATTTTTACAAAAGGTTACCATATATCACTTTTTAGTGTCTCAAATTGACCTTTTTTTCAAAACTTGTGAACATTTTTTCTTGCATATTCCTTCTCTCTAGTTCCTTTGTTTCTGCTATTTGCTTTAATGTGCAAATGAACAGAATAACTCCAATCCATTTGTAGCATTTAAAAGTTATAATAACCAGCACCAGCCACAGCCCTGTGTGCCTGAAGTTATCTGAAGAGCCTCACTCATTTATCTCTTCAAAGTACAGCAGGGAATAGCTTTTCTTTTTAGCCAAAAGCATTGTGGGATTGGACGGGCCGAGAGACAGCGTGTCAGACTGCCATTTTTACACTTATTTTTACAGGTTTTCTTCACTTTTAGACTGCTGCCAGAAAGAACCTAGTCTTAAATCATCCTGAACCAAACCAAAAATACACCTCTTGGCTATTTTGCTTTTCTTATTATAAAATTGAACAACAAATAACACAGAAGCCACAATATTGGAGCTCCAAAGCATAAAGAGTGCAGCATGAATGCGTTATAATGAATAAAACAATTAAACAAATAAATAAAACAAGTAAAACAAGAGCAAGTACACGCTTGTTGGGTTTACATTCTTTCTGGGGACAATATTTTTTTTCAACCAATGAATTGAGTTTAAACCTCATTGTTGACATACTGTAATACTGTATTACAGAGGACCTGATTTTTGTCATGGTGTGTAATACAGCCTTCACAACATGATAAATACGTGGCTACACTAACTGCTCTGCACTGGACCAATATGGGACTATTCCAGTCCACATCCACGAAACTACTGCTATGCTTACTGTTTTATCCACATGGGAAATCAAGTGTTTTCAGTAGACCTGAATGTTACGATATCAATCCATACATGTTTTATGTCTGAAAAACATTTCAGATTACCTTGACATTTTACAGCAATGATAAATGTGCCCAGGGACAAAATGGAGTGCCTGCTGCTCCCACAGTGAGACGAGGATGTGTCCACACAGATAAGAGACACCGCACATGTGTCCAGGGCACACACATGCTCCTGTTATGTTTCATTGGTCAGAATGAAACACAGCCATGATAAGGTCACATAAACAGGTTTTTTAGGGAGGCATAAAAGCTCAAAACTGGGGAAAAAAAAAAAAAAAAAAGTAGTTTAGTGTTCTGTTCCAAAAGCTACAAATTAAAGCCACCACCAGCCATCTTCTGTCATTATATGCAAATCATCACATCCATTTGTTGTTATGGCACAAACAATACTGCAGCTTAGTTTTCTACTTAAAGCTGCACTGTGTAACTTCTGGTGGAGGGTCTGCCTACTGCTTGCTGAAGATATCATTGTTTTGCCTTCAATGTTCCATGGTGGCATTAAACTTATCTCTCTGGAGACAAGCAGGTGACACTACCTGGCCAAGTTACAGTTCAGATGTGTGGAGAGGCAGTAAGAATGCATTTTTTAAAAGGTGCTTTTGAGCAATGAAACACTCACAGTAAAATTAACACTGTACACTGTATGTTTAATGCCATCTGTGGAACATTCCCACTGTAGATAAGCAACATAGTTCATCTTTATTTACAGCCTAGTAATTCCATGACTAATAGTCCAGAGAGACATATTTGGAAAAAAGAAAATCTCAATTGAACTTCAATGAGCAATAAAGTTGTTTAAACAGAATTGTTTTAGTTTTGTAATTGTTAAAATTAAATGATAAGTTGCTGTTTACATGAATGAACAACCAAAATAAGTACTTATGTGTGCCCACTGAATTTGAACAGTCCAGTAACATTTCCAGTACAGCAAATCATATTCAATACTGTATATTACAAGAACTACCATAATGTTTGTGCTACACTTTAACATGCTGCTGACCTGTATCACATCTGTACATACAAAAACTGTAAAACGGGGCGCCACACTTTACACAAATACATTGGATGAGGAGTTATTTTTAGAAGTCCCACGGTGGCTCACTCACACTCAGTAACATGAGGACACGCGCTCAGACAGCACAATCTGGCATCAGGCTAACAATGAGAAATGGCTCCCAGCTCCGCGCGGGCATGAATCACTATGTTCGACTGTGCACGCATAGATGGAACAGCCTTCATGCAAGATCCAATGTAACTATATGATGGCACACAAATGCCATAGGGTTTGAATGTAGAGAGTGGAGCAGCATAAAAAGATACTAAGTAAATGTCATGTACCTCCCGTGGTTGCTCAAAATACGATCTGCTTAAAGGTTATTCTAGGTAAAGATGGAGCTGCAAAAATGTTTAGGATGTGGTGTAGTTACATAGTTTCAGGAGGGGGGAATTGGCGACATTTTCTCTATTTGACAAAAGGGAGAAGCTTGTGAGAAGGATTGTGCAGGGAGCTATTGTGGCTGGCTTGTACTTCTGAGTGTCCAGCCAACTGGATACTGAGCTGTAGTCCCAGTGCTGGGCTTTATGGATGTGTCTTCATTCTAGATGGTTTAAACGACAAATATTATGTGCTATTTGGGCTGTTATTGGCCTTTAAAATGCTCTTGAGTACTTTTGCTTTGATAACTTCAAATAATGGCTATTTTGGAAGTGGTGTTATACTATTAGCAACAGAGGGAATTACTATTGGAAACAATAAAAGTAGCTATACCGAAAATACATATTCAGAATGCTAAGTTTGAGTAAGTGTATTTCAGTAAAGTTATGTTTTCATTTGGTGGTATTCAGAATACAGTTACTTTCCTAAATTAAAAGGAATATATGGAGGTGCTTGATCACAAAATTTAGGCTTCAAATTGTATAAAATCAGTGAGAAAAACACAGCGCTTTCAGTGGGATTTTTTGTCTCTAACTTGACAGAGATTAATGCATAATGGCAAAAATATAGCTGTTTGTGTATGTCATGCTTTCTACACTACAATATACAATATAATACAACTTGATGTAAAAGTATTCAGAATACAGTACTCATACATACATACATACATACATACATACAGTACCAGTAACAACAAACAAACAAACCTCTAACTACGCGATTTGATGACATAAATTTTGAAAAAGTCCGGTGATGATTTACCTCCAAACTTTAACATATAACGTAACAATCTTGGGAAATTCAAAATGACATGTTTTTTGACTGCTTAGGAGAGGACTTACCAAAACAAGTCCAGTTTTAAATTATAATCGTATTTATTTATTTATTTATTTATTTATTATAAAGGATGCTAGTGCAATTCAGCTACCAACAACTTATTTGAGGAGCGGATATTCACAAGAGCCCAACAGTGACAGCAAAATGAATATTGTATTGTGATCATAAAAATCAGCATGCCATGTTTCCTTGTGTGGGTAGTTTGGCAAAAGCAACATAATAAAATATGAGATAAGTGGGTTTGTATCCTATAATGGAAAGATAAAAAGAAGAAAAGTAGATTCTTGACAATTGTTGATATATTTTTTTTATATTTCTTGGCTTAGTCTTTAACATTTTTTTGCACCAAACGTTTGAATGTACAGTTTCTAGTTCAACTTATAACACATCTTATCATCCCCTCTCCAG
Source organism: Taenioides sp. WSHXM2023 (assembly GCA_029959045.1). Lineage (NCBI taxonomy): Eukaryota > Metazoa > Chordata > Actinopteri > Gobiiformes > Gobiidae > Taenioides > Taenioides sp. WSHXM2023. The sequence goes on along the minus strand of CM057102.1, from coordinate 13,599,977 downwards.
CGTCTCAAAGGGGATTATACTGTATGCGTGGACTGTAGGTATGGGCGAGTCGAGAAGTGACAGAGCAAAGCTGATTTTAGTCCTAAATTTTATAAATTCAATCACAAACTGTTATGCTCTGGTCTCGTTATTATCACAGGACTTGCTTGTTACCCCTGGGTTGCAGGGTTGAGGTCAGGGAAAAGGTTTGCAGAAACTGTTATATCACTGTGTCTGCTGAGAGACAAAAAAAAAAAAAGCAAAAAAAGAAAATTCAGGGAGGGATACTGTGATGATTCAACAGGACAGGATTATTTTGGACTAAATGCTTAGGGTTAGTCGTGTAATAGGTATCTTAAGTGTATAGGAGTTTCTAAGGAGTGCAATGACAATAATTCTCCATTAAGAATCTTTATTTAACCTGCCTAACATGACGTTGCAAGCATCTTAAAATGAGGTTGCAATTAGTATGCACAATACTACACTGGTATCAGATATCAGCACAGATATTGAACGTTTTGGTGGACTGAGTGTCGGCTTCCAAGATATCGGTTCAGTCGATATCACATTTTGGTTCATAAATTGGTGTAATAAGATGATTTATTGGCCAAAGTTGCCCCCAAATGTCTCATATTAAAGTTTTTTTTTTTTTTTAACAAAGCCATTATATACATTTGGATCATTTTTACCTAAAGCTGTTTGTATTATAAAAAATAAATTATATTTTCAGTCCCTACACTGGTATTAATTGATATTAGGTATTGGCAGCAAACTATCTGCATCGAAACAGAAAAGGCTGGATCTGTCCATCCCTATTTGTAATGCACCCCAGTAAACCCAGCCTGCCACAGTCACTGTCAGAAATATTAGCATGCATATTAAAATTGACAAAAAAACTTTCTTAGTATTATTAAGTGACCTAAAACTAAATTATGCAAGTGGATTTTCTCAATACCACAACCTACAACTGCTACTTTATGAAGTGAAGTCCACAGTCATGCACCTCATAATATTTTGAGCTTAGTGAGAGTGGCTGCACTACTCTGGTCTTGCCTTGTAAAATCATAAATTTTTAAGCACTGGGTTCTAGCAGGGTATAGCAGCAGACCAGCAGATGATTCAGAATATACAGTAAATACACAATGTTGTACTTGGCAGAAAAGATTAATTTTGTTTTGTGATTCAAAGCACGCACACAGGCCCTTATGCTCCAGGAAGATGTATACTGTCCTATAAACATTTTGGTTTGCAGAAGCTCTAGTCCAGGCATTGCTTAAAAAGAGCGATGAATGCCAGCCAAATGTGGACTAGCCCGAATTCAAGTGTATATTTGTAACCATATGGGTCATTTTTATACTTGTTGTCAGTGATGGGAAGAATACTTTGAAAATTTAGCTACAGAATACTGAATTCAATATACAAATGTATATTGTAATGTAATAGATGGTCCAGTCAGAGTACTGGGTTACATAGAACACTTTTAAAATAAGTTGCATTTAAAATATAGTGTAAAGATGGAACATAGTACCAATACTATTAATATTAACAGCTTTATATTTGTTTCACTGTTTTTATAGCATTTCCTATCACTTTGTGCAGTTTGAAGCCTAAATTACATGATCAAATACCATAATGTATTCCTTTGATTTTAGAAAATTAAATGTATTCTGTATACCACTAAATGAAAAAGTAACTGCACCAGAATACAGTTACTCAAAATTAGTATTGATACGTATTCTCGGTACATGTGGTCACTAGCACTATAGGTGTTTGGTTAGCTGTTCTTCTTCATCAAAAAAATTTGTGCCATTTTGGAATATTGGTAATTCTAGAGATTTTCATCAAAAACATCAAACGAATGACAATGACCAAAGTGAATGCATTTCTATTTCCTGAATCATTTGCATCAAGCAGCGGTTGGATCAAAGCCTCATTAGCATGCTATTACTGTCCCTCAATGGAAAAATGTGTGATTTAGTTTCCAGTGCATGATAAGATGCAATCAAACAAGTCAAATGTTTAACGATAAAAGCTCATTTGGATTGGTACGAGACTCAAAACATTGGCCAAAACTGAAAACTGAAGCCCCCATAAGACACCAATTTAAACCCAAACTGTGTGCAAGACGGCAGTGCAATTTCACGAGCACGCTTCACTCCCCTGCCTTGTGTAACTAACGGCACAAATTCAATTATGTGGGGCCGTAGTGCTTCTTTATGGTAGTGGCTTGTCTCAAATGCTTCGAAAACAGCACACAAAAATACAAAAAATGGAGAGCAGTTGTTCAAATTAACCTCATAGTAATGTGATGTGAACGATGTGTCCTGGTGCCAGCGTGCATTAGCTCAGAGCACAGTGGAGCTGCTCTGACAGTACACGTCCTGTTAATTATCACATGGACTGGAGACCCCCCAACCCCCCTCCACACACACACACACACACGCACACACACACACACACACACACACACACACACACACACAAGCCCCTAGCATCACACCTCTTCCCACCTGCCCTCCGCACCTGTGAGCCAAATGGATTCTATTATAAAACCCACCTTTACTTTTCATTACGGCATAATAATTCAATTACTAACACACATACAAGACATACAAGACTTACACCCACACTAGCAGGAAAACATATGGTGATTACATCATACAGCTCTGTACTTCTAAGGGTTTGGCTGTCATGCCAACACTTCTGTACTTTTTTTTAATCATTATTTTTGACTGGTATTGTTTTTCTTTCATAATTGTGTGTACCACTGAGCCTTGAGCAACTCAAAATGTCACACCCACATTAACTGGTCAGTTAGTCTGATCAGTTTCTTCTATTATCACTGAGTCTAATGAGAAGATTGACAGAGCTTTTATGTTCTAAACCCTTTCATAAACACCAGCATCACCTCCTGGTCTGCTGCTATAGGCTGTAGTTCATATGCACAATAAGCCTAGTAGCTTTCAATGCAAGTCCAAAAGAAATGAAGAGAAAATATCGTTGTGCTCCTGTGGGAGTGGCTGTCCTCTCAAAGGCCCAGGAAATTGATGAAATCAGGAGTCAAAGAGCTGCATGAGAAGCCAATATATTCTGCAAGCTGGTCTGAAGTGGAAGTGCTGGTGATAGTGGGAGAAGGAGGACAGCACGCTCAAAGCGCCACAGACTAAAATAGTGTGTGCTGTTGTTTGGCAGTGGGCTGCCCCGCTCTGGGGATTTCTCTATGCACCTTGCAGTTAAGATAGTCTACAGCAGGCGAATGCACAGATAAGTCATTCTTCATGAGCTGCTGTTGTGTGCTGGGTACAAGAGAGAGGCTGGACATTAAAATTCATAACACTATTACAAGGTGCAGGAGATGTATATGAGTGGGATTGTTTACAAAAGCCACCATCCGCACATAACCCAAACTCCCACAGAGGGCTGGCCTCATGTATGCATATAGAAAGACTGTTCAGATAACAAGGAACAACTGTGTGTACTGAGGAATAGCTGAATATATTTACATATACATGATATTAATGTAATCTAGCATACATGATAGACTAATAACATAACAATGAGATTATTTTGTGTGGCATCCAGATTTTCAAAAATGTTACATTAAGTATAAACAAAAGCCCCTGGCCTTTTAATGACACATCTCCAACCAGACATCTCTGTACAAAGACTTACTGTGCTGATTGAAGCTAAAGGAGTGACAGGTTTGACAGGTGAACTCTGAGAGGTATTAAAAATCCTACCGTGAGATGACAGCTGATGGGAGTCACACAACCATGGCATGCACTGTCAGTGACACTAACAATATTAAACACTAGGGCCATCAGTGCCTTTGTTTAATATGGAGACATAAAACAATGATTCCCTACAGGGCAAGACCATAACATTCTACTGCAGAGGTTGGAATGTGATGTGGGCATCAGAGGAACTGCCCTCAGCTGGTTTAAATCCTATTTATCTGATAGGTACCAGTTTGTAAATGTTAACCAGAGCTCCTCACAGTGCTCTAAAGTAGCCTACGGTGTGCCACAGGGTTCAGTTCTGGGTCCAGTTCTGTTTACCCTTTATATGCTACCGTTAGGTAATATCATCCGAAAGCATGGTATCGATTTCCACTGTTATGCAGATGACACCCAGCTGTACCTATCAATGAAACCTGATCAGACTAATCAAATTGAAAGGCTTAGCGACTGTGTGAGGGACATAAAAACATGGATGACCTTTAATTATTTACTTCTTAACCCTGAAAAAACTGAAGTCATTCTATTAGGCCCTAAACACTTACGAGACTCTATTGTGGTTTTGTCCCGGCCTGCAGCCGGGCTCGATGTAAAGTTTGACTCTCTAACTGAGCAGATAATCACATTGGACAATGTCAGTGTAGCCTCCAGCTCCACTGTAAGAAATCTTGGAGTCCTATTTGATCAAGAGCTCTCATTTAAAGCACACATAAGCCATGTCTGTAAAACGGCTTATTTTCATTTACGCAATATAGCCAAAATTAGAAATGTACTGCCAAAAAATGATGCTGAAAAACTTGTCCATGCTTTTGTCACTTCGAGGTTAGACTACTGTAACTCCCTGCTTGCAGCTTGCCCTAAAAGCTCTATAAAAAGCCTTCAATTGGTTCAAAATGCAGCAGCAAGAGTACTAACAGGTACTAAAAAACGAGAGCACATTACTCCAGTATTAAAAAATCTTCATTGGCTTCCGGTTGAGTTTAGAGTAAAATTTTAAATTCTTCTTCTAACCTATAAAGCTGTAAATGACATGGCCCCTTCCTACATTAAAGATGAAATTGTACCTTATCATCCTAACCGTTCACTCCGCTCTCAAAATGCTGCACTATTGGTGGTTCCTAGAGTCGCTAAAAGTACTTTAGGAGGTAGAGCTTTTAGGTACCAAGCACCCTTGTTGTGGAATCAGCTCCCTGCTCATGTCAAAGAAGCTGACACAGTCTCTACATTTAAGATTAGGCTCAAAACGTTCCTTTTTGAATTAGCTTATGGTCAGGTCAGTTAGGAACAGAAATTAAACCCATAGGCCTAGTTAAGCTGCTCTAGGAGATATATTACTGGGGAAAGTATGGCAACTTGAGCACTGTCCTCTGGTTTCTCCTACTTTTTCTCCTCCTACTGTTAAGAATATTCAATTACTAGTTCATTCATAGTCTGTTCTTTGCTATTCACATGTTGTCCCTGTCCCACTCCCCTTTTGGGGAGTGTAACTGTTTCAGATGCTGCTGTTCCAGTTTGGACCGCTGCTGCCCCCTAGTGTCGGGGACCTAGACCCCTCCTCTCCTTCCCTATCCTGGATTAACTGTCCTCGTCCTGCTAGATTAGTAGTCTCATCTGCCTGTCCGTCCTTAGGAGTGGATCTCTCCTTCACTGTGGTTCTCCTCGAGGTTTCTCCGTTTTCCCATTGGGTTTTTTGGAGTTTTTCCTTGCCGAGAAGGAGGGTCTAAGGACAGGAGATGCTGGGACAATCATCCATTTGCCTGCTTGTTGTTGAACATTCTGTATTTGTGTTTTATGAATGTTTCTTCTGCTTTATTAATCAACAATTTTGTGAAGTCCGCCGAGATAACTCTTGTTGTGATTTTGGGCTATACAAAAATAAATTGAATTGAATTGAATTGAATTGAATATTGGGTGGTCAAACATGCTCATGGGGTTCCCCAGTGATTCCTAAAGAAGAAATCCAAATTAGATGGCATGGTCATTAAGTAACCCTTTATAATAAGGGATATCTACAAAGCATTTTAAAATCACAAATGTTTAAGAGATTATTAGCTAGTCATGCACTAACAGTGAACTACTCACTAAAGGGTCTACATTACGCAAAATTGACTTTTGTGAGCTTTTAGCCATGTTATAATTTTGTTTCCTCATCAAAAACATCCTTGGATTTGTGTTTTGTTTCATTCACACAGTGATCCTTTATTATTAGTCTGTCAACATCTCCAAAGCTCAAAATGCTCTGTACCACCTTGTGATGTCATGACTCATGAGTGTAGTATAGTACAATAATCTGTCCCAGCCCCAAAATTAAGTTTATGAATTTAAATCACTGCTATTTGCACTGTCTATCTGCGCCTTTTATTATAGATCCAAGAATGTGATATTGAAAATGTAAAGTGACCTTTTGAATCATTACATACATTCACAGCATGTCAGGTATAATCTTATTAGCCAAATCTTATGACATGTAATCTCCAAACCTGATCATCCAATTAGGAATGGCTGCCATTTCCTCTGAGTGATTCATCTCTATAATCTATATATCATATGAACTGCTCTAGGAGAGTATGATTTTATTCTCATATAATGCACCTAAGCCCTATATTCTTTTTATTCATCCGATTAAGCTCACATAAATGCAAGGTCTTTAAAGCAGAAATCTGGAGATGATGTGGCCTGCATTACCATTCTAACCTGTGTGCGTAATCAAATGCCTGTTGCAGAGGATGCTATGGTTCATAATGAGACATATGTAGATGGAGGGCACAATTCTTTGAAGATTAATGAAACTGTAGAAAGAGCAACGAAAATGAAGAATACTATATTAGGGGAATGGCAACTAGCTAGTGCTAAAACACAAAAAGTAATTTGCACATGGCCTAAACATACTTGTTTTGTGTGTGATAGTGTCTGTGATGAATATTTATCAGTTATGTGGCAGTTGTGGGGGAAAAAGGAAAAAAAGGGAAAAAAAGAAATACCTTTTTATATGTCATCAACACAGAAAATTCCACCCAAAATGCAAAAAATAATTACACACAAGCAAATTTCTCTGATACATTAGACTTGGATTTAACATATAGTTTACTGGTAACTGTTGTGTAAACTGGACAAGCTTTAGCCCTTGTTTACAGTGGTTGCTGTAGAGTTATATAATTACATTTTTTTTTTACATTGTAGTTGTGTTTTGTTTTGTTTCATTCACACGTTTAACACACGAAACCTTCATATTTTGGCAGAAAACACCTTGTGTGTGTAGACAGGCTAACAATAAAGGATTACTCAAACATGTGTGAATGAAACAAAACACAACTACAGATATGTGTTTGAGGAGGTTACAACATTCTAACATGGCTACAAGCTTTCAAAACTAATTTTTGTGAGCTTTTAGCCATGTTAAAATGTTGTTATCTCTTCAAAAACAGTTTTACCAATTTGCCAGTTTTTCGGTTGTTTCTTTAGGCTTAGATCTAAAAATCTCCCCCAACCACTCTTAACTGCAGTGACCTTAACTTTGGGAATGCTTAGTTGACCTTGTAATATTATTTCTTTTTCAAATTTCCAAATGTTAAGTTTGTAGGTGCACACTGTTATTGACATTTTGTATTGACATAATAGACAGTCAGAACAGTCCTTTCACAACACGCTTTCAGATGGAACACGCCGAAGCAAACAGTGATTGAAGTCAGCAATTAGACCGACCCGGGAGCTCACAGAATGTTCCAGCAAATGTACGCATCCTTCCAGTCTCTGGCAAAATAAAGGTCGCACAAACCATTATGCTTTATCTTCATTAAAACATTATCATGCAAGACTTCATGTGACATTTCCCACTGTTAGCAACCAGATGTGACGCCCATGTTTCTGCACAGGCTCAACTAAGAATGCATTGCTCAAGTACATTAGGTCTAATTTGGCATCATGAGAATGGGATGTGTGTAGTGACTTGTTTTCAGGGGTAACTTCTGGGTTTGTATGTAAACGGTTTATGATGAAACTTATATTTGTTATATTGTTAAAGGGTCCGTATTACGCTATTTTCTGATCTATGTTATAATATTGTTTGCTCATCAAAAACATACCTGAGTTGGAAAACATTCACACGTCTAACACACAAATCCTGCAAATGTAGGCTGAGTTCTTCTCTCAAGCAGAAAACACTGTTCCACCTTGTGATGTTCCACTGTGTATTTAAACTCCATACACCTTCATTAGAATAATTTGGATAATTTCAGCCCTGGAATTTCCAATCTCTACTGGACAAATGGTAAAAGGTAGCTGTTAACTTGAAAACTACCACTACATGACATCAGAAGGTGGAACAGAGCATTTAGAGCATTGGAAACGTAGACAGACTAATAATAAAGGATTACTCAAACATGTGTCAATAAAAAAAAAAAAAAAACACAACTCTGGGTTGGGTTTTTGATGAGGTAAAAAATATTCTAACAAGGCTTAAAGCTCAAAAGAGTCAATTTTGCGTAATATAGGATGTTTAAGTTTCATTATCCATCATATTGCTTACAGCGGGCCTTTTTGTTAATACTGCTGGAGCCTCCAAAAGTGCACTTTATGGTTGTTTGGCTTCTGTCATCTCCCTGTCTGATTTTTAATATCTCTGTGCATTCACCTGTCACACCTGTCACACCTGTCTTTCCTCTGGTTTCACCAACACAGCAGGCCTTGTAAACAGATGGCTGGTTTAAATTTTGTTATTAAAGAGAAAGTCCAAAAAGTTTATCAAAAAGTTATGTATTGAAATGACTAATTATAAAAACAACAACAACAACGGATATCTCAATTTTTTTTAAATTTCACCTTATTTCCTTTTCTTTTTTATTATAATTTTTGATAAAAGACAGCATAATTGACTGTATTTGCTCAAGGAAGAACAAATAGAATCATTTTACGGAATGAAAATCGATTTGGATTTTGAGATTACTGCTAGACAAAGGGTTAATTGTGAGCCTTCAACAAATTTAAAAGTAAAAAGTTTTAAAATTGAAAGGAAAATCTTCATATATAGCTTCCACACTCTATTTTGTTCAGAAGCCCCTATGATGAGAAACACAGCAAGGCCAGTTACATCGCCTGGATTGGAGTTACTGGGGCCCCACCCTGGAGCCAGGCCTGGTGTGGGTGCTCGACAGCGAGTGTTTGGTGGCCGGGCCTTTCCCCACAGGGCATGGCCAGGCATAGCCCAAAGGAGTGACGTGGGGCCATCCTCTCGTGGACCCACCACCCACAAGAGGATGCATAGGGCACCGGTGCAGGGAAATCTGGGCGGCAATCGAAGGCAGGGGCCTCGACAACCAGATCTCCGGACATGGAGACTAGCTCTGGGGACATGGAATGTCACCTCGCTGGGAGGGAAGGAGCCCGAGCTTGTGCGGGAGGTTGAGCGTTACCGCCTAGATATAGTCGGCCTCACCTCCACGCACAGATTGGGCTCTGAAACCCAACTCCTTGAGAGGGGCTAGACTCTCCATTTCTCTGGCATTGCCCACGGGGAGCGGTGGTGGGCAGGTGTGGGCCTGCTCATTGTCCCACAGCTCAGCCACTGTGTGTTGGAGTTCACCCCTGTGAACAAGAGGGTCGCGTCCCTGTGCCTTTGGGTCAGAGACAGGTCTCTCACTGTTGTGTCGGCCTATGGGCCGAACAGCAGTGTCCTGTTATTGGACTTCTATGCTAGCCACAGTCTGTCCATAACAAACACCATGTTCGAGCACAAGGGTGTCCATCAGTGCACGTGGCACCAGGACACCGTAGGCCGGAGGTCGATGATCGACTTTGTTGTCGTGTCATCTGACCTCCGGCCATGTGTCTTGGACACTCAGGTGAAGAGAGAGGCAGAGCTGTCAACCAATCACCACCTGGTTGTGAGTTGGGTCCGCTGGCGGAAGAGGAAGCCGGAAAGACCTGGCAGACCCAAACGTATAGTGAAGGTCTGTTGGGAATGTCTGGCAGAGCCCTCTGTCAGGAGGACCTTCAACTCACACCTCCAGGAGACCTTCTCCCAGATTCTGGGGGAGGCTGGGGAGATGGAGTCTGAGTGGGCTTTCTTCTTGCCCTCTGTTGTTGATGCGGCCGCTCATAGCTGTGGTCGTAAGATCTGTGGTGCCTGTCGCGGCGGCAATCCCCGAACCCGTTGATGGACACCGGAAGTAAGGGATGCGTCAGGCTGAAGAAGGATTCTTATAGGGCCTTATTGGCTTGTGGGACTCCTGAGGCAGCTGACAGGTACCGGCGGGCCAAGTATGCTGCAGCCCAGGCAGTCGCAGAGGCAAAAACTCGGGGTTGGGAGGAGTTCAGTGAGGCCATGGAGGAGGACTATCGGATGACCTCAAAGAAATTCTGACAAACCGTCTGACACCTCAGGAGGGGTAAGCAGTGCTTCACCAACACTGTTTACAGTGCAGGTGGAGAGCTGTTGACCTCGACTGGGGATGCTGTCGGACAGTGGAAGGAATACTTTGAGGATCTCCTCAATCCCACTATCACGTCTTCGGAGGAGGAAGCAGAGGCTGGGCACTCAGAGGCGAACTCGTCCATCTGAAGTGGTTGGCAAGCTCCTCGGTGGCAAGGCTCTAGGGGTGGATGAGATCTGTCCTGAATATCTTAAGTCTCTGGATGTTGTGGGGCTGTCTTGGCTAACACATCTCTGCAACATCGCATGGCAGTTGGGAACAGTACCTCTGGACTGGTAGACCGAGGTGGTGGTCCCTCTTTTTAAGAAGGGGGACCGGAGGGTCTGTTCCAACTACAGGGGAATCACACTCCTCAGCCTCCCCGGTAAGATCTATTTCAGGGTACTGGAGAGGAGAATCTGACCGATGGTTGAACCTTGGATTCAGAAGGAGCAGTGTGGTTTTCGTCTCTGGACCAGCTCTATACTCTCCATCAGGTGCTCGAGGGTTTGCCCAACCAGTCCACATGTGCTTTGTGGATCTGGAGAAGGCATTTGTGCTTGTCCCTTGTGGGGTCCTGTGGGGAGTGCTCTGGGAGTATGGGGTCCGGGGCAGTGGCTGGGCGCTTCCTTAGAAATAGGGTGAGATCAGTCACACGGGAGGAGCTCGGAATAGAGCCGCTGCTCCTCCACATCGAGAGGAGCCAGCTGAGGTGGCTTGGGCATCTGTTCCGGATGCCTCCTGGACGCCTCCGGACATGTCCCACCGGGAGGAGGCCCCGGGGAAAACACGCTGGAGGGACTATGTCTTCCGGCTGGCCTGGGAACGCCTTGGGGTTCCCCCGGAGGAGCTGGAGGAAGTGTCTGGGGTGAAGGAAGTCTGGGAGTCCCTGCTTAGACTGTTGCCCCCGCAATCTGGCCCCGGATAAGCGGAAGAGAATGGATGAATGGACTCTATTATGACTATCTGACCCTTTGTACACAAATATTTCTTCAACTTCTTCTGCTCTGTGTGTTTTTAGGTCTCCCAAGTGGAAGATCTTATGCCATTGTCTCAGTTCATGCACAAAATTGTTGTCTGTTGTTTTGCCTTTTTGTTGAATAAGAAGTCTTTTTGTGTCCTGCCGCATAAATAAGAGTTTCATTAGTTTTGCACAGTAGACACAGGGTGATTACAGAAATAAGTAGAAGACAGAGGCATTAAAAGTTTATCCAAATTATTTTAGTCTGTATTCCTTGTGAGTTCATATGACTGGAGATGTGGTGCCTAGTGACTTGTCTTCCTGAAAGCTATTCTGCTCCAGTGCTGTTTGTATAGGTCTGCATCATACCCAAATACAGATTTGCCTCTCTGTCCAAACTGCGTCAGTCTGCCCTTGATATTAAATTCAATGAGATTATGTAAAAAGCTAAAATCAAAATTATGGTATGCTTTTTATGCAAGAGTCTACAAGCTTTTAAAAGTGGCCCCCTGAATATGTGCGTGCGCATGTGTGTGCGTATGTGTGTGTGCGTGTCTGTGTGTGTGTATGGAGACATTTGGCATTTCTCTTCTGATGTTGTTTGGCCGGAGTGTCCCTGAAACAGGTCTTTCATTTTCTTTTGTTTACTCACTCCACTTCTTGTTTCAGAGCTGGGGCCAGGCCAGGAGACCAAGATAAACTGTCAGATATAAAATATTTGTGACAGCACGTAGCCCAAACATATGCAGATGCTCAAAAAAGTGAAGAGTGTGTCTAATTTTGTGACAGTGGAATTTTTGTTAAAGGCGCACAAGGTAACTTGTCTGGTGGAGTGTCCGCTTACTGCTTGTCTCTATGGAGATGATAATGCTTTGAAATGTGGAAAATTCCAAAGCATCAATATATTATCAATCAATATATATACTATAGAATTAAATATATCTCACTTACATGTATTAATTACACATGTTTGTATGGCAAACATACATGTATTCTTACTATGGCAGGGTCACCATAAATCTGACCTTTAACTTTACCTTGTTTTGTAATGTGCTTATCTCTATGGAGATAGAAACATTTAATGCATCAGGTGGTGGACCCTCAGCTTGTAAAGTTACATAGTTTACCTTTAAGTTGAACCTTTTATGTTTTACTATGCAAATGAGCTCTTAAGTGAGGAATTAATTGCCCCAAAATGGGCAATACTTCAACTCCTTGGTGAGTGACTGTGGTGGTGGTAGGAGGGGCTGATGATGCAGATTGTCAGGCTCTCTAAAGCCAGGCTACCCCAGGGCAGCTGGGACTACAGAAGAAGCTTTCCAAAGAGTATGGAGTTATAATGCATGCTATTGTCTTAAAACTATATTACGCAATATATTTCTAAGGCATGCAAACGTGAGAAAATAACACATATAGATGATAGTACTGTTACTTGCGCAATAAAAAAGAAAACATGTGACAAGAACCTCTTGTTCGAAATATTTGAATTCCCCATAAAGACATGCATTTGCATGTATTGCCTTTATTATAATGTATATTAGATTCAAAAGTACACCTTGACTACAGACCTGCCACTCAAAAGGCTATTATATTCACTGTTGATTTGCATAATGCATCTGAGGCTCCACTGTGTTGGTGGACAGGACCTTTGTATTTCCTCCATATTGTCTCATCAACATGTTCTAGTTTACCTCAGACCACCCCCATCAACTGCAATACTGAAGTAACCACTACTATGAGGATAAAAACAGAGATATGGGTTTGTAGTCCTTTTTTTGTTTTTACTTTACTCATTTGAACTACTTTATGTCACCTTTATAAAGTGTGCACATGTTACATCTGTTTTCTTCTAGTTTACAGCAACTATATTAAGTAATACAGCACTCCATCTTTGCTGTTGTTTTTTCTGTGCTTGTGTGTCCATTGGCTCATACTGATTCAGCTGCAGGAGCCCAGTCTCAGCTCTTCCAGTTCACAGACCTCATTCAATAGCAATCCAACTTTGTGCTTATGGGCATAAGCACAAATATAAACAAACACTTAAAATCATTTCAGTTTCTGTGAGAACATTAAACACATCTTTGAGCTTAGAACCATGCATTATTGTAATTATTATACCTGGAGTTGTAAAGAGCTTCATTTATTCACTTCACTTTAATGAATTTTGCCAACCACATCCTGTCCCTCTGGCCGCTCACGAAACACTTTTGAATTTTCCAGGACTATTACGTCACAGGTAAAAGTCTGGAGTTCATAAATCATTGCCAGACTTGTTCTAAGCATTTCTGTTATCCAATTGCATTCATTAAAACATGATTGCTTGCATGCTTGTGGTAACATTATTTATTTATTTATTTATTTATTTATTTATTTATTTATTTATTTATTTATTTATTTTATTTTATTTTATTTTTTATTTTTTTTGTGCTGCCACTAGATGAAGTGCTAAAATCAGATTTCAGTACAAGGAGAGCATCTGTGGGAACATTGTGTCTACTGTCTGTAGATAGTCATTATTTTAAACAGTAAAATACAAAATACCAAAACAAAGGTACCCAAAACCATATTTAAAGGCTAAATACCAACACAAATAATGCATTATTATAACGTTTAAGCATTATTTTTGACGTTATTCAAAAGTTCTTTCTCATGATTGCCACAATGGCACATTTCAGTGAGTGAATATGTTTTGGGTCATGCAATATTGACAGACAACAAACAATAACTAGTTTGATTCTATTCAGATAAATGGATTGTGCAATTTTTCTTGTATCTTTTTGACTGAAAGCCTCTTCATCAGTGCCTAATGAACACCATTGAAAAACTAGAGGAAGTCAATCAATACCGATGCACTCAGCCTTTAATTATTAGCCACAGTAATAAATACAAGCTTTTCTATTCACTTCTGATACTACTGTGTTGATTTAGTATGGAGCTGTTTGGATATCATGGTGAGTAGAACGCATTTTCACAATATTATGAAAGGTTTGCAAAACATATTGAGAATGAAGTCTGGTGCAAAGATGAATGGACTCTGTATAAGAAACTGTGTGTATTTGTAAAACTCAAATCATAGTTATTCACAAAATGCAAATGACCGGGGCAAGATATGAGTGAAAATTTCATTCTAAGCAAACATCTCATTCTGTATTTGATGACAAAACCTCTTATAGTAAAGAAAGGGACAACAAAAGGCCGGAAAAGAGTGACTCAGATTTCCTATTAAAATGTATATCTCTGTATTTGTATAGGGTTTCTCATCTCTTCTTTTTTCTTTATAAACTCAATACAATAACAATAAAACATCTCTTAAAAATAATGCACGGATTAGGGAGACAGGGGATTTTATTTCTCGCCTCTCCTCACCTGCTTGTCTTCATGGAAATAGAAAAGTTTAATGCCATATTGTGGACAAACAGGTGGCAGACCCTTCACCAAAGATGTTACATAGCTCACCTTTTTTTTTTTTTTAGCTTTGCATAGCTTTTCTCTGTTAATGCGGCTGTTTTCAGAATCTATGCATCTCTCCTCACAGACCAAATCCTCTTGTGTCTTCTGCCACTACTCATTTGGCTCAGCTGCACCTTGTGGCCTCTCTCTGTGCAAACGGTGCATTGCTATGACAGTCTGTTTTCTGATGGTTAATATTTATTGTCTGGGGGGAATTTGTAAGTTCTACAGAAGATGCATTGGGTTTTCTGCTCCTAATTTCAATGCAGAGGGCAAATGGCACTGAAAATTCCATATAATTTCTAAAATAGTTGTCTTTTATTGCATCTTTTGTTTCTATGACAATTTGAAAATACCAGTTTAATTCTCAGTTTGATTCCACTGGCCTTTAATCATCCCAAAAGCCAAAATGAGTAACGCAAGTGTCATGAAGTTCTATGATTTCTATTACATGAGACAGCTCATTAGGAGGTCTTTTAAAGAGCGTATTTCACTGCTTGTTATGTGTCTGCCAAGTTTATAACATAGTGTGAGATTATAGAAATTTCTCTATTTGTTCTTCAACAGTTTTGTGGGAGAAAATGTGTCTCATGTCAATATCTTGATCTGTCCCCATGGTTCTAAAAATAACTGCATTCAGTTTTCACAAAAGCTCAATAATAGAAAAAAACGTTTATGTCCATATGGATTCAGAGCACAATCTACATCTAGTAGATTAAGTGGTTCCAAGCTTTAAAAACTTTCCAGGATCCTTCAAAGAACACTTTGAGATCTCGTCATCACCACAAAAGCAATAGTCCAAATTTACTTCTTTATTATTCAGTTTGTTTGCATGTATCCCCATTAGTTACTACCATGGTAATAACTCTTCCTGGGGTCTGTTGCTTAAAAATATAATAAAATATACATACAACTATAAAACAAGAGTACAAAATTGTATCAGTAGATCAAAAAGAGCACTTTAAAAGACATGAAATATCCCTTGCTAACAAGACAACTTCTTACCTAGCTCTTTTTTAAGGTTTTAAAATGTCTGATATTGTTAGCTTTAATGGCAGAGGTTAACCTAGTTTAATGAATAGCAGCCCGCAACAACACTGTTCTCTGCATTGCACAAGTTCTAGTCACAGGAGCAATGATGCCATTCACTGTTTGCTGTCGAGTGGAGCGATCGTGTCTATCACTGTTGAAAACTATTTTAGAATATAACATTTGAGGCTTCTTGTTATAACAAATGAGTCTGTAGTTGAATGAACTTGTCTCATACATTTTTAGATCAACATCCAGCCACTTTTTATTTCCACTATTCCACTACTTTGAGCTCCCATAGCTGTGTGCGTCTGACATGTAATAAACATGAACATTTAATTGCATTGTATATGAAGCACAGATTTGCTGGTGAACTTTTCCACTCTCCATGATCCTATTTTCACACCAGGCAGGGGGTTTACGCCTGCTGTGTTTGTTACGCCCCAGCATATCTCCCAGGCATCTAATCTACATCTTTCAAAGACACAACATACAGACTTCACCATTACTTTCTTACATTGATGAAGTTGCCTTGTGCTTGTCCCTCTCATTATGGGTGCGCCCTAGTTCCTAATTTACTTGATCTTCACTGTGCAGATGTTCTATCTGTACATTCTTTCCTGCTGGAATCCTCGACCATTTTCCTGACTTCCTCACAGCTTCACACTTCTCTTTTTCTCAGGGTTTGTGCTCTTGCTTAATAATTGATCAGACTGTCACAGTGTGCTGACAAAGACAACAGCAAAACCATTAAAAGTTCCTGGCTGCTTCTTTCTTCCTGTTTTTTCTCTTAAACACACAATCTCATCCATCCTCTATCTTTTCTTCTGTCCTGTCTCTTGAGTCTCAAACTAGAAACTCAAGATATTTTCTTGCAACTTGTCACAAACTTCAAGAGGCATTCTAATTGTATGAACAATTTTACAGTGAAAGAGGACAGAAATAATCCTTTTAGAAAGTGAACAATGTCATTGCTCAGAACTGAGGATGCCAAATATAATTTCATAGAGGATTGTAGAAATTAACAAGCTGGACAACACTAATGAAAACAATCCACAAGAATGCAATCCATTTTCAACATAATGTGCTTGTGCTGGTATGACTGATTGAGGGAGAACAAATTATTGGCTTTTAATACTCACTAGATGTGGACAAAAGGACCTTTACTGTTCATTATTCAAGCTTCCATAAAGTGTGAGAGATACAGGACTACATACCATACTCCATACAACTGTACAACAACTCACCCTTATGTAAGAGATAACCCTCCTGCCAATCATTATATCATCTTTGCACTGTTTTGCCCTTATGATCTCTTGTAGATAGCTGAGGGACATATTTGTATTACTATATTTCTAGATTTTTTTTTATTTTTACTAGTACTTATACATTTATATAACTATGCCTTTTTTGACACCAGTCTCTTGTTATGTTTGCTATTTATATTGAGTTTATTATTACCATTTATGTTTTTGCTCTTTGTTATTATATTATATCGTAATGTGTGAGCTACTGTGTCCAAATTATTTCCCATGTGGATCAATAAAGTCTAAAGAAATAGCTTTCTAAAATCAAAACTAAACACCTGAACTTGACAATGTGATAAGGTCATTTTCATAAGGAAGTAATAGCGCTGTGCAGAAACTAGACCTCTTAGATTGTATCAAGATGCGTAAAGGGCATAGTGACTGAGTGACCTGCATTCTGGTTTAGGATTCGCTGTTTTATGTGCAGAGTTGACATGTTTCTCCCTGTGTCTGGGTGAGTTTCCTCTGGGCACTTTGGTTTTCCCCATCAATCTAAAGCCTGCAACCATAGGTAGAATCCTCAAGCTAAGGTCATCCTGACCAAGGCTAGCTCAATATGTAATGTCTGACCCAGCGGGAGACTCGCATGAGCCCACACACAGCTCTAATCCAATCCTAATAACCCATGTGGAAATGTGTGCTGATGCTTCAGGTTATTTGATTGTGGGCTGAAGTCTTCTCTGTGGCTCCAATGACAGTAAATAACCTTGTTTTTCACTTCCTTTTCAATTTACAATTTTGAGTTTGAGAAGGATTTAATAAACAACACTCAACATAATTTTAGTTGGCAAGTCGTGCGTCAACAGATTACAGTAGTGACAAGAGAAAGTGTGGATTTGGGAGAGAACATCTAATGGTAGTATTTACTCTATATATAACAAAAAGAGGCATAGTTTTCCTTTCAGAATTTCTTAAAATGTGCACTTATGGATGGAGATGAAAAGAGGGTGGGGCTTGTGTACATGATAGTAGTTAATGTTAGTGCAGTGCATTGGATGTTCTCCGCACTGCAGCACGTCTATGGGGTTATTTCAAAGCAAAACATCATTATGCCATTGTGGTAGTGTGATTCAGTATCAGTAAATAGATGTTACCTGCTTCTAGTATAGAGAAACATCATTCACATAAATCATGTTTTAAAGATACACATATGCAAAATTGAACTTTTTGAGCTTTCAAGATTCAAGAATTAAATTCAAGATTAAAATCATACCTGCTTTATATTTCATTAATCATTAATCCCCTGTAAAAAAGTATTTTGCCTCTGAGCAGTCGCCAAACATGTGGTTTGAAATTTCCCCAAATTGTGACGTCACCGGTAGAGACCCTGCACAGTTTGTAAGTGTATAAAACATCAGACTTGTTCTAAGCATTTCTATCATTAGTCAAAATAAGTCAATAATAATTATGTAATAACAATTTTGTAATTACTAGCTATTTTTATACTTTTATAGATATCTTTAGTATCTCACATTCTTTTTCTTAGTGCTAAACTTAAGAAATAGTCAGGTTAATCATCTTATTGTATCATATATTTTTCTCTTTGTTATTATACTGTGATGTGTCTGTAATTTCCCCTGTGAATCAATAACGTTTGTCTAAATCTATATATAGCCTTTCTATACATTTTGTTTTATCATTTATATTTCCACCTTCCCCATTCACCTCCTTCCCCCTGTTCCCCCCACCTACCCACCCCCCACACACACCCACACACACACACACACATACACACAACTGTTGTAATGCTGTAACACTGTGAAGGGCGACACACACTGCTCCCCCACCCCCACAGTTCAGGAAGAGGAGGAACACCACTAATCTGTCACGCTCTGTCTCGCGCATTCATTACCCACACTATAATCCCGCGCACCTCCGATGTGATCAGCCTCCAATTAGAAATCCATCAAGCCCAAGGTGCGTTTAATTGCCTTGTCGGCGTGGTACTTCCCAGCCTTCACCCTTTCTGTGGTCCGCCTCTGTTCGTGACTGTACGGAGGGGCTCCAGTTCTCCCCGATGACAGCACGATGCAATTTCACTTTGCCGCCGTCACGCTGCTGCTGACAATGGTGTTTATCCATCATGTTTGGACGAACACATTCAATACTCACTTCCTCACAAATGAGCTGTTTGATTTTGCAGTCAAAAAGGAAAAATAATTCAGATTGGTAAATTATCCATGACAACCACTTTCCAAATATTTGCAATTTATACCCGAGATATGAGTTAAAGGTGCATTGTGTATCTTTTCTCGTGGGGGGTCTGCTTGTTTCTATGGATATGTCATTGGAATGTTCCACAGTATGACATTAAACAGCTCTACCTTACATTTATTCAATTACAGGTGCTTTTATATCTCAAAGAAAAACACATTCTGACCAGATCTGACCTGTAACTTGGTCTAGTTCGGTTTCCATGAATATAGAATGGTTTAATACCATACTGTGATACATTCCAGACAAAGCAATAAGATATATAAATATTTAAAAATATTTAAATTGAAGTGATATAAAGAAATTGCACATTTTGATATAATTTATGTGACACCAAGGAAAATTTTGTCTAAATAGGTAAGATGGGGGAATATGGTCTTATGGTTGGACAGTACATCCTAAAGAAAGACAGGTGGTCATCTTAAATCCAGCTACAGGTGGCCATATTGTCCTCATGGTTGTATTAGGATAGAACAAATTATGAGAATTGGTCAGAAATGCCATCATGTGTAAAATTACAATACTTTGTTACAGGTAACTGCAAGCTTGCGAGATGATTTATTGAAACACAAAGGGAAGATGTAATGGATAATTTACAAATACAATGAATTTACCCTGTGTTAGGCTAGTTAAAAAGGACAGACTTACAGCACATGGTAAAAAACTCTCCAGGCTACAAACACTGTGATACCAGCTTCAGATCACTACACAATAAAATAAACAAAAAATAATATAGTTTGGGAGTGACATTTCTTCACAGTGTTGCCTCTGAAATACGTAGCTTTGTCTTGTGGGGCCTTGTGCAGTCCTTGTTATTGTTCTCATGTGATCTCAGACACTTAAATCAATACTTAAAACATGGGCCAGTCTGGCGCAGCAAACCGCAATTTACTTGCACTACCAATCTTTTTTTTTTTCTCTTTTTTTTAATATCCAGCAGGGACACAAACATTACCGTGCACTCAGGAGCTTTCCGTCTGAGTATTACCTGCGTTATGATCCAGAAAATGGGAGACAATTGTTTGGAAAATTACTCCAGTTAAAGATGTATTTTGGTTTATTTGAAAGACATTTCAAACATTTCAATTCAGCGCTATTTAACTGCACTGTTCATTGCTCGCTTACAGATTATACAATATGATGATGTAATACTATATTGTTCATATATTTAAAAGAAAAATCCACAACTTTACCTGATTATTTTCTCTAGTGATCAGACTATTAATTCTGATCTACAAATTAAAAACAGTAATTTTACCTGCCCTCAAGCTAAAAAAAAAATAAAAAATAAAAAAATACATATATACATATATGTTGTGATATCATTAGGTGGTTGAAGAACACCAAAATTCTCTTTTGCTACTTCTGTCAAACTGTACATTTTATAACTTCTGCTCTGTTTATAGTAGCCAATGTTATTTTGACTTAGACAGATTTGTGAGGAGCGCTGCTGTCAGTCAGGGGGGAGTGTGGACAGGTAGAAGAGGGAATAAAGCATCCCCTGGGGTACTCCCCTCTGCTCAGTAGGCAAAGTGCTTTCTGTTTGGCAGTTTGTTTGGTTGAAGCTGAGTAATCTTTTTCCATATTTTCTTCTCAGCCTTGTCAAACTCTGCATTGGTTCCTTTGACATGCGGTTGGATTCAAAACTCGGCACAGTTTAGTAACTTTTTAGTTTTAGTTTTGTGTTTGCTAGAGCTTGGGAAGGTCTTACAAAGATATGTTTAGAGAAAATAAAGGTTGATAAGATCACTATCACTAATGGGGGTTTGTTTTCTAATTAAATATTATTATGAATTCTTAATGAATTGACTCAAAATAGAATTCTCATATCATAGTTCTGATGATTTATGTGTTGAGTGAGGTTGGGGGGGTTGGGAGTTCAGAGACACATGATTGTTTGATTGTGTCCCTGATTCTCTTGTACAGTACTGGATAACTCTTGTTGCTGGTTAACATTCAGTGTAACATCTTGTCATAAGTCAAGAGAACACACAACAGTCGTGTTTAAAGAAATGTCTTAGAGCTCCAAGGACAGCTCTTTGTCCCTCTGCTGCTGAGCACCACTCACAGGCCCACTGTCATGACAACCTCCAATTACACTTGGTTTTGGCTTTCATTTACTTTCATTTGATTTGATGGCTGCTTGGAATAGTGCTTAATTTTCACTCCCAACTGAGAAGCGTGGCAGGAGAGACATGTTTTATTGGTAATGTGTGAAATACAGAGCTAAATTGGCTTTTAGCTACTGCGTGTGTGAATACATAATCAGGCATAATTAATAAAAATATTATCAGCACGGAATTGTATTTAACTGAGATGAGCCCTGAGTAAATAAGTGCTGGCTACTGAGTGGGTTTAAAGTGTGGACATGGTGAGGAAAAAAGCAACTATCCACCTGCCCCCAGTGAGATAATGAAAGACTGCATCCAGCTAACATGCAGGGCCAACCAAAGGAGAGCTGAAGATCTGGACTTGACAACCCAATAAACAATTTTTCTAGGCTACATTGTGAAGGAATAAATTTGAAACTTGAATAGCTGACATTAAAACATCACTGAACAATGCAACAGAATCAAGGACACTGGCTCAGACGTCACCTCTCCTTTGTTAAGACCAGCTGAGGTCCGCACACAACATGTCATTTCTTTTCTCCTGCAAATTTGTGCAGACATTCAAATTCCAGTCTAAAATTTATCTCTGATTGACGTCACAGTTTGAGGTCTTATTTATTTGTCATTTCCCTGTGAAACTTCTTAATTAACACCTGAAAATGTTAAATAATGTGAGAGGAAGAGAATGTAGCCTTCACTGTCTGATTGGTTTGTGCCCTTTTCCTCTTCTTGCTCTGTGTGGCTCTTCTTTTCTCGCCACCTTTGTCTTGCTTTATGAAACACACTCTGAGATGGGTCATTGTAAAGCCTTTGTGTGTACACATCAGAAACACAAAAGGAGCTCTGAGCATATGAAATACAAATATAGGAAAACAGGCAATGTCCATTGCTCTGATTTTAATATGACATAGATATGAAAATGTAGGTCACCTTAGACTGACAGTATATATGTGAAATAGAATGGAAAAAAAAAACAAAAACTCCATCATAAGCCATTGTGTTTGAAACAACAGGCCACTGCAATGATTGACAAAGCTGAAATCAATAGAGTATGTTTTATTGTAATAGTTTGTTTAAAGAATCATTCACTTGCTTGTGATGTGGTGTTGTAAGACAAATTAACATATACATTGCATAAATAACTCCATATAATCCAACAAAACAAATAATATCCATTCAGTATAAAGGCTCAAACACATCACTAGCATCAGGAAGCTAAACATTGATAGCACAGTCCTCATAATAACACTGAAACAGCTCCAAAAATGGAAACAAGCATAATACACCAGGGATCATTTATGTGCCCATATTTTAGTGATGCAAGAAGACTCCATTACACCTGAGTAATCTGTTGTGGTAGGGCTGGGCAATCTAACAAAATTCTATCCTAATATTTTATGTTCCTCATCCAAAGATTGAATTCTGCTCAAAAATACAAGCTTTTACTTACAGAGAATTGACTGTATCGGGCTAGCCACTGATGAATTGAAATGACTGAATCTCAATCTCAATTAAAATTGGATTAAAGGTGGATTGTGTAGCTTCTCTGCTGGACGGTTCGGCAAATTCTTTTCTCCATGGATGTTTGCTTTCTCTGGAATGTTTCACAGTATGGCATCAAACCTTTTATCTTCATGGAGATCAAACCAGACCAAGTTACAGGTGAAATCTGTGGAGAGGCAACCCCGCTCACAGTCAGAATGCCTGTTTTTCTAGGTATTTTTGAGCCATGAAACCACCTGTAATTTAATAAATGTAAGATAAAGCTGTTTAATGTCATACTGTTCTACTATTCAAGGCAGAGCAATGACATATCCATAGAAACAACCAAAAAGTTACATAGTGTGCCTTTAATTCTAATTCTAATTTGTTGTTATGTGATGTATAATAAAAAAAAAAATACCCCAACATACCTAACAATAACAAAGTATTTTGAATGCCTTGAAACACTTTTCCACCTGAAAATCTTATTAGCCTCCTCACATTAGCAAGCATGGAGCTGCCCTGACCTCTGAGCAAAAGTAAAGATTAAAGAGGCAGTAATTAGTCTTAAAAATCAGGAATACTGATGCACCTCTCTGTGTCGGGGCACCTTTCATTTGACTTGGGGGCCTGAGGGAGTGCTCAGATCCACATCTTTCATGTTGTCTAAATAATGAAGGTTGTTAACTGAGACCAAACGCTTCCCATTCACTTAAAACACGATGGATGTCTTCTGCATGCGTTTCTTGTTTGTATCTCAGTAAACATTGCTACGTCCTGTTTTTGTTCCTCAGGCAGACACTCATAGGACTTGTATATCCCAATATATCCCAATATCCCAATTGATGCAAACACTGATGCACTTTTGTTTATGTGGGAGCACAGATTTAAGTAAACCTCCAGATGTGTTTCAACTTGTATATAAATTTTTGATTGCATCACTTGAGCAAATGGTTATTGAGCACTTAAAATGGTGTTATCTAAAAGCAACAACAATTAATTCTGAGTTGTTTGACCCCATATCTAGACTGGAATAGAAGAGAAAGAGATATACTTTATTGATCCCGAGGGAAGTTTTGTGTCCCAGTCAAAGGTTTTAGTGCAGTTTAACGGGAGGACTGGTCAGGTAGGGTATGTCAGGGCAGTTTGAGGAGTAGAAGAGCAGTGTCCCTCCTCTGTTTCCTGCAGCATCACAGCAGCATCCAGGGCGAGGCCAGGTGACCACCTCACTGGTGGTTTGATTGGTGATGAAATTCCATTTTAGTATTTCCTCTGGAAGGTCTCACAGTCTTTCCTCTGGAAGATCTTCTGCCACATTTGCTACCACATATGGTATCATAAGCTTGTAGCATTTCAAATGTCCACAGCTATCTCCTTAATTAGCTCCTTAGCTAGCTTCTTGCAAAGTCTCTATGGATATGGGAAAAACAAACATCTCATTTCACAAAATCCAACAGTCCTTTACTTGCACATGCTTCACTTCTTAGTTGATTAAAATCCCATGATATGATGTTAAAAACTGAGCTAAAAAAAAAAAAAAGTTTCATAAAGTGCTCAGTGTGTGAGCCAGGTAGCCACAAAAAGTGGCTAAAGCAGTAATCTGCATCTTTAGCAAAGTCCACCTGAATGAGTCTACATAGATAACACAAAAGCATTAGTTCTCATGCTAGTTTCAAGGAAATTGTAAGTTTTCCCCTGAGACAAACACATTTTAGCTAACAAGTAGTCTTCCTTTTAGAATGCGAAGGCTAAACTCCACTTTCACCGATCTTTCTCCAGACTAAGCAGTAGAATGGACAAATTGATCATTGAGGGAAACATCTTTGTAACGTGTTTGCTAATTTCCACTTGTTGTTGTGGTTGTCTATAGGTCACTTGTCAGATGTCTGTGTTGGTCTGACCTTTTCTTTCTAATTCAGCTCACTCCCTGTTTCCTCCAATCTCCATCCCAAATCTCTATTCCCAGAGTTAAATCTAAGTTTGCTCCTGTCTCGTCTGTCTCTGCCTGTCCTATTTGCATGCAGCGTTGTGGGCAAATGAAGCCTGCAGAGTTATACAAGCATGGATAATGGCCAGAAGAGTGTGTTTTCTCTGTGTGACAAGCCACCTGCATCCCAGCGCATAAACACACATGCACAAGTCTATGCCAGGATTCAAACCATCCACCCAGAACAATGGATGCACGATTCTGAGAAGAGTTCTAAGCAGCTTTATTTGACAGAGTGGGTCCAGTGAGAGAGTCCAGGTGACAAAATGAAAAATGAGACAATAAGGGACAAAAAGAATATATTTTAAACTTTGCTTGTACTTTGTTTGAAAATACTGTGGAGTACTCATTTAATTTTTAGTCCTCCTAGTCCTAACTATAGGCCAAAAACAGAATGCATGCTGTCAGTTTTAAACAGGGCTTATAACGACATAATGACATAATGATTCTTGAGACATTGGGAGAAAACTATGCTGAAAGTGAAACAAAAATATGCAAATAGAACAAACAATCAACTCAATCAAGAATTTTATTTACCAAGGAAATAACATTGGTCTTTGACACTAGCTACAACTCTCCACGACAAAGAAGTGTGGTAGACTCAAGGGAGGAGCAGTGAGGAATGGCTAGAATGTCCAAACTTCCAACACTCTATTTTTTAAAGAACAAATAGTAGAACATTTCCTTTGGCATCTCATGGTTTAGAACTTAAATAATGGATTTGTAATTGTTTAATTAATTATTTTTCAACCCCCCCCTCCCCATACTGAAATCTGGTGTAGGGTTTTTCCTATTGGCAGCAGAGGGTATTACCATGGAAACAAAAGTTAAACTAATGTTAGTTAATTACGGAACATGCCCCGACATATTGATGCAGTATTGAATTAACGCGATCTGACAGCAAAAAAGTCTTAAAACAAGCTTTCACCTGTGACATAGCAATCCTGGGAAAATTCAGTGCCTTGTGACAAAAGAGAGTAGACTAACACCAGAAAATTCATCAAACAAGTGTGAATGCAGATACAACAAGGTAAGTGTTTGATGAGGGAGCAATGTTAAATGCTATATTTGAATAATATGTGTCCAAAGAGAAGCTTAGCTGGCATGGATGCTGAGAACACATCACGGCACACATGCATACAGATATTATGGGCAATATTGTGATGCCCCTTTAAAGTCACATAGAGTTGAGTGACAAGGATGGAGATGGAGGGGGAAGCTGACTGAGTCTGTTTCCACCAGACGCACTCCGCACTATTCCCCTTTATTAATGTGAGCTGTTTGGCACTCACACGCCAATTGCGCTGAATTCATTTACTCTTTGTCGCCATATCTCTGGTCCTCTGCTTTGCCTCATCAAATCTTATCAGATCATCTTCATATGAAATCAGACCAAAGACGCATGTTCTCCTCATACTGTTGTAGTCCAATCTCCTTGTTACGCCTGGTTAAGTCTATTCAGCCGCACAGTGAAAATCTATAGCATAATATAATATAGAAATAACTGTGATTCGGTGCATTTGCTAACAAGCATAACGCTATAGTTTTCAAACTGGTCTGTGGAACTGTAAGATACAGCTAAGCCTGGATTTATTCATAGCCTTATCGGATATTCAGTTTTAAATGCATGAACAAATATTTATTTCATTAACTGTGTTTTTTGCTCAAAAATATATTGCAAAACATGTGTTCTTACTGTGAGCAAGCTTGCCTTTCCACATATCTGAACTGTATCTTGGCCTGGAGGCATCACCTGCTTGTCTCCATGGAGATGCATTTTAATGCCACACTGTGAAAAATTCAAAGAAAGTCATCATTTCCATGTTTACAAGCTGAACACTCCACCAGAAAAGTTAAAACCAATTTTTCACAATTCTTTCACATTTTTTACCAAATCCACAAAACAGCAACTTGAAGCCTGAAGGAGCTGGCATGTCCTTCTCTGCAGAAGAGGCAGAGAAAGGCGAGTGTTGCTGCAGATGAACTTCACACAGGGGTGCAGAGAGGAGAGGTCAAAGTTCATGCCCACCCCATGAACCTGTCAGCTTGACCAGCAGTAGCCCTGGAGCTGAGAGCACGACTAATGATCTTCAGGAGGAGGGCTCGGGCAGGACATGCATTGTGTTAAACTCTGCTCTGAGCGCTTCATATAATCCAATCCGGAAAGAACAAGATGAGACAGGGTGTTACAGTCGAAGGCTGAGCTACTTCTAGAAATTGGACATTTGGGTCATATGAAAATATGTGGATTCCCTTAGTTTTATACTATAATTATAATAATATATTATATTATTATTATCTGATCTGTGATCCTGGATTCCAGGATTACAGATCAGAGTTTTCATTCAATAGTACAGCTTATTAATTTCATGTTTTTGTATTTTTATTTATTTATTAAAGATTGTAGTCAAGGCTAATTTCCATCTTTAGTTCTTTGTCACACCAAGGCCAACCACACAGTATTGAACATTTTCACTTTGCTAAGAGGCCACAGAGGATCAAGAAATAGAAGTCTTGCCATGTAACACATCCCAATATGAAAACATGTGTCCTTTTGATTCATTGTTCTTCTCTCTGCCAGATAAAACCAATAAAGCCTCAGAAATGTGCTTCTCAGTAGCTGCCTAAAACTAGACGTACTATCTCACAGTTTTAGCCCTGTTCTCTTTCTTCCGCCCTTGCAACCTTTTAGCTGATAATCAATGTCTGCTGCTGGGAGCCTTTCATTCAAGTCTGTAACACTATCTGAGGCTGCTCAAAATAATATCACTCTGAAATCAGGCTCAAGGCTTGACATGACTTTGTTTCATCTGAGAAGAGGTCGACTGGAGCGGCCCTAGAGGTAAAGCTGGGAGACGGATATAAAGACCATTTTGTCCTTTTAACAACATCGGACAATCTCTACACAGGAAACTGCTGTGATCTGGTAAAAGTTGTGTAGGAGTTTGGATACAGCCTTGAGTCTTACACTGACACGGAGCTGACCTCATCACAGTCCTCAATGATTTCACAATGATATATTTTAGCACCTATTACCAAAGTAGGTTACATGCCCACAGATGGGACAAGGGCATTGCTTCTCACATTCTGCCTTTGCCGACAATCACAGGAAGGTTTTCAGTATCTACAATTTATTAACCTTAATAAACCACGAAGAAAAACTTAATTCATAATGAGCAAATTGATTATTATGATATGGTATGATATGTTATTGTTCTGCCTGAAATGGTCCACAATATGGCATTAAACATTTCTAGCTTCCATTTATTCAATTGTTGTTTTAATTGCCCTAAAAATTTGCATTCTTACTGTGATTGTCATCTGCTTGTCTCCATGGAGATAGTTAAGTTTAATGCCATCTTGTGAAACAGCAATAAAATGTCCACGGAGACAAGCAGCTGGTAGACTCAACACCAGAAAAGTTATATAAATCAACTATTAATACTCTAACCCCTCCAATTAAGCCTTTCGTCATACTTTATTAAACGGCCTATACTGCACGATTTTTTTAATCCGTGTTATAATGCTGTTTCCTCATCACAAACATATCAGGAGTTGTTTTGTTTCATTCACACATGTTTAACACACAAACCGTGTATATTTAGGCATTTTTCTCTCAAACTGAAAACACTTCCACCTTGTGATGTCATGTGATAATACAGGAAGAGCTCCACTGTGTTTTTAAACTCCATACATTTTCACTAGAATCATTT
Organism: Taenioides sp. WSHXM2023; assembly: GCA_029959045.1. Classification (NCBI taxonomy): domain Eukaryota; kingdom Metazoa; phylum Chordata; class Actinopteri; order Gobiiformes; family Gobiidae; genus Taenioides; species Taenioides sp. WSHXM2023. The sequence continues at coordinate 13,571,600 of CM057102.1, read as the reverse complement.
GGATTATTTCAGCCAGTCTCTACTGAACAAGAGGTAAAAGGTAGCTGTTAATTTGCAAACTACCACTTCATGACATCACAAGGTGGAACAGAGCATTTTGAACAGACTAATAAACCAGGATTATTCAAACATGAGAATGTTTGAACTCTGGGTATGTTTTTGATAAGTGAACAACATTATAACATGGTTTAAAGCTCGTAAGAATCAATTTTGTGTAACCTTGTGACCTTTTAAGACTAGTGCAGTTATTTTAAAGCAGTGCTATCTGTTCTAGCAGGCCACAGGGCAGAGTTGTCAGTCAAAACAGGTCAGCATTACCTTTACCAGGGATAGTGTGAGGCGAGCTGTGGAGAAGTGTAAATACAAGGTGCATCCCTGGAGTGGCACAGATGAAGACAGAGCTAGAATGGTCCACCACTGTGCCACATAGGAGCGTCCTGATTGATTTCACCAGGTCAGGGCAGGACAAAAGAGGGCTGGGAGTCTAGAGTTCTTGTGAAACCTCTTCAGCGACAATTTCCAGCGATCCTTGAGAAGCAGGTACCCAATCTCCAACTTCCAAAAGCGTCAAAGTGGTCACAAGAGCATTCTCAATCACACTTGAAATTGTATAGTGAGTTGAGCCTTGGGCCAAACTATCATGGCTCTAAAGTGGCAGTAACATGATGTTTTATATTTATGCCCGTACAGGGGTTAGTGTGTATCCATGGGTTTCAGAGTGATGACAAATCTGCACTGTTGCTATAGCAATTCAAAACTAAATATATGTCTGTTGAATGGTCCTCCAAATGTTGCTTGAAACCCATGAATAGAGATTATTTCTATTTTATAAACAAAGGGGCCGTAGATAACAATTCATTTTCTTTACTCTTTACTTTGTCAATGTTTGATAACAGTTGAGATGAAAATATGACAGTATGTAGGCCTTTATATTGGGGGTGCAGAATTGATTGTAATTTTGGTTATGCACAAAGTCAAGGAATATTGTTACCAAGCTACCCACTGCTTCACAATTTTAAGACAAACATTGCTTCTAGTGGAATTTTATTTAAAAAAGCCCATTTAAACAGGAATATATAAAACACCACTTCAACCTCCTGTTGCGTCACAATCGAGCAGAGTCTTTTACAGATGAAATAATTGTTTTCTTTTGAATAAACAGCTTCCAATATTTCTACAGCTGGTGATAAGGTTTTCCAAGTGAGGTCCTGCTGTTCTGAGGGCCGTGCTGAGGAGGAAGGGTTGTTATGGTCAGAGCAGGTGAAGGGGCGAAGAAAATACTAAATATGGATAAGTTAAACAGCCTGCTCAAAGGGTTAATAACAACTGAACTTACCCAGTGGCCAAATGCTCACTGTGTGCTGTGAGACCAAGTATGGGAGAAGAAGTAATAAGAACAATTGTCCCAGTGCACAGTGGCACCCGGCTAGTTCTAGTCTCTAGGGACAGTCTGTGCGACCATTTCACTCTAATGTAATCCCTGTGAGGTTTTTCCTGAGTTGTGCTGAAATCAATAAATACTGAGAGTTTGCGTTGGACAGGAGATTGCAGGTAGATGTCACTGATAACATGTTAAACACTTCAGAAATGTGGTGAAAACTTCAGCGGAGGACACTGTTTTTATAAAGGTAGGTCATTGTTTGTTAATGCTAATGCTAATTTTAAAACAATACATCTAATACAACAAAACTGAATTTGTAATAAAGACTCCCCAATTATTTTTAAGTGTGGAGTATTAGCATTTTTGGCACTACGTTGTCAATATTCTTTTTTAAAATTGTTACTAAAAATGTGGTATGAATCATGTTTTGTCAGGTTCGGCTGTGACTGTGTATCACACATTTTTGAACAAGTGTTACATAAAGAAAATTATTGTAATCTTAAATAGCTTCAAGGGCGTGCAACAGATTATACAACATGAATCATCCGTTTAAAAAAATGATGAATGCAGTCTCTTCTACTTTAATATACTAGATATATATTTGCATTTTGAGATCAAACATATAACGTTCATGAGACAAACAGTTGCAGAGAACTTGGTGTGACCTCATCTTCTTCTTCTTCCCCTGCACTTTGAAGTGAAATGTCAGGAGCAGTGACTGGTATCATCCCTTTAGGAGCCCCTGCCTGGCCTCCTCTCCTGCTTAAGCTGTTTATTAAGCGTGCTCATGCTGCAAAGTGTTTCAGCATTGTGCCAACAGCTATGACGCTGGGCCCAGGCCAGTTCTGTCAGCTTCTAATGGGATTAAATCTTAATAGTGAGCAACACCACTCATTTTCTTCTTATTGGGTTTGAGTTTGTGAACGTTTACTTTTCTAATCTACCAAAAATGCACTTTATGCTTTAACAGCCATCCGCCCCTTACTACTCAGCCAAGAACCTACATTATCACATGTAAATATTGAAAGTCTAAGGGTGAAGACTGAGCCCAGGCCAAATAGGAATAAGGTTTGTGGAGATGCGAGCCCACTCAGAGTAAGGGGACATGTTTTTCTGTATCTTTCAGTACAATTAAAACTAAAAACAACCATAATGAAAAAAAAAAGTTACATACTATGGCTCTAAGGGATTAGGAGTTAGAGTTAGGCTATTAATAAAGTAGTTAAGCCTGTATCATTAAAGTGTATCATTAAAGTGTACTTATTGTACAAGTCAGGTTGCCTGGTAGTCTGGTTGCCTGGCTGCGCAACGCCGCACCCGCTGGTTTGGTCATGTCCTCCGCCTTCCTGCTGACCATCCCACGAGAGCCATCCTCCAGTTCGATCCAAAGGCAGCAGGCTGGAAACGACCACGAGGCAAGCCCCGCACCCGATGGCTTGACGTCATCGCGGGCGACCTCCAACAACTTGGAGTCACCGTGGAGGACGCAGAGCAGCTGGCCCAAGACCTCCAGCACTGGAAAAAACTGGTTCATCTGGTCGGCTCAACGCACGGGGACGGGACGCCCCCCCCTTCGCTGGAGCCCTAAGTAAGTAAGTAAGTATTGTACAAGTGTTGTTATTTTATATATATTTATATATATTTATATATATATATATTTGTGTGTGTGTGTGTGTGTGTGTGTGTGTGTGTGTGTGTGTGTGTGTGTGTGTATATATATATATACACACAAGTGTTATAGTTTGAGCTGCGTGATCTGCGGAGGATTGCCATTTGCTTATCTGCAGCAGCATTTTGCTTTGAAGTCTATTAGGAGTCATTTATTTAAGCTGTATGGCAGACTGATGCTAAGTATTCTGACAGCCAATTTACTGCCACAGAGAGAAACAGATGGATTCACAGAGACAACACTGTCAGCGGAGGCATCTAACATTATATCTACTAGCACATACAAGAAACAAAAACACAACTGTGATTTGAAATGGTAAAACTGTAACCTAGATAAAGTTTGAAAGATCTTCTCGTGTGCATTTCCAGAGCAAAGTTAGCTGGTTACATAACAGAGAGAAGGACCACAGTGTACAAGATGTGCCCTTTAAAACTTTGTATACCTGACCTTTAACAAGTATATACCAACAGCAGTCTGGTTCTGCAGCCACTGAGCTCAAATGGCACCTTCTTTAACACTGGTCCACACCCAAACAGATTACAGGGCAACTTTATCTTATAGCACATATATAAAAGACTCTGTAGGTTATACCAAATGTTTACTGTCTTAAAAATATAAAGAAAAAAAAAAATTAATTTCAAATCGTTTGCAGTGACCCAGATTTCTTCCTCACTTACCATTCCTCGGTTTCACAACTTTCGGAGTCCATAGTGCTGTTCTGCTGACAACAACTAGCATGCTAACAGGGCATTTCATGATTCTAGGATAATAAAACGCTTTATGATTAGAGCAGACAGTGGTCTTATTTTAACCCTAAGAACAGCTTTGCAATATATCTGTACTGTGGCAAAATAATTAGCTCATTTACATGCTAAAGTGGCACCACCACTTTAAGCTTTGGATTAATGGTTTAAATCAAGGGATCGTGTTGGCTGTTAGATACACTTTCATGGCTCTTGATTCTGTTGTCTAGCACGAAGAAACAAATGTTATTTCTTGTTTTAAAATCAAATATATCAAATGAGCTTAGGTCCATGTCCAAGAGTCTTATTGGACACATGGAGCCCTGGTGGTACTGTTGTGTTGCCACGGAGATTTGAGGGCATTGTGGAATTGCCAGACAAAAAACACAAAACAACTAAAGATACCATGATTAAACCATTTAATTACTTTGTTTTTACAATGGCATGCAACACTTAACTTTCATAATGAGCCAGAAATTGTTTCTTGCTGTGAAGCTTTGGCTTAGTACCACATTACAAAACTCTTGTTGGCTAATACTTTACCAATATGAAGTTTAAACATATGTGAAGATGTTTGGTCTATAAATTAATTACCAGATGTGACATCAACGGGTTTAAACGTGCACTATTTCAGTTTTCCAGGGGAAGATTCACTACCTACCAGAGCACCCGAATGAAACTCACGCAGGCACAGGGAGAACATGTAAAGGCCCTGTGCGCCCCAGGATCAAACCCCAGACATTCCTGCTGTGAGGTAAGAGCGCTAAATGCTACGCTACATATGCCGCACATATGGAGTATGAAGTGTGGAGGGCATAATATTCAAGGATTTAAGAACTAAAACATTATTTGTGTGTTTGGCACTCTGGCCCCACATCAAGGAAGTCATGGGCTGTGTGTCATTGTCCATAAAGCATATTCTTTTATCCAAGCACTTATAACTAGGTTAACGATCCAAATATAAAGACGGGATCTTGGGTCAAACACAAAGTAAAAATTTTCCTTTAACAGTTAGCTCTCCTACATGATCCATGAAGTGTCCATTTCCATTTGATTAGATTAGAATCCAAGCGAGAATCACTAGTCACAGTGTCACATGTGAGTGACATGTGTCATCATGCTACCTCTGTGTCCTCTGTCTCCTCCTGTCTCCTGTATCTCCTCCTTTGTTTCCTCCCCTGTCTCCTCCTCTATCTCCTCCTTGTCTTCTCAGTCTGCTCCTCTGTTTCCTCCTTTGTCTTCTATATCTCCTCCTCTGTCTCCTCTGTCTCCTCCTCTGTCTCCTCCACTGTCTTCTCCTTTGTCTCCTCTCCTGTCTCCTCCTCTATCTCCTCCTTTGTCTCCTCTGTCTGCTCCTCTGTCTCCTCCTGTTTCCTTTGTCTCCTCCCCTGTCTCCTCCTCTATCTCCTCCTTTGTCTCCTCTGTCTCCTCCTCTGTCTCCTCCTGTTTCCTCTGTCTGCTCCTCTGTTTCCTCCTTTGTCTTCTCTACCTCCTCCTCTGTCTCCTCCTTTGTCTCCTCCTGTCTCCTGTATCTCCTCCTTTGTCTCCTCCCCTGTCTCCTCCTCTATCTCCTCCTTTGTCTTCTCTGTCTGCTCCTCTGTCTCCTCCTGTCTCCTCTATCTCCTCCTCTATCTCCTCCTCTGTCTCCTCCACTGTCTCCTCCTCTGTCTTCTCCTCTGTCTTCTCCTCTATCTCCTCCTCTGTCTTCTCCTCTGTCTTCTCCTCTGTCTCCTCCTGAGAGACAGACTCAGAGAGCACATGGCTCAGGTTGGACACTACACACTGCTCTGCACTACTGCCTGTGCCTGACACAGCTCTGGGCAGGGAACTGTGCTTTTCTCTGGCTGTGAAGAAAATTCAGTTGTTTTGTATGATTGTTTTTGCATTTATTTGACATGAATAAATGCAAGATGCTCAATGCCATACTGCAGAATATTCTAGGCAAGACATTTACACCTCCATGGAGACAGGTGACACCCACCCCATCAGAAAAGTTACATATTGCACTTTTAAATAAATAAATCAATGAAACAACTTAAGTTTTCACTGTTTGCATTGGAGCCTGTCTCACTCCAGAGGTGTTTAAACTTGAAATAGTGTGGAGCCCGCAGTTCAGAGGGTCCCTGCTGGAGTGTCTGCAGTCTGCAGTGGAGAGAGGAGGTGGCTCTTAGCATCACAGCGTGCAAATGCATCAAATCATTCTAACGCTGGTGGCCAGGGGTCCCTCAGAGCGTCCCCGATGAAGATAAATGCTTTTCCCAGCTACTCCAAGTCACATCATGTGTTAAATACTGTCTCTCCTGTCGAATTAGGTCCAGCTGATGTGAGGCAGGCACCACTTCAGTCTATGCAATATTCCAAGTGTATCAGCTAATTATTTTGACCTTTACTAATCGTATGGGAAAGGTCTAATGTTTGATGAAGCTCTTATACTCTTTTCAATTGCATACCTCCAAAATATAATTTACCCTTTTGATTAATGGAGAACCAGAAAGACTAGCACAGCCCTATATGCACTGCAGCCTTGGCCAAAGAATTAAAGGATTAATATATAACCATTGCCAATACAAATGTTTCTACTCAAAGATTTAACCCACAACCTCCTTGACGAAAGGCACAAAGATAGCCATTCATTCCCTGAATTATAATTGATAGCTAAAGCCCCACCAAAATTTCAGCCAAGACTTAGACTGAAAAAAAGGCATTTTTATGGTACTAAAATCCTTAAAAAATGCTCCATGGAGATGTTTTTAATCTGCATGGAACATTCCACAAAATTACATAAAACTGAAGTATCTCCATGAAGAATGTTACAAAGTTTAGTTTGAATTTTCTGTCTCTGGGGAAACATGCAGATGGTGTCCTCGCCACTGTGTGGTTCTGCTTTAATTTGACAGATTTGGGGCTATAGACTTTGTGCCAGCTTGTTGCTCTCCACTCTCTACCCCATTACACAAGTCTAACATATAACATTTTGGGAACTAATGCAACACCACTCAGAAAACAACCTGGGCCAAAACCATCTGCTGTTCACCTGCATTTTGCAGCTCTGCACAAGAATGACTGGAGACTATTAATTACCGATGTAATGTTAACTAGCTAAAGTAAACAAATAACATTTAGTTTTGAGAAGGCTAACAGCAACACATCTTACTGGTTAGCTCATTTAAAAGCTGGTAATGAGCTAACTCAGTGATTTTATTGATGGTGACATCATAATCCTGACTTTGCAAGATAAAAGAACATGAACGCAAACAAGTTGGAAACCCCGACATCTCATCTCAGAATCCCAAATTCCTGAGGACCACATTAATGCAGCATAAGAAGTGCAGCATGTGCAGTTCAAAGGACGGAAGTGAAGGACTATTGGATTGTGTGATTTGAGCAGTTTGTTTTTCCTGTGTCTATGGTGACAGTGCATGGAGCTAACTGTGCTAACCAGGTAATATCACAAAAATGCAACAGACTTTCTACACCAAATATGGCAGAAGACGTTCCAGAGGGAATCGCTTGTCTTAACACCAACCGAAACAACAGAGCAGAGAGAGCGTAAGGCTTAGGAGAGGCTGTCCTGTTGTGTCTCCAGCATTTCCCTAGATCCCCCTGGACACCTCAGTGATGCCTGGGCTTCCAGGCCGAAAGAAGGGTCACTTGTGTTCTGAGGTATGTTACTATCCTCAAACGCCCTGACACTGGATCTGATGACTCTGATGACTGTTGAGCTGCACTGACAATTTTGTTTGAGCTTTTATATTACAACATTAGCACTGTCAACAAAGCTTTAAGTGTTACTGTAATGTTATGTATGACTTGCTTATAACACATATCTGCTCACCTGTTGTATTTCCAGCTAGCTAAGTCAATTCTTTCTGGCAGATTGTGTTAAAATAAAGATCAGATTAAAGTCTAACGAAGCCTAAAACAGATTAGTATCTGCAGTTAGCATCACACCCCAGGGAATGCTGATGACATCAGCAGCAAAGTATCAATTATTATTGCATTTTACTGCTCAGTGTGCTTAAATTGCCCCTCAGGGACAAATAAAGTGATACAGATTGATTGAAAGATAGATAAATCAATAAGTACAATAAGTTACAACATGCCTGGAAAAAAAAAAAGATGAAAACATCCCTCCCTTCTTGTGCATGCGCCTATTTATCAGTTGACAACAGTGTGGCAGTACAGACTAACTCAAGGAGCAGATCTAAAGATACCTGACACCACACTTCTTATTCAGAGGTCCAGAGAATAAAGAAAAGAGATTAGACGTGAAGCTCCAGCAGTTTAATTTTCTCTGTGCGCTCTTAAGGTTATGAATATATATGTGCCGCCATCTAATCTCCGCTTTAGGTATTAAAGAGCCCATAATAGTCAACCCTCTGACATTCTCTCGCTGATAGCTTTCAACTACTTTAGTAAAACTGTGCTATAGAGACAGTTATTTTGAGACTATGTTAAGAATTATACTGTACATGGTATGATGTGGTTTAGATAGTTGATTTACTGATATGACCAGTTCTTTAAAGGTGCACTCTGTAACTTTTCTGTATTGTATTTATTCAACTACAGGGGTTACTTACTGCTCAAAAATATCTTTAAAAACATCCATTCTTACTGTAAGTGGGGTTGCCTTCCCACAAATCTAACCTGTAATTTGGTTTGCAAATCTCCATGGAGATTTATACATTTATAGCCATATTGTGAAACATTTTAGGCACATCTACATGGAGACAAGTAAGTGACAGACCCTCTAGCAGATAAGTTACATTTGAGCAGTAAATACTACAATCTATTTCTGTAAGTATATTAGTGTAATGCTTCTTTGAATTACTTTTTCTGGTTGGAGTGAATGTGTACAAGAAAAACAACTTAGATATAACCTTGACAGAATAAAGGAAAAAATGCCTGTGAGGCAAAGGTCAAAAGTCAAAGGGTTATAAAAACTGTCACCAAGCATCGGCCCTATTGAGCAGGCCAGAGTACAGGGCAGCACCGCTTTGTCCATAATAATATTAGAGACCAGTGTATTGTCCGAACCATCAGCAAACTTTGACCTTGGTCCTATTTCCTTCACTCTGCGACACAAGCATACAACCAAGCCTTGCACTCAATTTATATGTAAACATACTACAAGAATATGTAAGAATGCGTCCATGAAAAAATACATGCAGGAGAATTGGATTTGTATGTAGAAAAATGCATGCAATCTACAGTGTGGCGAATACATCTCAGAGCAATATAAAAGACAGTGTGTTCTTATGTGTGTGTGCCAGAACCTGTACTGTGCTGGTGACATTTGTGTATGTTATGTGCGGCTGTACTTCCTCTGCATTATTAATTAAACAGGCTTGTAACCATATGCCAGGGATTTTCTTACACTGTCAACACTAGCTGCGATATAAAGAACTAGAGAGACATATTGTACATAGTGTTAATGTGGTTGCTTTTATTAGGCTGTTAATACATCAGCAGGGTGGTATCATTATCATTTATTTATTTCCAGACTCGAGATAAACAACAATGTAAACAAGGCTATAAAGGTGTTTCCATGAATAGGACTAAACATGGGGTATTATGACAATCTCACATTGTTACAGCAAGCCATAGTAAAGCAGTCACTACCAGTGCTGTACCAATATTTATATTTTACGTATGAAAAAACCTGTGGTGGAAGAAGTACTCATTTTTGTCACTTAAGTGAAAGTACAGATACAGGAGCAAAAAATACTGCACTTAAAGCGTAAAAAGTAAAATTATTTCGCACAGAACAGAACTGATCATTTTTTTCCCCAGTTTTTATTTGTATATCTTTGTTTGCTCCAACTATAAATGTGTGAAGATCAACCTTTTTAGCAGGACTCAAACTCAAAAGTTTTAAAAATCTCAGAAGAATTACAAAAGGTCTGATATAGGTTCCCTTTTTGTCAAATGGAAGCAGTGTCTGACTCATTCCCATCATATCCTCCCTGAGCACCCTTGGCCTCTCAGTCTTTTGTGTGAAACGCTGCTGCAAGAATACCAAAGGCCATACATTTAAACGCTTCACTGTTTTGGGGAGGTGCTTTGCTGTCATTAAACTCCAATATTAAATAATTAGATGATTTGCAGTCATACATTTAAGTAGTGAGAGATACAGGGCTAAATTCATACCATACTCTATACAACTGTTTAACAACTCACCCTTATATAACAGATAACCCTGTGTCATGTCAGTCATAATTTAATCTTGCACTATTTCTCTTTACAACCTCTTGTATATAGCTGAGGTATATTTGTATTACGATATTTCTATATTTTATTTTTATTTGTACATATATATTTATATAATTATACCTTATTGACACCAGTCTCCTGTTATTTTTACTACTTATTTTGAATGTATTATTACCATTTATATTTTTGCTTTTTGTCATTATAATACAGTATATTGTGATGTGTGAGCTACTGTGTCCAAATAGTTTTCCTTGTAGATCACTAAAGTTTGTCTAAGTCTAGTTAATTGTTTTGATTAGCAATTAACACATGTAATAATTTGGTTTGTAAACTGATGTCTCATTAACTAAAAACCAGTATCAACATCAGCAAGGTAATGCTCCGCTGTTTTATTAAAGTTTAATTTGTAATATGCTTTTCTTTGGGGTTTATCCTCTTTGAGCACGCTCCTCATATCACTTTGTAGACTCTGAGTTTATTAGTAATTCCAGCCATGTTGCCATTGTGCTCTGAACAAATAAGAGGTTTGCTGGGAAAGCTTATCTATTAGCATGCACACCCATCCGACCCAAGCCACATCAATGAAACTGGCAAATATGAGTGAGGAGGACACCGGGGCCAATGGGAGCGTAGATACATTATCGTAAACTCATAAACACACATGCAAACAAGCTGGCCATGCTCAAATGTACACATGTCTGATAGTCTTTGAACAATTACGTTTTGTCTCCCATAAGGCGCATGACGAAACTGCTTGTGTGGAGAGCTTATCAGTTCTGGCAACCCACCTTTATGCCAGAAGACAGACTGTTAGCATCCTTATCTGGCGCCCGTGATAACATTGCATGGTGCGGAGTAAAGAGCATCTCTCACTCTGAATGGGGCATGCACCTGTCTACAAACTGCTAACACCCTGACACTGGTGGTCCCTCATGCGCACAGAGCAGATGCTATGACCTGGAGCATGTCAGCCAACCAGGCGCGCAGCAGAAATGAGCTTCGCGCCATGATACGTGGTATGTGAAAAGGCCAGCGGCGAGGCAAAAAGGACGCATAGTTAAAGAGATGTGTGCTGAAATATAAGGCGCTGCCCTGATAGCTATCTGTCAGTTGGCGTTTGCTAGACTGTTGCTTTACCAAATGCCTGGAAAGAGTTGCACTATCTCAACAAACAGTGTAAAAGGCAGAATTGGCGATAATTATATTGTCATTATAATGTCAGGAATTATATCTAGTTTTGTTTTTTTATGGGCAAATTGTTTCTACAAAAGAATGGCTGCGATGGGCTATTTCAGATAGAAAGGGAGATCTGCATATTTGTACCTTTGAAGCGTTGATATTAGTTGACAATTTTCAATGGAAATTGCTTTGTTGCTTTTGATATCCCCTGTATTTCATGGACAATCATGTGTGGAAAAAAGGAAAAAAAAAAAAGTCTATTGTGCACCTGAGAAAAGAGTTTCTGTATCAAATTCAATCCTTGGGCCAACAGTCACACAAACAGGGTCCTTGTTCTTCTTAATATTCAAAGAGTTGTTTTCAGAGACTTGTGACTTCAAATTGACATTAATTAAAATAAACTTGCTGGCCTCTATTTAAAGATGCGATGTGTAACTTTCCTAGTGGAGGGTTCACCAACTGCTTGTTTCCATGGAGATGTCTTTGTTTGGCCTTGAATTTTCTACAGCAGAGTGTTAAACATATCCATTTTCAAAGAAACAACCAAGTGACACTACAAGGTCAAGTTACAGGTCAGATCTGTGGAGAGGCGACTACTCTGTCAATGAGAATGCATGTTTTTAAGGTATTTTTGAGCCTTCCGAATACCACCAGATCTAAACCAGGTCTATAACAGGACTATACTAAGGTCTAAACAGATTGTAAATTTGTTGTCCTAGTTTATGGTTAATACCTCTGTAATTACTAAGCCTATCCACGTCAAACAAAAACTGTCAAAACTTCAGTGTCTTCTCTGTCAACATAAATAAACAAAAGCTTGTTGTCTACTGAAAGGACTTTAAAATTGGATATTTCTTTCAAAAAACTAACAGTAATTCTTAGTCCCTGATCTCCATCTGAAATTATGACATCAAACTGTAGGATGTGTCCACAACCTATTGACAAACTCTATATTAAAACAGCACTGTGTATGCATACTGTATGCTTTGCCTGGAATGTTCCACAGTGTGACATTAAACAGTTCTACCTTACATTTATTCAAACTCAGGTGGTTTTGTAGCTCAAGAATACCTCTCCAAGGATCTGACCTGTAACTTGGTCCAGTTTGGTCTCCATGAAAACAGAATTAGTTTAATTCCAGACAAAGCAATAACATCTCCACGGAGAAAAGCGTTTAACAGACCCTTCACCAGAAAAAAGTTACACAATGCACCTTTAAGTCACCTCTAGAACTGAGTTGCTGCTCTGTCTGGTCTCTTCCATATTTCATGAAAACACTAAACATCAGTATATTTAATTGCTGCTAATAATCCTTTGTCATTCATCACATCTAACACAGCTCAGTTTTGTCTGGTTACAAAGCTGTACCACACCAGATCTGAAATGGCATCTCCTATATACAGTGTAGCAGTGAATTCAAGTGCTCTCTTTTCTCCTTGAGTGCTTGTGCATGTTTTATTATGGCTGAAAGTGCTCCTCAGCCTTATTATTCTGGAACAAAGCTGGCCGTGTCACAGCTGTCAAAAGTTTTGGTGCTAATGAAGCTCACACTGTTTCCTGGGATGCTTCATGCACTATAAATGACTCAACAGTGTAAGAGGGCAGCTTTAGTGTTTAAGCGTCTCTCTATCTGTGTGGCTGCTGGACTAAACAGTTGAGTTTTGGCCCTTTTTGTCAAGGTCTGGATGGAGACACTGACAGGAGCAAGATGGTAGGTGAGCTGAAGATTTAAGGTTTTTCTTAACAAATATATTAGATAGCATTTGGGAATCAGGCCAGGGAAGGCAGTACACTCGTATCACACATGTATTCAACTACAGATGTTTAAGATGACAAAAAAAGAAAAAAGAAGAAAGAAATACATGCATTGTTACGTTGAGCAGGGTCACCTCTTCGCAGATCTGAACTATAACTGGTGTTGGCTGCTTGTCTTCTCTTCAATGAGCTGGCAAAAACATACTATGTGGATTTAATTACTTATATTTTATTTACTAATATTTTCTTCACAGTCTTGAATACGCTGAATTAGTGATGTGACATTTGTGACAGCTCTTTTGAACAGTTTCTCAATGTGAATGGTTGCAACGGATCTCATTTTTAAAAGAACCAAATCTTTTTCTTTCTAATTTGTAAGCATTTTTACACCAGTTAACGCTAAACCAACATAAGAATCAGCACATAAGCAGAACAGGCAATAGGAGTGAGAGATTTGTGCACAAAAAGTATATATGACATCATAATAATTGCCTTTTTTTTTTTTATTGTGAAACGTTTTTAGATTTTGAATAATGGTTCATATTCTGTGTACAGGCTGTGGTTGCATGTTACCTTTGTTTTGAGATGTCACACATAACATAATGAGGCTGAGCTTTCATTAACTGGAGGTCCACCGCAGCATGGCAGTGAGTCAGCCAGACACTACTCATTAGTCATCCCAGATTATTCCTTTTGTGAGCCATGTGCAAAACTATCTAAAGCCGCAAATAGCTACAGTGTTAGGGTCTATTTAAAGCAGATCATGGTGCTGGAAATAGGGTAATTGGTGATCCTCTCAGAACCAAAACAACTTGAAAGAGTGGTATATTCATTGGACAGTGCTTCACAATGTCATTATATATAAGTGTGGAGTTCTAACTTTTTACATCAAGTATTGCTTTTATGGCTTCATTGGCGAAATAATACATAAAAATTAGGTGATTTTCAAACGACACAAGGAGGAGTTTGTTAGTTTTAAGTTCCTATATTATGCAAAAGTGACTCTTGAGCTTTTAGCCATGTTAGAATGTTTTTACTTCATCAAAAAATCTACCTGGAGTTGTGTTTTGTTTCATTCACATCTCCACAGCTCAATGCTCTGTTCTCTGTGATGTCATTTAGTGCAAGTTTTCAAGTTAACAGCTACCTGTTACTTTCTGTTTAGTAGAGATTGGCAATTGCAGGTCTGAAATTATCCAAATCCAAATCTAGCGAAGGTGTATGGAGTTTGAAAACGCAGTGGAGCACTTCTTAGATTACCAAATGACATCACAAGGTGGAACTGAGTGTTCTGTTTGAGAGAAGAACTCCTGAATATGCATGATTTGGGTGTTAAACTTGTGTGAATGAAACAATACACAACTCCAGGTCTGCTTTTGATGAGGAAACAACAGTAACGTAGATTTGAAAATAGTGTAATATGGGCCCTTTAACCTGATAATCAGAGCTAACTTGTCTTCAGTTCTCACAAACCCTTTGGAGGATCAATATTCACAAACAGCTTTCTCAAATGGCGAAGCAAAGTGCACCGTCCTTACACAGCCAATGTAGTCTTATTCCAAAATGTATCACAGCAACTATTTTTCTGGGTGTGTAATCGATACATTTCTGCGCATTAGATGCAAGCAAGACAGAGCTGTTTTACTTAGGATTTTATCAGTGTTACGCCCCCTGGTGTATGCCCCTGTCTCACACTCTGATATTAATAATGTGTTACGATTCAAGTTCTCGTCACTGGCCAATTGCCTCACGGTGTTAAGAAGGAGCAGAAGTGGGGCCACCTCTCTTTCATTCCACTCCTTCGCCAAACCACCCAACCTGCTTGCACGTTATACATTATATCTCAACATTCATTTCATTAAACAGTTCAAATATTGATGAAACATATGCTAGTTATTATTGTTTAAAAGAAAAGAGACACCACCTGAGTTCATAACAGTTATTGTTGTATGACTTTCTGAGGCAGGGTTGTAAAATACTTCTCCTATATACCCTAGTCCATTTGGTAACGACTACATTCACTCTATTACAAGACAAAATCAAGTTAGGTACCCCACATATAAGGTAAAATATAAAATGATTTTTCATTTTCTTTCTGATCAGACTTAGATTTGAGAGGTCAGTGAGTTAAATGTCTTCCGCCAAAGCTTTTTACTATCATTCTGAATCACAGCCTGTATATATAAATGGACATAGCTAACCTATGTCCATTTAGGAAATAAGCATGGGGGCACTTCAGGCTTCATCAACTTTGTTTCCAATTGATTTTGCATAATTTTGTCATCCCTCTTTCTGTAACTGCTGCAGTGAGCCTCGTCATTTTGGTCTTAAAATGTTCGTATTAACCTACTATACATGATCCAGTTGTATTTATTTTGTTGTTTTGTCCATAAATAAATTCCTATTCCAAATATGGAATTGGAAACCAAATTCGCCCCTATAACTAGCCTTGTGAACTTCATTTGAGTGGAGTTGAAGGCTATGGGCGACGTCACACTCCCTTAGTCCACTTCTTTATACAGTCGATATTCTGAATACAAATGTTCTGTATGAAGAAACTTATCACAAGCAGTTAGTTACCAAAACGCAGCAGCTGGAACTCCAATATTAATACAAATTCCAAACAGAAAAAAAATCCACAAGGGACTTTTAATTGAGCAGGTCCACTGACTAACCACTTTGCCACCGCAAAGCTCTTTCAAACTGCTATTATTTCCTACTAGTATCTTTAAAACCTGCAACATACATTAACTACAGTGGAACGCCACACACAATGATGGGATTCTAGGTTGAAGTCCTATTGAAGTCCTTGCTGAGTGTCTCCTTTTCCTGAACATTCCAAAGGATTCCAGCCGATATGACCTGCTGCCGTCGGCAATAGCCATAACAGCTAATCGATGGGCTGATCCATAGTGACAGAGAGCTACAGCTTTAGGGGCTTATGTGCATTCTGACATTGCCTTTATGCGCTCCACTATACCCTTCCCCACAATGGACAGAGCTGACAACACCAGGGATTTCATTACAGCTTTAGAGGTCCAGAGTCAATGCAGACATTTGTGGTCCTATGTGGGATAATAACTTGATAACACAGTCCCAGTTTTAAAGGTACACTGCGTAACATTTCTAGTGGAGGGTCCATCACCAGCTTGTCTCCATGGAAGTGTTATTGCTTTGTCTAGAATGTTCCAGAGTATAGATTAAACCTATCTATCACAAGAGAGACAAGCAGGTTACAGCACTACACAGTCGTCCCTATTAACAGAAGGATTTATTGTATTTTTGAGCAAGAAAAACACCCGTAATGAATAAACACTACATGAATATGTTTAATATCTTACCGTGGAACATTCCAGGCAAAGCAATAACAGCTCCATGGAGACAAGCAGGTAGTGGACCATCTGCCAGAAAAGTTGTGCAGGGCTCCTTTGAAGTTGGACCACTCAAAGCAATGGTATTGTTTGCAAGTGTGGAAAGCAACTAATTAGAAAAACTGAAGTTACTGTAATTTAGTTTATTTTTTGGGTCATTGTACTTTTTTCAGTAGATTTATAATGATGTAATTGTGAATAGTAACATTTTAATTAATAGGAGTTACTGACTACTGTACTACTCAAGTCCCAATCATCTAATAACTGGTTAAAACGTCACTTGTATCTTGACTAATTTTTTTCATATCTACTTTTTACTTTTACTTGAGTACAATTTTTGCTGCAACACTTTTACTTCTAATTGCTTTATTCTTTGCCATGTAACTACTTTTACATAGTATAAATGGTACTCTTTCCACCCATGAGTGTTTCTGTCACATATACAGTAGTGTAGGGGCTGCTCTAGGATGTGTACCTTTCTGATCACTGATCCAAGAATCTCAGAAGTGGGATTTTTGTCCAGCTTTCCAATTACTTCAGTCTTTCCACAGTTTTCCACAGAGGTCCCCAGATGATCAGACAATCAATGCTCTGATCAGCACCAGTGGAGGTCTATAGGTTTACAGGCTTACAGCAGCACATAGCAAGAAAGGAAACACAAGCAGGATAACAATATATAGAGTACAAAATATATAGTGCTGGGAGATACAGGTAATGGGTCAAAGTTTATCAGAAATGTATTACCAGGGCAACAATATATGGATGTTACTGAATTTGAATGATTCACCCTTTTCAATACAAAACAACAGGTAATGTTTGAAAAGATGTTAAACTCCAGTAGACCTAGGCTATTGAAATCTATTATAGGGAAATTACATCTTTTATGTCAAGGTCAGTGTTATGTTTATGTGATGTCAGTTTAAAGCAGTGAGAAATATGGCAAATTGTGTATGTTATTGCAAGTAAGTAGTTTGAGAAAATAGTTTAGCTAATGGCAGAATTATTTCTGTACAATAAAACACAGAACATCAGAACATCTGAAATGTTCCACAATATGGCATTAAACATCTCTGGAAACAAGCAGGTGATGCCATGTGAGATAATTTCTTCTTAGTATTTTAAACACCTGTAACTGAGTGCAGGAGAGTTAATGCTGTACTGAAATATTACAGGCAAAGTAATAACACCGCTATAGAGAAAGGGTAAATAATATGCTATTTTCAGAATTATATTATTAGTGTTCAACAATTAACGTTTTCTCAATTCTTAATTCCATTAAACTGATATATATTCAGGGTGGCAACCTGATCCAACTGACCAACAAATGTATGGCAAAAACATTGTCACTATAGTTAAAGACATTTTGAACCAGTAAGAGTGAAGAGATAAACATGAAACAATATATTTTACGGGGGCCATAAAACGCCTGATTGTGGAACTAAAACCCATCATGCCATTGATTCTCTCACAGGGATCCAGCAGCAGATTAGGTTTGAAATGGGAATCTAGTTGTGGGAGGTCTGCATTCATGACTTGTGTGAATGAATGTAGAAGGGAGCTGTCCCATCAGCACCATGACAACATTTCAATAAGTGCCAAGGCTGTAAAGAACTGATCAATAAAGTGATTGGCAGGATTACAGTCAGACTGTATGGATGGTGCTGTTCCATTAGTGTTTATTATCACAATATAGACAAGTGACAGGGCAGAAATGAAGGCCTTTAACAGCCGCAGAAACCACAAATCAATACATAACTTAATAAGTCACAGTGACAATGAGCAGTTTGATTGTAAAATAATAATAAATCTTGATGACTGTCTCACTGAACTATGCCAGATAGCTAACCCACTCATTATAATTGGTTTAACATATAAATGAAAATGCCATTCTTGCTTAGTTACATGTCCCATATACGCCTGCTAATCTGTCCGTGTTGAAAATCCAAATACCTATAAGGCCTCTAACTAAAGCTGATCAAAGATGATCAAACGATTTGGAGATGTGTCTCTCAGCGCTCCATTGTAGAAGTTCACTGCTCCTGACAGGTTGGAGGCACTGGTTGTAGGATTGGTGAAATGCATTAATAAAGTAATAACTTTGAAGAGCGCGCAGGTTAACACTGCAATATGGATAAATCTTCAACAAAGAAATACTAAATACCACAGTATAAGGCAAATTAAAACAATTAACAAACTCTACAGACACATATAGTCCACAAATGCATGACTTGTTTCCTTTTGTTTTCACACTATTTGGCGGCACGGTGGATGAGTGGCTTGCACTCATGCCTCACAGCAAGAAGGTTCTGGGTTTGATCCCCGGGTTGCCCTGGCCTTTCTGTGTGGAGTTTGCATGTTCTTCCCGTGTCTGGGTGGGTTCCATAGGTAAAAATCCTCCAGCTGAGGTCCTGACCAAGCCTAGAAATAAGATCATGGAGATGGGTCCCTGGGTGCCTAATAATAATAATAATAATAATAATAATAATAATAATAATAATAATAATAATAATAATAATATAATTTTTAACACAGGAGTGTTCAGTGACAACCTCAAGCTCAAATACAGTGCAATGCAAAGCCTCATCAGACACATGTTACAGGTGCGTAAGCTTTGCATCTCTTGCAGAGACGCATGCCACGCACCGTCCGGTTCTGCACGCGGGGTGTAGGCTGTCAGGGCGCGCGACACAGGCTTCAACAACTTTATGCAGCAGAACGTGAGATACGTCAAGTCACCGGTTATGAGCACAGTGGAAACGGGAAGTATATATTTATTTTAAGACAATAGGCCCCCTACAGGGACAAGTGAAATGTGAGGAAGGACACTGATGGATGTGTGGATGTTACATGGATTCTTCCTCAAAATGGGTTTTGGGTGTTATTTTAAAAAGTAGCAACAGGATTTGCTAAATGATGCATGAATCTCTAACTATAATTAATAATAAGCATATCTTTAGGTATCCAATAAAAATGTAAACTACTTGAACTTACAAAGTTTGACCCTGACGTTTTAATTTGATTTTAAGAAAGTTACACATATTTGTTCGCTTTGTGTGTGTGTGTGTGTGTGTGTGTGTGTGTGTGTGTGTGTGTGTGTGTGTGTGTGTGTGTGTGTGTGTGTGTGGTGGTCTGGCATGGCTTGGACGTTTTATATGACTTGCTAACTAACTGAAAATAGAGAACTAATGAAACAATACACACATAAAAAGGCAAAGACAATCTTCACTCCAAAATAAATGCAATCAATGTTTTAATTTGAAAGGTTTAAACGGAAGCTTTCTCTGTCGCCGTGCACTTGACGTCTCTGCGTGGATTAGCGGCGTAGGAGAGGCGAGCGGCGGCACAGCGGAGGATCAGCGGGACTCCACGGTTAATCTGTCTCCGTGAGTGACCGCAAGACGCCTTCCCCGGGACCACAGCCCAGTGGCTCTGGGTTTCTCCGGCTTCCTCGTGCTGTTTTTACTCTTCTATTGTGCTCCTGACTGCAGACGAGACGCACGGGAAGGAATTAACGCATAGTGAGCTTCGTTAACACTGAGAGACTCCGACAGAGGAGACAACTGAAGCGCAATGTAAAGTGAAATCCCCCAAAAGCTGTCAGGAAATGATCGGACTACAACTACTGAACTTAAACGTGGATTTTACGCAGTTACCAAACTCCACCTCGTTGGCTGGATCTGTACAGGAGTAACCAGACTTTACCGCCCTTGATCTTGGGATATTTCCTTTTTTTTGTAGTGGAATTCCTAATTTCTCCACAACGAAAAGAAGTGAAAGATTGAGGTGAGAAGGCAGCGCTGGCCAAGAACAAGGACAGACAATACGCGGAGAACGGGCCAGTGGGTTTGGGGGGGATCGTTTGAGCTTGTGTCGGATGGGATTCTTCAATTACCCCGCGGATGGAGGGATGAGACCTGGAGGGAGAGGCGCGCGCACACACTGCTAGAGCGGGATGGAGTCGTCGAGCGCCGTCAGAATGCAAAACGGTCGCACCCCGACGGAAAGCATCTTGGATTAAAATTGAACTAGCCGGATTTTTCAACCACCACGAACGGATAACTGCATTATTTCACACAAACAAATACTTGCGGGGGATGTTCTTTAAAGTGGAGCATATCTGTATGGAGTTAACTACTAATTATGGGAATTGGAAGCAGAATTGCGCTTTGACACTTTACGCAACTTCACGTTTGGAATAAGGTAACGTAGGCTACTTTCTTTCATTTTGGTCACACAATGGCTTCTTATATGTTCTTGCTGAGTGGCTGTGTCAGTTGGATCAGGTGAATTGAGAATCAGCTAGCGATAGGGAAAAGGAGAGAATAGCTTAAGCCAATCTTCTGGCTGGTCATACGAGCGTCTAAAAACTGCCCAACATATGAGGCTGCAAGGACTGGAGGCATGTGGTATTTTAGCTCTTTGCGAGGGCACATTTTTCCTGTGCGTAAAGCTGGGACGCCAGGTGGAATGGATAATGGAAAATGTATTTAGCTTTGCTCCCATATGTGAATCTATGTAAACACACGGAGAGTGAACAACTTAAGTAGGTGTTTTTTTTATTTTTTGTACTTGGCAGCCCTAAGCAGATGTCAGGTGGATTTGTCTCTGGAGTGCTTCGGCTTTCAGCACACTTGCAAGACGCTCATACGCCCTCAGAAGCCTCGTCTTGTCCGCACCGGGCGTTTGCGTAAAATACAGCACAGTAGTGTCATGTGGCATCTCCCACTGCGTGCTGGGCAGAGAAATCGAGCCTCCAGAATAAATGAGATGCAGCATCGATGTGAGTGCGTCTTGTAGGCTTTGCTGCGCGTGCGCAAATGAACCTTATACCTTGCTGGCACTGAGCAATACTGATGGAGGTGTTATAAGGGTGGTGTGTGCGTAATGCCATTGGCAATCTGGTGTGTTAATGGACTTGCGGCAGGAAACTACAGAGCCAAGAATACTTACATGTTTGAGTGAAGAGTGATAGTTCTCTAGGGCTCTGGGTGTTGATACCCAAGACCTGCCTGGCAACATATTTATTTTAGGGATATAGTTTGAATATATCAGCAATCATACATACGTAACAATATGTTTTGATGCTAAGTTTTCCATTACAAAATATTCAAATGTTTTCAGCACAAAAATAAAGAAGAATATTATTTCATAAAAAGATGGACGCATGAGACCGTTTAATCCATTCTCTTTTCCCCTGTTGAAAAGGAATCCTGTCAGTTTGGTTCAGTGCAGTGGTTTGCATCTAATAATCAAACCGCCAAATGTATGCACACAGGCCACTCATGCTGCTGCTAATGGGCCACTGGATGTGGAGGCATTATGCAAATGATACTGAGCTCCTCCACAGCAATGTGTGTGAATGAACAGGGAGAGAAACAGAGATTTCCACTCCATTTTACTTGTTTAGAATCATATTTATGAATCAAAGGACTGGTTTGTCTCGCCATTAGGCAAAGAATGAATTGGGATGAGACATAGTTATGGCCAGCATGAGCAGTATACTGGGGGAAATAGCAATGCCAACAAATGCAGGCATAATGATGACTTCTATGGTATGTTACAATATAAATACATCTGTTACAGATACATTATGGTGTTTTGATTGACATATGCAAGCAGCAGCAGACACCAGTAACTTTTGAAGTTCTATGATGTGGAGATTGAGCTACTGGAACCATTCCTCTGACACTGGGACAGCATACATGCATTCATTTAAAGCATTTCCCTATTCCTTCTACATTTTTAAAACCTTCCTTTGTAGAGGAGACTTTTGAAATGCAATTTTCAATATGTATTTTCTGCCTTTCCCATCGTCACACCAATTCCTTGTGTAGCAATGGCACTAATGGCATTCAGGGCATGCAGGAATAGCCCTAGTTTGTTGATTTCCCACAAAATGGTAGATCTGTCACATAGATGCACAGTTGACAAGAATTCTTTATAGTGGCATGTTTGTATTATTCCTATATATCTTTTTGCCCAGTGTTTATCTTGCCAACCTCGATTCTGTGACATTGTGGTCCCCTATCTGACAAAGGGCGGGATCCTGCTGAGTGGGTGTAGAGGCTCTAATTCAATTTATCCTGCTGCTCACAGACTGACAGAGAGAGAGAGAGAGAAAGAGAGAGAGAGAGAGAGAGAGAGAGAGAGAGAGAGAGAGAGAGAGAGAGAGAGAGAGAGAGAGAGAGAGAGAGAGAGAGAGAGAGAGAGAGAGAGAGAGAGAGAGAGAGAGAGAGAGAGAGAGAGAGAGCACAGAGCACAGATGTTAAGGGACATTTCCCATTAGAAGAGCAGAGGCAGGCCGATATTGCAACCCGACCTGACATTTGCCACATCTGGATTGATCTGGCTGGGCATTCAGAGCATGTGTTCAATGTGAGGCATAAACCGTGCATTACTGAAGTGGTAACAGATTGACTAAAGGAAAACAGGCTTGCACACTTTCTTCTTTGTGCAACAGAAAAAGCTTTAGTAATACAATGAATACAACAGCATAAAACATAATTTGATAAGCCATATTTATAAGTTGATTGGTGAGTATACAGAAAGCACTTAATTGTGCTACTATGTAGTGGCATAATGGTGTACCTCACGCTAATCCAAAAGAAGTTAATGGTGTACCTCAGGGTTCTGTTATGGTGGTGGTGGTTTGTTTTGTTTTCATTTTTAAGATTTATCTTGTGTTTTTTTTTAGATAGTACATACCCATATTGGAAATCTTGTTGGGAGTGGGGAATACACGGTGCTACATTTTTGGATGAAGCAATTGACACTGATACAGAAGCACCATTTTACAGCCTATTTAACAACTTGCTAGCTTATTGTACCTTAGCATAACACATTTTGTAAATCTTAAATCTCCATATTGACCATGTTAATGCATTCAGATCCCATTCATTGCCTCGTTAATACCTTTGCTTACAGAAGCTAGAGCACCCGGGCCTCTGCAGCACTGCTGGGAAAACACAGTAACTCTAAATAAATTGCCTGTCTTTGCCAAGGCAGGATTAGTGTTTGGCTGGCTGCTGGCTCCAGTTAAGTTCCTGCTTAAAATCCATTACTGACTCTTTAATTACATTACATTAGAATAACTGTTGCATGTTGTTGCTGTTCTTGTTTGCTGTGTTCCTGTACCATTTTTTGTGGAAATTCTGCTACAAATGGCTATTGATCCTGTTAGCTTGGTTCTGCAGTCTCTTCTTATTCCACGTTTAGTGATACTATGTCTAACTCACCAAACTGTATTGCTGTTTGTGTTAATTGGGTACGGTGCTCTGAAGGAAAAGAAATGATCTGATAAAGGCTTTTAACCGAATCTAAAAAAAAAAAAAAGTTTTGGACATTGGCCATCTGAGCGTGCAAGGCATTTCTTTTCACTTTTAAGATACCGCTATAAGAACTTATGTGTATGTTTTCTGTTTTCTTTGAGTGTTAATTGGGTAGTTGTAGCAGTTGCAGAAGTATAGGACAGTACTATAAATAGACGCTTCACCTACAGTAGTGGTATTAATAGTGAGTAAATATAGACGATACACGATAATACTGAAACCAAACCATAAAGCACAATTACCTCAAGTACTCTAAATGTACAAGAATGTTAAAAAATATGAGCTGCAATAAATAAATAAATAGCAGAATGCAACTCTTAAGTAGTTACTTTAAATCGTAGTATAGAAAAATAACCAAAATCTTCCCACTAGTGCAAAGAAAAAGTACCCATGATAAATATTGACACCCCTGCTCAAAATTATTGTTCCGTAAGTCCTGTATTGAACTATGTACCACACCTTTGACCCCTATAGTTGTTTGGCTAGTGTCAGGCCTCAGAAGAATTAATACTTAGTGCATTTAGCTGTCACGGTATACAAGAGGTGGTTCAGTGTATTCATATTTGCATTTTAAATGAATAAAATATGGTACTGTGTTGGTTTACAAGTTTCTTTACTGCATGCGTAAGTAAACAGATGGTAACATATGGCTGCAATAACCTCTATGTGTCATGACAGTGTTAGAAAAACTGTGGCTGGTATGACTGCATTGCTAATGAGTCTCAAACAAATACATTTACATAAGTCGAGAAGAGAAACAGAAATGGTCTGTGATTCAAGCTTTTAAGGCTATACCAAAAAGCATTTCTTCATTATGACACCTGCTCGTGGATCTGGAGGTATAAGTTAGCAACATTTTGTCTTTCAAGTTGATGAAAAGGAATCAGACAAAGATTTGACTGATCTTGTTTCATAGTGATGGCTCCATGTTTGGGTTAAAACATCTCCATTTTGCTCTTGGAGGTGTTCCCAGTCTGTTATCTTTGTCTGTGTTTACTTGCACACCAGAAATCTAATCATTATCTGATTTCTGGAGTTATCAGATTTTTGATTGTAATGTAAACAGTTACATTTGGTGTAGGTAATCTGATTTCTTTTTGACTGTCCACACAAAAAAGAGCAACCTAACCCAAACTTCAAAATACAACTTATTTGATTTTTACTGGCAATGTAAATGTACCCACTGATGAACCAGTGGTAGTTGATGCAAATCTGGTACAGAGGACAGATGAGCAATTGTAGCTAAATGCAAGAAATGAACATATCTTTTAAAATAGAGTCTGTTTGGGCTGTGATGTGTGTTGGTGTCTAAATAACATGGTGGCACACATGTCACCAGGGACTTCCACAAAGCGTTCTTCTTAGAAACTGACCCGTGTGACATAAAACACTCCACAATCAAACACAGATCCTCCCAGGAAATTCTCACGAGTCATAACGTGGTTTATCACTGGCCCTTTATAAACTCCAAAGCACTTTGTAGTTGTGCCTCTTCAGAATATTATGAGAACCTCTCAGTAGACAGCTACAGTCAGATCAGACCAGGGCCACTGCCAGATTAAAATGACAGGAATGTCTGAAATCAAGCACTGAAAAGCAGACTGAGTTTTTTGGTTAAACAGCTTTACAATCTGTGTGATTTCCACCTCCCACAGAGCAGATGAGAGCCATGTGAAACCACATCTCACTGGCCACTAAAGGCCCACCTATGAAAACATCTGCTGCTCAATTGATGGACGAAGATAACGTGTATTGCAAAGCCCAGTCTTCAGTAATCAAAAGCAAGAAAAGTATGACAAAGTAAAGCAGTAAACTGGTGTGGATAAGCTATTAAATGAATTTGCCAGTGATGTAAGTAGACTGTATTCAAAGTAGTGACTTCTAGTTCTAATTGACCGTGACAGTAATTTTTTATGAGCCTAATATATTTCAACACTAGGTACAGTGCTGTGTCAAGAGTTGCAGAGTCATTCAGCACCAGGGACAGTTCCTCCTGCAGCAGGGCTCCTGAGTTTATTCACTGACAGAAGCACAAACAAAATATGTCTGGAGTGGGACTATTGCTGGGAGAGTTCTGCTCTGAACTTGCCATTTCAGCATTTATAACAGTTATAACAGTAACATGACTACAAAGTCAAGACACAAATAAATTATTGAGTGTCACCAACAGGTTTCACCACAACCTGTAGTGTAGATGTCTTTGAGAATACTCCATTGGTATGCCCCCAGATACCCTGATCAAGGAGGGAATGGTGGTGCACAATGTTATTTTTTTGGAGCACCAGAGGGACTAAAAACTGAGTAGATTAAACGGTGCATTTAATTAAGAGGCTTGGGATCAGGAAGTCAGAGATCAGTCTCGGCTCATGCCAACAGTAGCTACATTTAGCCTAGCTTGTTAGCGCGTGCCATCTGTTCACACACAGATTAGCGCTAAACAGCAGGCTTCAACTAAGTGCAGTTTCTACTTCATTGCAACAAAGGCACCTTTTCAAGAAACTTTGGAGATACACTTAGAAGGAGAGAGTACAGTCAACTACACTTTCACTACATATAAGTAAGAATAGAAAGTTTTAGATTTTCATTTTTTTTTCCCCTCAAACAAACTTTGACCTTGACTTATTGCTAATATCAGGGTAAATGTGATGGCATCTCACCATTTTCCCATACCCTGAGTGTGTCACTAAGAGGAGATTTGTTGAACATTTGTTTTGGCTATTAACACAACACCACACAAGCTACTGCCAAGTCCATTTGTTTTTCTGTTTATTTGCCATATTGGCATCGTAACTAAAATTCCAAAATTAACTTTAACACTAATTTGTGAAAATGGAGTTCGTCATGTTCAGAGGCATCACTACACAATTTGGCCAGGTTTCCCAAAACATGGTATTATAATCCTACTGGGTGTGTTTTGGAGTTCTTACTACATGGATGGCAGTGGTTTGAACCTGCCAAGCTGATTATAAGAAACACATACTGCTGCCGGGGATTTGCCAAAGAGTTATACAGTGATTAAGAGAAGGCTTTAGTTAATTTAGTTCTTGGTACCTCATATTGGAACTAAAATACATGTAATGGCATGATTAAGTATACTATTTATTTGTATGAGAATTGGCAATGCTTGGCACAGTTAAGCTATTTTATATTTTATTCTCATTTTGGACTCCATCCTTGCATTGGTATTAATGAGGTTTGGAAGGGTGCATTTCTCTAAATTAGCAATTAGACCACTCTACAGAATACAATGGCGGTTCTAATAGGTGTGCAATGACATTTAAAAATGGGAAATAATGAAGGCAGCGAGACCATTCTAATGGATGGAATATGGAGTCTATTACCATTTAAGGTCAGGATTATTAGAAAACCCAACAAAGAGAGTCAGGGAGAAAGAGCAGTCCAGAACAGACTGAGTTTTCACAGAAACATGTTTCCAAACATGTGAGAACAATTTTTTTTTTTCTTTCAAATTATCACAACTAAGTACAGGAATTTGGGCTGGTATAAGCCATAAGGGAATACAAGAATTTTATGAGCATTAAAGCCATGAATGCAGGAAATACTAGTACAGGATTACTCAAACATACATGAATCAGTCAAAATACTAAATAAATTGTAATAAAGTGAAATATTTAGGGCAAAGGTAACATTTTCTGCAAGACTGAGTAGTCCCACTGCTGCTCTTCTGTATGAGTCCTGTGTGAAGTTTGGCATTTCAGCACCAAGGGCAGCTCTGTATAAACACTGATCTGCAGAGTGAATCAGCAACACGGACAGCACCAACAGAGCCCGTTCTGTTTAAAGGTCCTGTATTACACAAAATGAATTCTTGTGAGCTTTTTGCCATGTTGGAATGTTGTTAGCCCCTCTAAAACATAGCTGGAGTTATATTTTCTGTCATTTACACATGTTTGAGTAACATGTTTGATGTGTCATGATGTGAGATATTTAAACATACTGGCATGTTTGATTTAAGTCAAATGGAAAAAGTCAAGTATGTGATAGGTTTTTATATACTCTGAGGCCCACAGTTGTAGAATTGCAACATTTACCTAGAGCTGTCTAGTAGTGCCTCACACTGACTGAATGTAACAAAAACTGCATATCCCAGTACCCCACACGCTACATTGCATCATACAACATTTTTGGAGGGAAAATATTAATATTGGAGTGCATATATGAAATCTGTAATATTTTTTCTTTCATTCTTAACATGCAAAATATATATATTTTTTAAATATAATACACACGATTTAGAGTGATTTATGTAAATGTTGCAAAACGGGTTACAAAGGGTGCCCCTTTTACACAGAGAATCCCTTACCCCCGAGTGTTGAGCCTATAGAATAGATGGATAGGGGTGTGTGTGTGTGTGTGTTTGTGTGTGTTTGTAGTTATTTAGTATATAAAATTGTATAATTTTCAGCTGTTGACAAAGAGAGGAAAGACATATTCAGTTACTGATGTTTTGGAAGCCATTTCAAATGGAGACGACAGTGACTTTGACAGTGACTTCGAGTCAGAGAACAGTGATGAAGAAGATACAGCACAGCATCCAGACATTTCAATTGAGGAGGAAAGTGATGATGAAAATGAGACATAAAATCAGACAGGACACCAGACAGAAAGTCTCAGCAGTGACAGTGAGGATGTGCCTTGTACAACACAGTACAGGAAGAATTCAGAGGGCTGAGAGCTTCACTGGCTTAAAAAAGAGTTTATAAACCCTGAAACAACTTTCACAGGTGCTGATTTTGCAACCTCCTCCAACTGTGAACTACAAACCCCACTGCAGTACTTCCAGAGATGTGTGTCCCAAGAGATGCGTTACAATGTGATGGTCAAGAGCAATGAATACAGTCTCCAGAAACACGGGACACTTGCTGACGTATCTGTAAAGGATTTAGAACAAATGATAGGCATGTACTGACCATGTACTGACCATGTACTGACCATGTACTGACCATGTACTGACCATGTACTGACCATGGGTATAGTACAAATGCCTGGTGTCAGCGTTTACTGGGAAACTGACACACGGCCCCATAGCTGATGTGATGCCTCGTAACTGTTTCCAGGGCTTGCTTTCATCCATCCACTTTGTGGACAACCTCAGTGTTACAGATGAACAGAAGCAATATAAACTTTGGAAGATTAGGCCATAGTTGGAGTCATTCAGGGAGAATTGCCTACAGATAATGCCAGAGGAGCATAACTCCATTGATGAAATGATGATTCCTTTCAAGGGAAGGTTCAGTGAGATCAGGCAGTATATACGCGGGAAACCCCATCCCTGGGGCTTCAAGATCTGGGCAAGAACAGGAATGTCCGGCATATTCTGTGACTTCGATGTGTACCAAAGGAGTGTGCGGGGTAAGCCTGCTAGGTCTGAGCTTGGCATATCAGGAGATACGGTCATGAAGCTCACATCAACACTACACTACAGGGCAAAACTACAAGGTGTATGCAAACAACTTTTTCACCTCTGTGCCTCTGCTTGTTTAACTGCTTGAGCGTGGCATACACTTTGTTGGCACTGTTCATCCTGGGCGTGTGCCAAGTTAGCAGAAGAGAAGGAGCTAAAAAAACAAGGAAGAGGAAGCTTTGACTTCAGAGTGTCACTAGAACACAACATCTGTGCGGTGAGGTGGTATGACAACCGGTCGGTCACACTTCTCTCCATTTTCGATGATCCAAACCCAGTTGACAAGGTTGCACGGTGGAACAAATCCACCTTCAATGAAGTGAGAAGACCATCAACTGTGAAGACGTACAATAAATTCATGGATGGGATCGACTTGCTGGATTTCTTCACAGCCAAGTACAAGCCAAACAGTCCAAACGGTGGTACATGTACATCTTTTGGCACACCATCATCATTGCCGTGCTAAATGGTTGGCTGCAATACAAGTGCGACTGTGGGACCCTGCAGATCCCTGTGAAGGAAGTGCTGAACAGGAGACGGTTCCAGGTACAGCTCTCAGCGTCTCTCATCCAAACTAAAACTGTAAAGAGAGGTTGACCTTCGATGGATGAGGAAAGATCACCTCTAAGTGTTAAAAAGATGGTGTACAACACTCTCCCTCCTGATGTCCGCAAGAACCGCATTGGACACTTTCCTCATAAAGGTAAAAAAAGAGGCCGGTGCAGGTACTGCAAGAGCGGATACACATCCACCTCTTGCATGAAGTGCGACATCCACCTGTGCTTCACAGATGCCAAAAACAGCTTTCTTCAGTTTCATATTTGATGAGTGACATGATAAAGAGAGTTCTGCCACACATCATTTAATGTTCTTGTTCACATACAGAATTGTTGTATTACATATATGTTTTGAGTTCAGAACAAAAAATTAAGTTCAAAACATTCTCATGTTCACTTAGTGCTGTTGTGTATAAAAAAGTGTTTTTTCCAATTAAATTCATTCATTTTAAAATATGTTTTGATTTTATTGCGTGAGCAATAAGTAATACAAAGTTGGCTTTTATTAAATGTGAAGTTGTAATATTGGTAACCACTAAAGCCCGCTGTTACAATTTTGCAACATTTTCACAGATTAGTCAAAAAAAAAAAAAAAAGATAAAACTAATTATTTTCTGTATTAGAAGCTTAGTAAAAACATGTTAAAGAGGGTTAAAAAGTTTTTCATCCAGGAAATGAATGCTTGGGTCTCAGAGGATCATAACATACTTTCTATGACATAAACTTATGTCTATACAGCTTATCTAACAATGTAAATTTGGTAATGCTTCTTTTGCAACATTTAGATGGACAAACTATGATTAATGCATAAGGCTCATATGGAGAGCAGTGGGGCGTGGATCCATAAAAGAACAAGGCTCTAAACAGCAGACACATAGTGTAGAATGCTAAGAAAACATGTACTTATGTAAGCAATCACTTACAGGCACACACGCACGCACACACACACACACACACACACACGCACACGCACACGCACACGCACACGCACACGCACACACACACACACACGCACACGCACACGCACACGCACACACACACATACACAATACAGATACACACACAAAGAAAAGTGCATAGATGTAGACCCAAACCACAGCTGCCCTCTGGGAGATAAAGAAAAGACTGACTTGACTATTTACCAGAACTACACCATGAGTCAGCACATTTACTGTAGTAGTGAGGTGAATACTTAAAGAATCATCCTTAACAAAGTCATGATCTGAAGCTGACATCACGTTGAACTTTTTGCATTTAGAACTCTTTAAGGTGAAGGGCTCATGTAACAGAAATGTCAGATGTGTAGCTGCTTAACTTTGGGTCCAATTTTTACTCAGCCAGGCAAAGTAATAGGGTAGGGTAGAAAATCCAATAGAATGAAGTGCATTTTTAATTATTTGTCTGGACCAAGAATAACTACTCCAGATAGGAATATGTGTGTTTTTCTGTGGACCTGACAAGCACAAGGAGAAAAAGTTGGCTGCACTGAACTTTTTCATAATAAAATCTTGCTACTTCTGCTTGATATCCAACATAACTATTATAATGTAGTGTCTTGGTCCACTTGTGCATGAATTAGTGTGTTTGCTGGAGTAGTTTCAGTACAAACCCCACTGCTGGCTTGCCTAAACCCAAGACTGTCCCAGTCCCAGTCCATTCTCAGGACATGTCTCAGCCACTGGAGAGGTCTACTTTTGCACCACACTCTGACTTCTTGTTTTATTATAGAGGTTCTCCATTGATATTTTATGGCGCCAAACATGCAGCAGATGTTTTTGAGGTGAGTGTTGTTGTAAACTGACAAATATTCTGATTCTAATTTTGCTCTAGAATGTTTCTTCATTATTTATTTTTAACTTAATACAATCAATTAATTAGTGCTAGAACTAAACTAAACATATTACAATGCACTTTTTCATTATAAATGTTTTTATCACACTGAAAAACATATAATGGACATATAATGGTATGCGTCCTTACTGTTAGCGGGCTTGCATCTCCACAAACCCGATTCTTACATGGCCTGCAGGAGGTCCGCCTCCTCCTTGTTTCCATGGCTATAATATTCCACAGTAAGGCACATGCATCTATTTCCATGGAGAATGCATGTATGGTTTTAATTTTCTATTTTTATGAAATCATGCAGGCAACTTACTGTTACATACTGGCCCTTTAAATAATGGAAATAAAAACTTTTCAACACAAATATATCTATAATCTACCTTTTTTAATGGATATAGCCTTTTGCCATGTTGGGATTAAATTGCTACCTGTGAGAATAGACATTATGGGTGTATTCCTGGAGTTATCTAGAGTTCCTTGTGTGTGTCCAATTCAGGTCCAGGTAGGATGCGGCGTAGTGACTCACAGCCTCTGACCTAGTTGAGCTCTGCCTGACCTCATTATGACACACACTTAAACTAATGTGAGCCCACTGTGCTCTGTTTGGGCTGACGCAACACAAAAGCTGCATATACTCATACACTTGGGCATTTTACAGTTTCTGTTTGCACAGTTGAATTGGATGGAAATTATGCAGAAGTTACTTGTTGCTTGAATTTGAAATGCTGGATGATTTTGAGGCGAGTACAGTTAATTACACTCCGATAGAAATGATTATTTAGTTGATTCAATTACCCAGTCTCAAAAGCTGCAGCAATTTAGTCTATAGAATATCTTCTGCACACAACAACATATCACGTCTAATTATGTTAACAATTCCCAATAAATCCCTGTAGCAGTATGGGTTGCTGAGAATCAGATCGACAGGTTCAAATCACTGCCCTCCATGAAGCAAGAATCAAGCAAGTTCACGTGTTAAAATTTAGATTTTCTCTCATATGGTTGTTGGTTTTAGAATGTGCAGTGTGACATTGACACTGCATTGTAATTTTGAAAGGAAATTACATGTAAGTCTCAATTCAGTTTCGTCACCCAATGGTGCACTCCCACTCCAACAAGTAGCAGATTATTAATTTTACAGTGGTGAAGTAGAACAGACTAAAATGTTAGAAACATTTCAAATAAGAATTCTTCTTCTGATGCTGACACTGACTGACTTCCAAAAACAAAAACAAAGTAATTATGTACTTGTACTGAAAATACATATTCTGAAGTAATTTTGAGTAACTGTATTCCGATACCAAACTGATTTGTTGTTTTTTCACAATACAGTTACTTTCCTAAAATCAATGCAATACAAACGTAAAGCTCTTTTAATTCCCTGTCACATTTTTACACTATAATATAATGCACAATGAACATATTTGAAGTATTCTTCCCAACATTGCATATACAGTGCATATGAGTCATTTTACATATATCACTAGTCCATAATAAAAATCCAGCTAATGGCCCATAGTGCCACAGCAGTAGAAGGGTTGCTCCTAATCCCTGAGCACAACATCAGCAGAGGCGTGCGTGTTTGAGTTAGCCCTGTCATATGGTGCACACTGGCAGCTCACTGGGCAGCACTATGGGCCGATAAGCTTGTTAACAAGGCTTAGCTCAAAGGAAATATCTGATTGTGTCCACAGAACAGCATCGAGCCACTGTGTTTCTGCTGCTGTCGGGCTGAAAGAGGCAGAGTCCAGATCAAAGCAACAGCCCGGAAAGCAAAACAACCTGTGGAGGAGGCGCTAGTGGTCATAGTGGTCATTGGGGAAAGAAATAACAAGGGGAAAAGTTTCTGACAACTTTGTGAGTGGTGAGATGATTCAGGTGCTCCTAACAGTTTAGAGATAATTGAGTTAGCAGAGCAATGTCAGTATAAAAGTATAATTTATTCTCAAAAGCCAATATGGATTATGTGATTTATATTTCAGATGATAAAATGAAATTAAGGTCTGATTCTGGACCAAGAAAAAAGAAACAGAACTCACTGAGGTTAGACTGAGAGTAGGCTGATACTCGTTGGTATTACTGAACAGAAACAATGTGTTTTATTTAGCCCAGACATCCAGTGTTTAAAACAATGAGAAGGCACAATGGCCTAAGAACTGGATGTGGGTTGCAAGGCTCTGTGGCATCTGCTCCTGTTAAGAATATTTGGTTTCCAAATCGTATCAGCACCATTAAATATTCCTTTTGTTGATGGATGGACTTGAATTTGACTTGTTCTACTTCTGCTTTTCTTTTTCTACTTTTCTACAAAATCCTGATGCAAAACAGACAGACAAAACAAAAACTGACAAAAACAAAGCAAAAACCCACCACTCTGTCCACACTCAACACATACACAAAACTACACAAAAAACACTGGGTACACAAACATCAAATGTCAAGTCCTGTCAAGTTATGAGTAAAATCTGACCAAACTTGGTATTTGTAACAGTCTGAATTGAGTTCTACATCAATATGGAAGGGCTCCTGCTGAAAGCTGAGAAATAGTTGAATTATCCAGAGGTATTTTCTGATACAATAGGCCAGAGTATGTTGGTCTGCGCTGACATGTTAAGGTTAGGATTATCTTGATTCATTTGGGCCCTTCACCTTTAACTTCCATGCCACAATGCTGCTCTGTGATTGGACTAAACAACAACCCTATTCTAATATCTGTGTGTGTTTTCTACTCTGAATATATGCACATAACTGGCAGCAGAAGCCACTATTGCCTTGGAGGACTTCTTTAATACCATCCCCTGTTGGTGGCTCACATTATAGCTCATCATTAATTAGATTATCTTTAGATGTATCTGGAGAGTTGCAGTATTTACAGCACTATCTTCCTCCGCATCTGGCTGCCTCTGTTCACTGTATCAACAACTGTCTCATGGCACCTTTTACCCATTCTGTTGTGGTCACGAGTGTACAATCCCCTTTTCACTGGCTCATTTGTATGTCCACTTGTGATGCCCCTAGTGTTGCTTTGTCTCTCAGTCTCCAGACATGTCGCGTTTGGCCTTGTGAGAAGTAGCCTTTACAGTGGCCCGCAAATGTGTATGTGCCATCATTATGTCGTGATCTAGAGCCATCTGGGTTGGCTGGCTCATCTGCATATGTGGTGTTAACCATTATAAATATGCATGACTTGGGTCTAAACTGGTTTGAATATTCATTTTGCCTCCAGGCCTCTGACGGGTGAAGTGGCTGTGATTCTAATCAGGAAAAAGAATGAAGTCAACATTTTGTGTGGGGGAGCATAAGCACTTGACGCCATGGGCCACTTGCTAACTTTATTTGTATGTGTAGTATTGTATTTATCTTCATCAGCGTGATGGGCTTATTAGGTGCATGTGGGATGTTCTTTGAAGTATAACGTGTAGGAGCCAGAGGAAGCCCCCAGGCTAAACTTACAAGTACGTGTTTGATATCGACAGTTGTTTCATGTGTTTATCGTTTAAATGTGGAGTCCTGGTCCGACCACATCTGAAGTAGGCTGTCAAAATGTGGCTAAATGTTGTTGTATTTGTTATATTTTTGATCTTGCTACAATGCACAACTCCTGGATTGCAGAGTGGAAGCTGATTTCCACCTGCCTTTGCATGTGAATCAGTTAATTTGAAGCTGTTGCTGTATGTTTCAGTAGAGTTCAAACACTCACAATATTTGGTAACATTTTTTTTGTCTTCATTGACAATAATTATATTGGCAGACAACTTTTTCAGCTAGATGTATTTACCTTGACATGTTTTGGTTGCTAGCTGAGAGCCCTCCTCAGTCAATGGTCTTGGTGGTAAAGCGTCACATATCATCTGCTGTTACTTCCTGAAGACTTGGTCAGCCTGATGGACCAGGCGGGTTTGAACTTGTTGGTTTCAGCTCCTATGGCCCATGATATACTAATTCCTTATGCATATCAGGTCACTGCAAAAGGCCTGACGGACCTGGCAGGTGCTCAGGCTGACCATGCCTCCAAGAAGTAACACCAACTGATAAATGACACGTCACCACCAAGACCAGTGACTTGGTGGTGACCAAAACATGTCGCAAGATAAATATGTCTCACTGATAAAATTCTCTGCCTAAAAGAAAAAAAATGATATAACTGATAATATGTCCATTACAAAAAAGTAAATTCACCATTTTATATGAGCAAATATTCAAACACATGAATAATTACAAATGAACTGTATTTATTCTACCAGGGAAACCAATAACAACAAACAATAACAACAAAATATTTGAACTTATTATAAAGGTGCAGTAGCATACTATTAAATAATGTTTCTTACTATTTATCAAACATTTGTAAATGAAATCAAATTAAGCAAACTTAAAGTACATATACAATAGTTCCCAACTTTCTGCGTGATCCATCAAAGTGCATATTGACTGAGAATGAGCTTGGCTGTGAATACCATAAAAAGGCTGGGAGCTGAACTTGGCGCTGCCAGGAGCTGCACCGGGCTGCACATGTGTCTCCTCCACACAGTCTCATGCACACATCACCCTGAGTGCTCCGAGAGCGCGCTGGCTGCAGCAGAGAGAACAAAGAGGCTCCTTGAAGACGAGACATGAATAATGCAGCAGCTCAGACAGACACAGAGATGGAGATGGAGTGGGTTTTATACAAAGAGCTCAGGACAGACGCACGGACAGGACAGAAGACATTGTTTTAGTGCACACACCATAAACGTCCTCGTAAGATCTGGGATAAGAGGACACAACTTTGTATACAAGATAAGAACTCTGAAAACAATAGGGAGCATTGGTTCAACTAAAAAATAAAGTTACAAGGGGATAATGTTTAGTACTTGAAATGGAATCTGGATCTTTAATACTTGTTTTTTAACTAAGCCTAAACAAGGATTAGATTAGGGCTAAACTTAGAGAGACTTTATTGATCCAGAAGAGCTGTTAAAAATTGCAGTTCAGAGAAATATTAAGACAATACTTTAACACTGCAGAAATATCACTTTATAGCCTTGATTGAGCCATTACACTAGACCCCAGCTGTGTCTTTTTGAGGTAATTTTTAGTAGTTTTAATTACAGACAGTATTTGAAATTCTAATTTTGCATATCTCCAGAACAACAATTGTGATAATATATTTTTCAATATCTCCCACCTTTAATATCGAGTAGTAACTGTCAAAAGGGACAAGTACTCAGATGCAAGTTAAATATTCTAAAATATAAGTAAACTAACAAAATCCAATCAAATAGGCTTTATATAGAGGTAAGGTAAGGAAATACAGTGCATTAAACCTTTCTATCATCATGGACACCAAACCAGGTCAAGTTACTGGCCAGATCTGTGGACAGGCAATTTGGGGGCAATAATACCACCTGTACTTGAATAAATGTAAGGTAGATCTGTTTAATGTCATACTGTGGAACATTCCAAGCAGAGCAATTACGTATCCACGGAAACAAGAAGGGGACAGACCCCCAGCTGAAAAGTTACATAGTGCACCTTTAAATCATCGTGAAAATCTGAGTTCAAACCAGTGACCACAACACATTAAACTCCACTATGTTTAGCAGCTTTTACTTAACACCAACAGCAAATGTGCCGTCAAGGTTTTACTTATCAGGAACATAGCTTCAAATCTGTGTGTGGAACTCTTTGTGTCACCTGAAGGAAATCCTGTGTAAATCCGCACACAGAAGGCAGTGGCTTACCTCCAGCATCCCAGCCTCCTCTTCTCCACTCAGATCTATGCTTTATCTGATACAAGCCTCCTTTGTATTCCTTTGGCTCGCCTCCCAACACCGCTGTATTCAGAGGCAGTAGGCTTTCCCCATACTTTATCAAATAGACAGAAATGTGAGATTTAAGGCCTGGCTGAGATGCACGGGGAATATTGGAGAGAGTGTGAAGTGGGTGCAGGTTGTGGACTTCATCTGCTACTGTACAGTGGCCAGTGACTGTATTATCCTAAGTGTGTATTGGGAGATAATGGGTGTGGATGAGTTGGCACGGTCTGGAGACAGAGATAATAGAGAGACAGACGTCATAAACAGACTGTAGAGATGCTGAAGCACTCAGGCTGCACTACTTTGGACCAAACATCTAATAGTGATTTTTTTTGACAAGCTTTTATTATTTTATTGTGATTAGATTTGAAATAAATGTTTAAAAAGTAGGACTGTGTTCAGAATATGAATTGTAAACAACTCCAGGAGTGTTTTTTTGAGGTAAGGCTGAATTAATACAAGAAGACACATGCATTTCAGAACATGTTTTAGAGTATATATTCTTATGCCTGTCACTATAACAAAATTGAAGTGTGATATTTTGCTGAAGAAAATATAGATGGTAAAAAATAATACTGAAATTGATTTATTCCACTGACACAATAATCCTAAAGCATGATTATCCCAAAAAACTAAATGTATAATACTGAAATACATAAATACACTTATTTAGTTAAAGTATAGACAGATTATTTGTTCATCAACACAGCGGATGCACACACAGCCTGAGTGCAGCAAGCACGGCTGTCTGTGTGGTTAACATGAAGTTGCAATACTAGCTAACAATGTTGTCAACACACTAAAACAGTTTATCACCGTGCAATAAAATAAGTTATTATGCTAAATTTACATTAGTGAGTGTTATATGTCTTAATAACCCGTATGTGTTAAATGCAGGTGAGCGCGTGTAAATGACGAGAAGAAATGGCTCAAACTTCAGTAGCCGGACATCCTCATACCTGATCGACACAACTAGCCTAGCCCTCTGCTGAAATCCTACAAGACACTGACATGATACAAGATGGGCTCTTTCTGCAGGAGACATGCACAGTAGAGTCTGATAATGGCTCTATATAATGATTCACAGAAGTTATTTATTCAACTCTCTACAGCTCAAGTCTCATTGTAGTACAGAAAAACAAGAACAACTTCCTCACCTGTTCAAAGAAAAAGTGCCCATTACAAATATTGCACACTGAACAACAAATCCATATAGTATTTATCGTGACAGGCCTATAGATTCTATTATCTAAGTAATTACAGCCTTTGCGATTTGATCATAGCACCAACTCAAATAGCTATTTCAATAAAATTATAATTAACTGTGCAGCCCTGTGTAGCATTAGGCTAATATCAGTCATACTAATGTTTACTCAGTTCCATTATAACGTACACAGCTGTAGGTCAGTCACTGGGCATGCATTAATGAGCCACATGCACGTCTCTATTTCAAAGACTGCACAATTCCCACAGAGACCTGGTGTTCTCTCTATCTACTGTTGGTTTATGAGTGGTCCCAAGATACACAAAGTCAAGCCACTAACTAGATTAGTATAGTAGTGGTTTCACTTTGAAAAACAAATGTATGCATATATAACATCTTTATACTACATTATTTATCACAAGATAGTTATAGCTGCATGTCTTTCGTGATAATTATAGCTAATTTATGACTGATTTGATGTAAAAGTAACCACTAACCACAATATAATGTTTATCAAATAGGAGAGGAGAAGTGTGGAGACATTATTATTACTTAAAATATTGTAAAAAATGTATACATTCAAACCATCACCAAACGATTTGACCTAAGAAGTTGAAGTAGTAAAGTTAGCATTTTTGTTGTCATTTCTTTAGTAATACTATTTAGTAGTTCATCCATCGTGTATATCAGACAATATGAGGTGCAAAGATTGAATCCAGACAAGGGAACTTTCCAACTCTCCCGCACCTCATGGGACACACATCTGCAGTGAGATCAAAATTTCTAATCTGTAAATCCTTTTTAAAAGTCAGCTTCACTTTTTATTTTATTTTGAGGAAATAGTTTACCGACATAAGATGATAATGCATCCCTCCACTAGGCAGGCTGGACAGTGACAGAACAGTGCAGGTGTGACTAGAACTTTTTTTTTGTCCAAACCTGTTTCCTCCAGCTGGTGTGAGGCTATAAAAGGAACCCACAGCTGTGCTCTGCACTTTTAGCAATTACCAAGAAGAAGAGGCACAAAATCAAATGAGGAAAATCTGGGGACAAACAACTTTGGTAACACAAGGAGACTGTTTGTTATTACGGGGATAAGAGCCAGAGATGGTGCAGTGGCACAAACAGCAAAGGGATACAAAGAAGTGGAGTGATTGTGCAGTCGGATTGAATTTCATCATTTATTCAATAGTCCGAGACAGGGAGGAGGTAGACAGAGTGAAAGGGCCTAAGAAGCTTTAAAAGACCCTGTAAGGAGTGGAATATCCAGTTTCTTAATCTTCTTTCTCATTTCATTCTATAGCCAGCAGCTCCGGAGCAGGCTGGAGCACTCCGACAGTGTCACTGGGAGGGCACCTGCTTTAATTTGGGCCCGTTTAAATCGGACACTTCTTAAAGGCATGTCAGGATTAAGTGCAGTAGACAGGAGTGTATGTATTGTGTGAGGACTATTTGAAACACTTTAATGATTTTGCCTGAATTTCTAAGCCTTGAGTTTCCAGCCTTGGGCACGAGCTCCTATCATTTCAGATGATATTATGGCATTCAGAGTAAAGATATGATGTTTATTAGATGGTAACAGGAATGAATGGAGAACATTGCCCCAAGCACTAGCACTACAGATAAATACAATAATTCCAACTCTACAAGATGCCATTCACTAAGATGCATAATGCTGTAAAGCCAAATTACAATGATTTTGGATGTGAACTATTATTCAATATTGATTTAAATCAACAAGAAACAGATGAGAGAAGATGAACAAAAACACTGTTGGCATCAAGAATACACACCCACATGTTGTTCCAGTTACCACTGCATTGGAGTCTTCATGATAATACAGTTGAGTAATACTACCTACCTTCTGTGCTTTTTAATATCAATAAATAAAACAAAATAAAGTTATGTATCTTTCATCAACAATATAATTCATCTTCAGACCAGCAACTTAAGTATTGTGCTAGGTGAGCGATGCATATTATGAGCAGTTAGTAAGGTCAACATAACACACAGACAATGGTTGCAATGTGAATTTTGATTCTTAATTTACTATAAACATATTTACCTTTGGATTGGCTCAGTCGAACATGCAACTTTTCCACAGTATATTTTGGCCTACTCTTAAAGGTCCTATGTTTTGCAAAATTGACTCTTGGGAGCTTTGAGAAATGTGTATGTTGTTACCTCATCAAAAACTTACCCAGAGTTGTGTTTTGTTTCATTCACACATGTTTGAGTAACCTTGCATTATTAGTCTGTCTGCATCTCTAAAGCTCAAAATTCTCTGTTCCACCTTGTGATGTCATGAAGCGGTAGTTTTCAAGTTAACAGCTATATTTTAGTTTTTACCGTGTTCAGTAGAGATTGGCAATTCCAGGGCTGAAATTATCCAAATGATTCTAGTGAAGGTGTATGGGGTTTAAAAACACAGTGGAGCACTTCCTGTATGCAGGATTTGTGTGTTCAAAGTGTAAATGAAACAAAACACAACTCCAAGTGTGTTTGTGATGAGGAAATAACATTATACCACAGATTAAAAACAAAAACAAAAAACAAATAGCTGTCCCTTTAAGTACTATGGCAACATTTTCCAGCTAAGTGATTTGTGCAGAGGCTGATTGGATGAGATAGTGATGATAATTCTGTGACTCTGACCTGTTCTTTTGGGGGACTCCGGGTTGACACAGCAAAGGTCCAGCCTGAATAATGTGAGCTCCTTTCTAATTTGTCTGTGAATTTGCAGGGAGACCAGTCACTCTAATCTGAGCATCTGGTCCAGTCACATAGACAAGAGGTCTGCTCCACACTACAGCAAAAACACCTGGGCACACCGTCTCACCGCAGACAGCAGATGTGGTCCAGACATAGTTGAGACACAGGCTAGACACAGAATCTGTGAGGAGGAATAAAACGAATAAAAGGAAAAAAGAGTAGAAGAGATTTGAGTTTTGAGATACAGAGTACAGCCAAAAATGTAATCAAGAAAAGGTACAGTTAAGGTCTTATTTATTACTTCACTAGAGTGATCTATTCCAGTCAAAATGAGAAAATAGTATAGACATTTTTGAATATTCCAAAAAAAAAAAAAAAAAAGAAGAAATTAACACAAGAAATACAAACTTTTTATGTAATCATGGCACTGCATCATATTTTTACTATGGAAAAAGACTGTTACAAAAACATACCTCAAGTACTAGTAAAATCCAGATTAATACAATTACTTTTGAAAGTATAATTAAGGACAAACAAGTTTACAGGTACAGAGCACTGGAAGGCCCAGACTGGCAGTGGCAGAGGACAAGATGGCCCCTCACAGGAGGAGATGGATGTAGAACAGGACAGAAGAGGTGACTTTTGGAAGTGCATCACTTCAGATCAGATCACATGGAAAGAGAAAGAGAAAGAGAGAGAAAAGAAAGAGTGAGAGGAGTGAGAGAGAGAGAGAGAGGCTGGCATCATGACAGGTAGAGGAGGAAAAAACACTGAATCTGCATTTTGTGTTTTTTGTCTAACACAAAGGTGGATGTTTTCTGGCTATTTAATGTATATTTGAAGCTATTATTTGTGTGTTTTATCCATTGAAGTTGTGTTACTGCTGTGTTATACAATACAAATAAATATTGCTTTCACCAATTTGAAGTAAGTTAGGAGTAGAACAGCTCTTTAAAGCTCTCTACTATCCTATCATAAAGTGTTGGAAATTTTAGGAGGATGCACTAAAGTAGTAGTAGTAGTAGTAGTAGTAGTACACACACAGCACTTCAAAAACTCACACAATCAAAAATCAAATCTGCATTCAATTCCCATCTTAGACAACATCTTCAGGTCTCATTTCAAGTTAGTTCCTCATGTTTGAAATGACATGAGCTGTTCGCGTGTGTTTCCTTCGTGGTACACCGCAGTCTTGAAAACCATTATTGATGCATTGTTTATTCTGTCATTGTTGTTAAATCATCCTTCAACCTGACACAAAACAATTATTCACCCCAGATCTTCCTTCCTTTTTTCATTTGTATCTTTGATTTCACATTTGTCTCACTTGGAGAGGCATTAAGCACTTGGTCGCACAAGCTCTGGCAAATGCGTCCTTTTAAAACACCATTCGTACTGGCCAATTCAGCTCAC
Organism: Taenioides sp. WSHXM2023; assembly: GCA_029959045.1. Taxonomy (NCBI): domain Eukaryota; kingdom Metazoa; phylum Chordata; class Actinopteri; order Gobiiformes; family Gobiidae; genus Taenioides; species Taenioides sp. WSHXM2023. The sequence continues at coordinate 13,529,010 of CM057102.1, read as the reverse complement.
AGTGGGCAAGCAGAGAGCAGCTTCACAGCCAATTTCCCAAGCCCTCCCTGTTGTGCGTGTTACATGTGTGTGCGCTTGGTGGGAAAACTGCTCTGAAGTCAGTGTACCCTTTGGATCCGCTGATAGAAGACGCACAAAAGACAAGCTGAGAGTGGATAGCAATGTTGGGTGGTCTTAGCGCGATCCATTGTCACAAAAGACAAAGCCGATGAACACCCAAGGGTGAGCTGTGGTGATGCTTAGTTGCCAATCACGCACAGCGCAATTTGTCTCCTCTGTTGTCTGTATAAATTATTAAGCGATCCCCTGCTTGGTAATTCCATTCAGATTAAGGGGGGTAAAGATTTGATAGAACAAACAAATTGCGTTTTGACTATTCCCTTGGCCCGCGTTGAATACATTACACGCACATGTAATGGCGGGGCTTTGGAGCTGGCACGGTGCCTTGTCTTCCTGTGTGTTCCTCGATAAACCAGCAGCAGAATGGATCGGGGAGCACCCATGGGAGCCCGCACCAGTTAGGAGGCTTAATTGAGATGTTTCAACATGAGAAGGGGCGCAGAGGAGCACATGCAAATACTAGTATCATCAGTCACAAACACATGCACTGTACAGAGACTGGTATTCTAACCTGAGCGGCAGTAAGAAGGATTTTGACCAGAATGTGCTCTTTTATCAGCTGTCTTCTCGATGTAGGGTTATTTCACATGAGCTGTACTCCACATGCAAGATATAACAGAAAAGTTGAAATGGTTGAGTAGCCAGAACCACTGACCCACAGGTTGGCGTTGGCAATTCCAGCTCCCACAGATGAATGACTGGGTGAGTAGGTTCCTTGATGTAAAGCGCTTTGAGTGCCTTAAAGGTGGAAAAGCGCTTTTTGGACAGAACTGAAAAAAGAAAACTAATTTATAACAAAAATTAAACTTTATTTTAACATAAAAAGACACACAATTGTATGTTGTAGATTAGATTTTGTTCTAGATTTTTTTGAGCTTTAAAACCACCTGTAATTGAATAAAGGTAAGGTGGAGCTGTTTAATGTCATACTGTGGAAAATTCCAGGCAGCGAAATGACATATCCATAGAAACAAGCAGGGAACGGACCCTCCACCAGAAAAGTTACACAATGCACCTTTAAGCTTTCAACACTCCCAAGGGTCTGTTCCAGTGTTGCTGTTATAATTAAACACTACTTTTTAGATCTGAATCCACACAATTTGAATTAATGTACTGTTGTATTTTGAGGTGGCAAATTAGCAGTTCTGCTTGTTTTCATTAAATGGGAAAATCAAGTTATCAGTGCTGCCACATTTTGTCCTAGCATAGTGGAGCTTTTGTCTGTGGAACAATAAAACGTATAATTAAAACTCTCTTTAGAGCCACAGCTACTTTCACACATGTAATGATTTTATTTGCTCATGACAAACACTGTAATGGCACACAGTGGAGCCATTTTGGTAATCTAGACAACAAGGCAGAAGTATAGTGTGCACAAAGTCTAATTAAACGCTATTATACTGAAACTTCATACTTCTTAATCTTATATTTTCTGGTCTGGGTCCAACCTCACACTCTCCCATTAGACAGAGGCATTTAGCACCCGTTGGTGAGTTTGGGGTGACAGGTGTTGTCGTTACACGGTTGTTTGTCCCTTAATGACACAGCAGTGACACTGGAGAGAGGGAGCTGGTCTCATCTGTATCCACGGCAACCTCCACAAAGCACATATGATATAAGCCCGATCAATTTGTGAAAAAGAAGCAGTAAAAGCTTAAAATTAGGCTTTAGTAAGGTGTCTATATTACAGTACAGTCTGATCTATGTTATAATGTTGTTTCCTCATCAAAAACATACCTGGAGTTGTGTTTTGTTTCATTCACACATGTTAAACACTCTGCATATTTAGGATGAGTTCTTCTTTCAAACTGAAAACACTCTATTCCACCTTGTGATGTCATGTGGTAATACAGAAAGTGTGTGTGTCCCCTGTGTTTTTAAACTCCATACACCTTCACTAGAATAATCGCTAATAAACTAAAAGTAAAAGGTAATTCTTAACTTGAAAACTACCCCTGCATGACATCACAAGGTGGAGCAAAGCAATTTTAGCTTTGGAGCTGTAGGCAAACAATTAAACCACGATTAATGAAACATGTGTGAATGAAACAAAACACAATTCCAGGTATGTTTTTGAGGAGGTAACAACATTATAACATGGCTCACAAGAATCCATTTTGTGTAACAGGATGATTAAAATAGACATATTATATTGTATTAAAATTGACTTTCATATGCTTTCAACGATAACTGTGTTCCCTCACCAGGAGATAACTCAAAATTGTATTCAGATTGATTCATGCATGTTTGTGTAATCCCGTATTGTCGTACATTTGAGATTTGAGTACTTAGAAAATATCTTTGCACCTATCCCCTATCTTTGTCCAGAGCTCTGCAAATAAATTGAAATACACACATTTTTCAACAAAAACTGTAATGATCTATATGATAGTTTAATAATAAATACTCCCCCATAAAACACACAAGACATTTTGCCTGTCATCCAAAAGCTTTGTCAATTCATTAAATTACTACTTTTTGAAACCTTTGTTACTTATATTTTCTTTATTTTACAGTATATTTATGTACAATCAGTTACTTTCCAACTTTCCTTTTATTTATCATATCATTTTCCTTCTCATTTGCGTATTTTTCTTTGAATTTTCATGTTATTTTGAACTCCTCTTACCATTGTTGGTTCCACCCACCTGATCAGATGACGAGACACTGAGCTGTCGTGATTGTTTGGAATCTTACTCATCCTGTTTTCTTTGCCACTTTAAAGGAGTCATTTGAAGGGTTTTATGTTGGGAAAAGTGTCTGGTGATTCAAGTGGAAAATGGTCGTGACTTGTGGCAGAACTACAGTGGGCAAAAACAAGTACACATAAGTACACAACCTGTCAGTACTGCATTAGAAGCTTTTAGCACTTCTTAGCAGGATTCTCTTTCCTTCTCACTCTGTAAACATGCAGGGCCAATGGGAATAGTTTAAAGAATGCCACATTTTTATGATCTGATCCTATAGATGTTCACATGATTTAAAGGATCTATATTTTGCTATTTTCTGATCTGCTATAATATTGTTTCCTCAACAGAAAACATACCTGAGTTGTGTTTTGTTTCATTCACACGTTTAACACACCTTATAGTCCTATACAGTTAAATATATAGTTAAATATGTATATTTATAATTAAATATAGTACCAAAATGGACTAGAATTTGACCTTATGTATCAAAAATGTAAACAAATCTATCTTTTTATTTTCAAGTTGTGCAAGGTGCAATGAAGATCTTCTATCAAAACACATTCAAGGTTTTCTCCAATAATTTACAGACTGCACTTGGCCCCGAGCTTAAAATATAAAAATTCGACCATGAATTTTGGAGTTTGGTATCTTGGTAACAGACTAACAACGTCAATGTGAATCTTGAATGACAAACTTTGAATTAGTCAAATCTAAATAGAAAAAAAATAACTAAAGTAGATTTGTGTGGATGTGAGTTATTTTTGGAGTCTGCTGATAATGATGATTGGTTAATATAGTTGCAGTCCTGTACTAAAATGTGCTTGTCTTTATTGAGGTTCTAGTATTGAAAAATAACAAATAAGTCAAATAAGAGCTATAAGAACTGTTAAATTAACCTCAAAATTACACAAGAACACCTTATACCATTGCTTGGAACTGTACACTGCAAGTTTACTTAATTTTGTACCCCTTTCAACTTGATTTTCAGTAACATGCATTCAAAACTAAATTTCAATATTATTTTGCAGAAGATGTAATGCCAAACTAAAGTCGTGGGCCTATCTTTCCAATATGTTTTCAAATGTGTAATGCAAATTAGATAGACCTGTATTTGCACTTTTTGGTATATTGGACTTAAATGTCTAACACAGGCCGATATTTTGTTTGGGCCAACCAGCTAACCAGCTTGTATAAAGCTTCATTTGAACACTTAATTTGAAGAGGACACTGCACAAAATGGAACGACACTGCTCTCGTAGATGAGTTTGTTTCTAAACAATCGGTATCGGTATCGGCCATGAAAAAACAAAAAAAACAAAAAACAGCCGATCTCTAACACAAACACGCTTACCTAACCAAAACAAGCTGATTCCTCCCATCTCCTCAGTTTCCTTAGCTTGTGTCGGGACTGCGCACTCTAAAGGTCAGTCCTCTGAGCTGAATGTGAGTCTGTGCTCTCAGCCTGAGCGCCTTGTGGCATACAGAAAACACTTAGTCAAACCGCGGACAAAGGCGCCATTGTTCCTGAGAATCGCAGCGCCTGTGGACACTCCGGGCTCATGTCAGCTGAATAATCACTTAGGTAAAAGCTGGCTCCCTATTAAATGATATGTAATTACAGAAAAGTGTATTTAAAAACCAAACACCGGCTAGGAGCTGTTATGTTTCACCTGCTGAGTTTTAAAAGTGCATTGTGTTGCTGGAGTGTGCACAGAACAGCAATTACCCATGGTCCATATCATGAACTCCCAATTATCCTCATGTATTATTTATCATAGTGCAGGTGCAAAGAGCTAGTGAATGTGTGCAATGTTGTTTATCTCTCCGTGTACAGTTCGGTGTATGTTTTTGCTTTTGTGGTCGTCATAAATCTTCCTTGGGATGACGGCGCTAAAGATAACAGCGATTAATCACCCACACACACAGTAACATAGCACAGGACAATAGCAGAGCATATAGACAGGACAGGCCAAGGTGAGGGTCCAGGTGTCTTTGTTGAGACCACAGGAGACATTGGGTGGTCATGTCTGTGTTTGCTATGGGTTGTTTTGCCACTATAGTTAGGGCGGTTATTTACAATGACAAAGTGAATGAAGTATATACACACTTACTGAAAATTACTGAGAAAATGAAACTCTATCCAGCAGGCTGTACCAGAAGGACCCCCTGACTTCCTGTGTGAGTTCCTGTGCTGTGATGTCATCTGTAACCCAGCAATAGTAAACAAACAGCGGCCATACCAAAAAACAGCAGAAGTTGCTTTTTTAAATTGGGACTAAACACCTAAACTCCACCCAAAACCACATTACAAATACAGAAGCTAAACTGGGCAGTACCTGGCTGGCTTGGCTGTGATCAAGGCAGTCAGGTGTGATGTCACCAAGCTCTTTAAAGTGCAGGGCACCGGAGCGAGGACACACCCATATTTATACATTTTTTTTACCACAAAGCTGCAAATACACCTAGTTTACACTAAAGAACAGTAGATAATGCTATTGAAACATACAGTATACACAGTTTATTAGCCAAAAAAGTTGACTTAGTGTTTAGTTACACTTTAAAATGTCACTTTACAAAGATTAACAGTATTTCTTATTAAAGACAAGCCCCTTTCACTGTACTTATCTATCCCAGATTTGTCCCTAATCTGTACAGCAACTACAGCAACTAAGAACTGAATTGTTTTCATAATATCATAAAGCAGTGTATGCAGACAACTAAGCGTAATGTGAGCACAGTGGTTAGAGTATTGAACTGCAAAACGTATGGATACTTACTGGATGACTCTTTGCCAGCACTACTCAGAAATCTGGTATAGTGTTTGTAGCTCTTTTGTGGTGATTATTTGGGGATTACATAAGAGGTAGAGTAAAGTAAAAGTGTCATATTTTTAGCTTGGAAGGAGAGGACTAATGCATTAGCCAAAAGGTGCTGAACATTAAAAAGCTTTTTTGCTCAGAGTGCTCTTTAGAGAAATGGCATGATGAGCTGTTTAACCCAGGCTCATGTGTAAATACAGGTTGCAACGATGGGGGAAAGGAGTTGAATGATAAAAAAAAAACTACTGCTTTAAGTACATATGACATAGTTCCAAACAGAATTCCATATACTGTATGTCACGTAGCAACTGTCGTGTTAACAAGAGCTTAAACGGGTGTAAATTACGCAACAGTGACGATTAGACTTGTAAAAATAGATGACAGCAGCTGTATCTTGTTAAATGAAGGTGTAAACTGTGAGAAAAATACCTTCCTTGCATGTAAATTGACTTTGCATTTTAGGTGGAATTTTGTGTTCTGATGTTCTGTATGTTCTGTTTAAATCTCCACTCTACTTCCTGTATTCTTCTGCTTTACTTTACAACAGGTACTACCCCACCAAACCCAATTAAAATACTTGGTTATGTGCACTTCTCCTGAATGCCACCATGGCTTATGTAGTGCTCTGAATGTTAGTTCGAGATAACCCTTGTGAGAAAAGCGTCCATTTTTTACATGTTCCTGTGTGAGAGCGGGGCCCTGCAGAGGAGTGGCAGCCTGTCACACTCAAGATGCACAGTCATACATCAGAAAAACAAGAATGTCACTGCGTCTGTCCGCAACAACTCTGCTATCGAGGCTTCCCAGCATCCGACAGCATCCGACAGCATCACGTTGCAGACACTGAACTTAGCGGAAGAAAAATGAAAAGTCACTGCAGAAATATTAAAAAGGAAAAAAAAAAAATCTAATTGAACTTTAACATTTGTTCCTCACAAGTAAATTGTCCCTGGATGTAATTTTGTGTATTGATGACATAGATGGAAGGGTATATTTTTGGAATTCTCTGCTACTTTTGTCATTTTCAACTTTCTTTCACAAACCACCACTTGACTGATGGAAAACTATGATGAATATTTATTACATCTTCTATCCCACCAAACCAAATAAAGTAGTTAGAAATCATAAAACCATCATATGTACTAGTATTTGCAGTTTGTTTCACTCCATTTTATATGCACTGTTAAAGGAACTCAGCCTAAATATGCAGGATTTATGTGTTAAACATATGTGAATGAAACAAAACACAACTCAGGTATGTTTTTGATGAGGAAACAACATTATTACATAAATCAGAAAATAGCATAATATGAGCCCGTTAAAATTTATCAAAAATGAATCAGAGCCAACCACGCAGTTTGTTAATCCGGTTACATTCATAAAAGATTTTGCAATGAACTTCAAACTTCTTACATTCGTGCGTTGGCTAGTTTCCAAGATCTGTTACAACCCACACATTTCCATCTCAAGGCTGTTTGTTATTCACTCTTTTCCTTTTATTTGACCTTGCACAAAGTTTATCTTAATGTTTTGGTAAGTTTCTGTTCAACATAGTTCTTCCGTTCCACTTCTTAATCTGGTATTTTCAGACTGGTCCATTGGAAACTCACTTTCAGAGACCTTTGCCGCCCATAGATGTCTGTCTAGTGTGTGATTCAATGCTAGCCTGAGTTGCAGATAGAACAGGACGGTGTAATGTCATATCCAAAAGCCTGTGAGATAAAGGTCACGACCCCTGGGCTGACACAACGACTGTTAACAGTGTAATGACATCAGTCTCTGGCAGTCCGCCCGCTCCAGCACTGCCTAACCCAATGTAACCCAATGTAATGTGTGCCACGGTCAAAGGCAAAATGGCATTAGAGGAGACAAGACATCCTGCTGTGCACCACTCCAGGTCTGAGCCTCTCTCACAGTAACAGAATCAAATTAGGACCATTGCCTTAGGAATTAATAGTGTAAAAATAAATAATATATCTTTTGAATGGGAAAAAATCCTCAAAACTGGAATCTTTTCATTGCAAGTCCTGTTGAGTATTAGTACAATAGCTATACCAGAGTACATTGCTATTGAAAAATTGAAGTACTACTACCACTACGGCGTCTTTTGATTCTTTACTGACTATTTGGTGTTGCAGTTGTTGTGTTATCGCTCACACAATTGTCACTACTTATGGTCTTAAATCACAGACTTACAACTCTGATTTAATGGCCCTGTATGGATGGACCTAACCTTACACAAAAATATGGATTCTAGTGATATTTGTGAGTTCACAAGCCCACAAGAATCCATCTTGGAGTGCACCCGCTGTACGAGTAATTGGGTGGGCAGACCAATCGCAGAGCAGCAATGAGGGTTGTGCAGAAGCCAAAGACCAAGTGCCCAAACCAACCAAAACAAACATGGCGTACTTTGGCCTATTTGTCAATACAGACAATTTTGTTTGTGAAGAAGGTAAGTGCTTTGTACATTTTTGGAGGGGAAGAAGCCTGTGCTTTTCTCTCAATTTCATGTAACATTTTTTAGACTTGTTCTGCTGTTGTGACACTTCGACCAACCAGATTCAATTATTCATCATGATGCTCTGCGTTTTACGATTGCTTTCCGTGAGAGCCATCCCAGATTGATAATGCGTAGAACTCAATTCAGAATGACACATATTAGTCTGGAATGAGCCTGATTACGTGTACCTGGCATTTTTGGCATATCCTAGTACCGGAAAATCATTCTTGCCCTGAAGGACAAATTATGGAAAAAGATTGTCTACTGTCTCAAAATTTGATATTTGCATCATGTGCTTTTGACAGAATGACAAAATAATGAAGCTGACTTTTTTGATATTGTCTGGCAAGGATTAAGCAAAATTTGTTGGATGTACTCATTGACTTGCTATATGTATTATACGCCATACATCTTCCCTACTTTATAATACAGACTTCTAACTAAAGCCTATGTAAAATAGTGACATTTGCTAATATTATTGCAAGCCAGTGACATTTTGGCGACTTAAAGTACTTCTTAAACATATTTGTAAGACTGGTAGGATATGTGCCACTCTTACATCAGTCTCCTTCACTTTCCAGCTCCAGAGTCGGTCACAAAAAGAAGGATTTCAGGTCATGGAGATGGTTTTCTGTAGGCGTGTTACTTGTGCTTACAGTAGAACTAGCTCAAACTAACTGTCACACATTGCATCATCTATTTCTCTTTACCCGAGTGAAGAGCGGACACACTTTGGGCTGCCAATCACTGCACATCTTGCACCACACACCTACTCGTAAGCTAAAAGTACATGTCTAAACAACAGCCACCTACCTTAATGAGTATTTAAGGTGTACTTTGGGTTAGTCACGATCTAACTGTAAGAAAGTAATATTGTCTTTGGCTAACCTTACACTTAGACTCATACCTAGACAAACTTTATTGAACCACAAGGGAAATTATTTGGACACAGCAGCTCACACATCACAATTTATTATAACATTTTAATCATCAAGATAGCTTGATTTGTTGGTTTTACTTCTGTATTACAATTGCAATTTAATAGACCAGTGCTAATATAATACTTACTTACGCATACGTGTTCCCAATTTTACTTGAATCTTAAGATTTTATCTTTCATACTGATAAAATTAAACATTTTTTAGAGTGAATACATTTACTTATTCAACCAGCTTCTTCTGTTCTGACAAGATTCTGACTGTTCAAGACTTATTTCACACCTACTTGCATACAAATGAGCTATATAAATAAACTTGAATTGAGTATACAGTATTATGTTAGATCTCCCATTAGGGTCTTGAATGATCATACATTTGTCTCAGTTGACAGTTGTAGACAGTTGTAGATGAGTTCAGTCGACTTAATAACAGATAATCCTTACTCTAAACAACTGGACAGTGCTAGTCTGAGTTAGCTCCTCCCTTCAGACGGGTATTTAAGAACAGAAGAGGTCTCTTGGATGAGTGGTAAAATGCACTGAGTTCTTTTTCTTTTCTTTTGACAGAAATCATATATTTTTGCATTGTAACATACCTGTTCAAGTTGCGGATTACACAGCCACTTTTCAAATGTTTAAATCTGAACTTTCTAAAGCAACAAACAACAAAATATAGCATTCTATATCTATGCTGCTACATATAAAAGCTTGTGTTTTATAGCTGGTATGAAATGGGTTAAGTATTATTCATAGAAGGGGTCATAGCTGCACAGTGACCAGATGGTGGCTGCTTGTATCATGGGCTTATGGAGGTCACATACATAGGTAGAGTTTGCCAGCTTTATTATGCAACAATAGACGTGTGGATTATAAGAAGTAATTGGACATACACAGGCTTATAGGTGGGCTATAGACTGCACGGGTAACTGTTATACCACACGAATGAGAGATCATATGTATTGACGACAAGATCTGCACGCAGTCAGTTCACAAAGCCGCTTAGCTGTATTGTGGTATACATTCACCTATTTGCACGCACCAGTTTCTATGCTGAGTGAATTTTATGGGGTTTGTCAGTTTAGATAGATGGCATATACAGTATTTCTTTTTTTTCTTCACAGATGGATAATGCATTGCTGTTATGTTTGATTAATATAGTACAAATTTCATTACTTAAGGGAAAGCATGCATACAGGAGGCCATCTGTTAGTGCTGTTTATTTATAATGGCACACTATGATAAAATGTAAAAGCAGATGTTTAGTGCAATGAACCATTTAGCTAATAGAAATATATTTGTAGTAATGGAATGACAGACAGTAACTGGAGATGTAACAAGAATCTATCCACCTGTTGGGTCTGTTCACAGTTTTGGCATCATCATTTTTGATTTACTTTTAAGGGGCTATATTACACTATTGTCTGATCTCTGTTAGACTGTAATGTTGTTGCCTCCTCAAAAACACACCTGGAGTTGTGTTTTGTTTTATTCACACATGTTTAACACACAAACCCTGCATATTAAGGAGTTCTTCTAACAAACTGAAAACACCTTGTGATGTCATGTGGTAATACAGGAAGTGCTCCACTGTGTTTTTAAACTCTATACACCTCCACTAGAATCCTTTGGATCATTTCAGCCCTGAATTTGCCAATCTCCACTGCACAGAATGTAAAAGAATGTGAATAAAACAAAACAACTCCAGGTATGTTTTTAAGGAGATAACAATATTATAACATGGTTTAAAGCTCACGGTGTCAATTTCGTGTAATATAGGACCTTTAATTAATATTTCTGTAGTTTTAGCACTGCTTTTTTGAACTAAAGCTTCTCAAAGTTTAACTGGCTGGCATTTAACACCTTTTGTCAAAAATGTGAACACATTTTTTCTCATGTGTGCACGGTCTTGTTTGGTTTGTCTCATGAGATCTTATGGTGTGAGATCTTGTCCAATAAAGAATGTTTAGTCATTTTTGTTTATAATTTTGGCAATTCCAATGTGCACTCTTTCAAGCTACAAAAGAAAAACTAATTACCACCAGTTCAAGCAGAATGCTGCAACAATAAAGAATAGGTGGATTGATTGCATTTCTAACTCCAAAAGGAAAAACTAAATAAAATATTTAGGTTAGCGTTACCTAATTAGCAAAAATACAAGCTTGCTTTCACTTTTGGACAGTTAAATGAAAACATTTGGAAACAATCATCACATTTTCTCTGCACTCCAGTTTGATTCAGTGCCTACTCAGTTAAAGAGCCAACTTGTCCACTGAAAAATAAGAAAAACACCAGTTATGCTTTATTTTTGTTTCATACCAGAATATGAATTAAAATATGTTAAAGTAAACAAAACTAAAAGCATATTGATGATATTATTACATACATGAAGGAAGAAAGTTATTATTATTATTATTATTATTATTATTATTATTATTAGTAGTAGTAGTAGTAGTAGTAGTATTTATTTATTTTTAAGTAGATTTTTTGTGATAAAGTAAAATCAGAGAATGGAAAATTGTACTTTGAAAATCAATAGAAAATTAACAATTGTAATTAACATTGTGAACAAAACTATTAGTTGTTTTTTGTATCGCCAACATTTGTCTCGCCTTTACCCCAGTGGAGCTCAACAGTGACCGTTGGCTCCTGTTCTGGAAGTACATTTTTCATTCATTTTTCCAATAGACTTTTTAAAAAATTGAAATATTAACAGTTCAAAGACATCACAGACGCTAACCAGCTACATGCTAACTAATATCCAAATAGCACATTTAAAATCCAATATTCTGCTTAATGTTTTAATAACTTTGCTGTTTATAAAATTTCATGAACAGATTTGAAATACAATTATAGGTCATTAGCTGATTATGCTTACGGAAGGTTTCACTTTTATTTTTTAATTTATTTATGTATTTATTTTCAGAAAGTTAATGGGATAAATGAATGAGAAACTTATTTCCAGAACCGGGGGGTGGGCGGTCACTGTTGAGCTCCATGTAGTCAAGGATAAAATATATAGCTGCGTATTTATCTTGCTTCTATATTTATTCTTACTCATTGTGTCAACTCTTTCAAATCCAGACAATGCATGTTCCCTCTCACAATAAGTTAGATGACAAGAGCAGTTTGATGTTATTTTTAAACTATGTCCTTTTCATAATACATAAATAGATATAGCAAAGCAGCCATTTTCAGCTCTTTAGGGCCTGTCCATGCATTCACAAATATGAGAACATGATGAAGTCTAAGGGGAAAAGCCTTTACTGCACAGCCCTGTAAACTGCCGCCTTCCATAACAACATTCAGATTAATTATGCATGGGATAAACTGAAAATTTCATTCTGAGTTGGATTCCATTGGAGGTGCAAAGCAATGACCCAGGACTAAGTTCCAGCTTTGCCATATGCAGTCTCCATAGGCCTGCCGTGAACATAAGCACAGATACAAGGGGAGCTAATTAGCAGAGAAGCCACCCACTCCGCCTGAACCACTGAATTATTTCACACCGTATAGTCTCAAAATCAACCTGAACATCATCACAGCTCACATTTAACCAAAAACAAAAAGTCCAATTTGTGGAATTAGCTGATCAAAATCTACATTGAGTTTCTCAGCACTACAGCACGGGATTTGTCAGGGTACAAGGAACAAATTTTATTTAATGACTTTTTGTATAGTCCAAAATCACAGTGACAGTCACTTCACAGAGTCAAAGAATATTATTGATAAAGAAAATTACAGTGAAATAGTCATTGGTCACTAACAGACAAGTACAAACATTCACAGGAAACAAGCACATGGACCAGAGCACCCCCAGTCCTGTAAAGAAAAACTCCAAAAAAAAGCCAGTGGGGAAAAAGAGAAAGCTTGTGAAGGAGAGATCCCCTCCCATGGAAGGACAGGCTGTGCATCCATTTGCACAAAGACTTCAGAAAAGGAGGGTGTAGAATAAAATTGAGCCTGGATTTAAACATTGTCAGAGCAGAGGCCTGTCTCACTTCTTCAGGAAGACTGTTCAAGATTTTAGCAGCATAAAACTGAAACTCTTAACTGCCCATGTTTAGTCCTGACTCTGAGCACCAGCAGGAAGCCAGTCCCTGAGGTCCTCAGAGTGTGAGATGGTTCATATGGCAGTAACATGTCAGAGATGTACATCTATGCTAGACCGTGGAGAGACTTGTACACGAGAGGAGCTGCTTGCTACATGTGCAAACACTTAAGACAGATGAGGACTTCACTTTCTGCTGGTCCCAGTCTTGAAGAAATAGTTTTAAGAGTGTCTACCTTCTAAATCCAAAGACAAGATAGAAGATTTTGTTCTGGGGTAAACTAGGGAAGTACTCGTTTCTGTTTGTAATTATATATGGCAGCGTTGGAACAGATGGAGAACCAACAGTTGTAAGTAATGTCAATAATGTGCAGATGTGCTTGGTTGCATCCACACCACTGAGTTTGGATGAGATAATGAGTCAATATGTGGAAAAATGTGCCGTTAACACCACCAATCAGAAACACATTAAGGCTATGGTGGAAATAACATGTTTTTAGTCATTTAAAATTGTAGATTTGAATGTAAAATATAAGTAACATTTTGTGGATAAAGAAATCCTCTCTGTTCTCACTGCTGTACAGAGATGCAAATGGACCACATTTGTCCAGAGATTTGACAAGGTACTTTCCAAGCATTGGTGCACTTGTAGTAAAGGTAATAGTTTTATTATGTGATGTAGATGCAGTAGTTGTATCTATCCAGAAGTAGAAAATGTGAATAATGATGTCCCCTTATTGTAGTAGTGATAAAAATAGAGGGAAAATGACAAAAGTATATAGTTTATTACTAGTGCAGGATAAGCTTACAAAATGAGGCCTGCCATGATAAATACTATATTGATTTATTGTTCAGTACATGACAGATATAACAATATTTTTGCGGGGTCAATATTTATTGTGTTATTTTTTTCTTTCTGGAATTTCTGGTAATTTTTTGGCTGTATGTTAAGATGTAAGCTGTAAAAGGTCGAATTAATCACTTCTACGACTAATTACAGATGCAAACTTAGTACTAAAGATGTTTATTCATCGCAGCTGATGCTTTTTTAACAATATTGTAGATTTACAATAGTTTTTATGGTTTAAATCTGCTCTTGGGTTATTGTTTCAGTAGCATAAATTAGTTTCAATATATTATCATTTACCGCCTATATTTACTTCAACAATATACAGTATCATACTTCAAAATTTGTTATCCTATGCAAAATAATTTGTGGATTGTAGTAGTAACAGCGTATTAAGAGTATTCAGTGCTGTGATGCAGTAACAGACTTATGTAGGTGTTAAATAGGCTGCAGTCTCTACAAAACACTATCATACTGTAACTTCTTGGGTTATTTTTATAGACGGTATATACGGTAAAGTGTATTTACCTTGTTGACATGTTTCAGCTGCTAGCTGCGAGCCATCTTCAGAACTGTCACCGGTGTTGGTGGTGACGTGTCGTATATCAGCTGTTGTTACTTCCTGTAGGCTATATGTTTACTATCATACTGTAGTTTTACTATCTGTTCAGCTGTTTGGTTGAGGACTTACAAACTGGCATAATATTTATAATTACAAATGTTAGTATTATTATGTAGTGTCAGTATTTCATTGTCACACACACTTCACGTCTTTGAAAACTTCTTGTAGTGAAAACTGCAAACTTAACAGGAACAGGAAAAGCCTCTGCCCCAGTTACAGCTGGTGCACGTGTAATCTGGCCTATTTCTCAAAATAATGGGATAAACAGTGAGCTCTGGTCTGAGGTGCTTTGAAGTCCTCTGACATTCACACCGCATTCATCATTATCACACACGCCTGTACGCTCTGTGTGTGTGCGTGTGTGTGGTGTGTGTGTGCTGGTTTTCTATGCGTCTGGAGATCAAAGTTGTGCCTATACTGTATGTGCTTTCTCCATTGCGTTACTTCACTGTTTTAGCACTTCTCAGATGATTCAGTCAGACTTGTGCTCAGTAAAACAGCCCGGCTTTTCAGACAGAATCTTATCTTTATGATATATCATTTTGAAAGCCAATTCTTTATTATTCTTTAAATACATATATATGTGTTGCTTTTTAATAATGCAGTGGATTTGAAGACACCCAAAGCGCTTTACAGTGCATTATTCATTCACTCCTCACTTGATGGTGGTAAGCTACTATTGTAGACAGAGATCGGCCAATATGGGACTGTTTAGACTCCAGAGAAACTGATGGCCGATGAGCTCCGCCGATATTTTTGGGCCGATACACAGGGCCGCTTTTCATAATTTTCCTAAAATCATGTAATTTAAATTTACCAACTACGCCCAAACCCTTTTTTACTGCAGACCTATGAGAGAGTTGTGTAGTAACACTTTATGCAGCTATCACTTTGTATTAAAGTGTTAATATAAAGCTTTGGGTGTATTTTTAGACAGCAGATTGACCAAAATACAAAATTCATACTAGGTAAGCGTGAAGGATCTTGCCTAAGGACACAACAACATTTTTCACTAGAGCTCAGCTGCCCCACTGTGGCTCCTTATATTCCCAGTGGTCTCCCATTTAAGCACTAACCAGGTCTGACAGCTTTGTTGCATTTTTAATTTGTGTATTTGCCCTATTATGTGCAATGAATTATCACTAGACCCTTTAGTCATCCTGATGTTTCGTCCAAAATGTCATAATTTATTTGCTTTACAATGCTTTTCCCCCTTTTTTTGTACGTAAAGGAACCATCTGGTCAGGCTGTACCACAAATAACTGATTCACTGTGACAGGACACCAAAATGCAACTCACTGGATTTAACAGTCTGGAACCAATAACAGGTTTACACAGAACGGATTACACATCTGCATGATGGGACCACCTGTTTCACCAAAATCAAAGTGGAAACATAAAAAAAAAAAAAAAAAAGTTCAAATAAATAAATAAACCACATTTTGCAGCGGGAGATTAAATGCAAAAACAGATGTCTAGACCACTGGCAATCTGGTGTTTTTTTTTCTTGTTTTTTGTTTTTTTTTTCTTAGAGAATGTTCCTGTCAGGATAACCTCTGGTCTGGGATGAATTCTCAGACTAGCAGGTAAAAGGAGCACGCTAGACCAGACTCAAATTGCTGGCTGCGATTGCCTCTTGGTGATTCATTCGAGGCTCCAATTGAGTCCACATCAATTTGAGGAGCACTGATAACTGGCTCTTTGTAAAGGATATAAAAGAAGTGTTGTCTTCAGACCAATGCATGAGGAGTCTGTCAGATAGAAGCAGCTTTAGTTAACCTCAATATCCAGTCCACTATCGAGATACAGAAAATATATAGGGAATCATTCTATACAGTGTTATGTGTATGAGTTATGTGACTTTAGTAGCTTGTTAAGGTTGTATAGAGTGATATAAATCCAGACATTACTATTGGTTTTGTTAAAGATGTAGTGCGTAACTTTTCTAGTGGTCGGTCTGCCAACTGCTTGTCTCCATGGAGATGTTAGTACATTGTCTGGCATTTAGTAATTTATTTGTCTTATATTCATTCAAGTACAGGTGTTTTTATCGCTCAAAAATACCTTTAAAGACATGTAATCCTATTTTGGAGTGGGGCGTCCCCTCTACAGATCTGACCTATAACTGACACCACCTGCTTGTCTCCATGGAGATAGAAATATAATGATTTTTACTGGAATCAAATAATTTTACTGGCAAACTACAACTATGGACCATTACAAGGCATATTTTGTTTCATTAGTGTCTAAAATTGTCTTGGAGTTGCAGTTCACTTTAACATTTATTTCTTTGCATGTAATCCCATGCATGAGTAAATTTTGCATTTTTGTATACGGCAGAATTAACTGTAACTTAAAATGATCTCTGCATGATCACCTGCATCTGATATTTCCAATTATACCATTTCTTCTAGTCCAATGCTCCACTGGTAAGTGATGGGCACTTTTATTACTCACCATGAAATTAACATATGCTGCGGCGTTCTCTGGTAGACAGCTAATTAAACGCATAGGCCTAGAGATTTAGCGCCTCTCTCCTGCCGTATACACCAAACCGGGGTGACTCACTGTTCCACCACAATACCAGTTAGTCTTCCGGGTTTACTACATCATATTTTTAAACATAGACCAGGCAAATAACAAGGTAGGAAGGTGCATTTTGTATAACATCTTTCTTTTCTAATTGTTACTTTGTAGTGAAGTCACGCTGGGGGTGTCCTGCATGTGTGTATATGGCGGAATGTTCAGGAGTCTCCAAGGTTTCACAATGCACACATTAACAAATGCAAAGTTTAAAGATCTGAAAACTCAAGAAAAATACAAGCATTCATGGTCACTTTTAGATGTTCAAGAAAAAGGTGAGAGTGACTAGCTGGAATAAACTGTTGGATAATGCTAGCTAGCTTATGACTGTAATGCAGTTTGAGAGGGAAATCAGTTCCCCTGTTGTATTTCTAGCTAAATAATCTCTTTATGGTCGAATTGTGCTAAAACAAAGCTCATATTAAAGTCTAACAAAGCCTCAGACAGTACATGCCTACAGTTAGCATCATACCCCTAAAGATGAAATCAGCTGCAAAATATCGGTAATGATCCTGTGAAGCACTTTGGTCAACCATGGATATATAGCATTTTTAAGTTTGAGTGTGCACATTTTTATTCTTAAATGTGCATGAAATAAATACAACTGCACTCATTGCTTCACCAACAAAAGCAACATCTGATTTGTTGTCACCAATGTTTAGAGACGTCTGTAAACACACGGCACTGCACTGTCTGTAACCCAAATGTAAAAGATGAGTGACTGTATCAAATCCACACAGCTCAACAAAGCAGAGAAATCCCTGTTCTTCTGGGAACACAAAGCAGACCTTATGTTATGGATTACAGCAACTACACAACATAGTCACTAGTACAATTGACCAAAATGATGTTAGGTTGTGTTGTAAAGAGCGCAAATACAGTTAAAGATGCACTATGTAACCTCTCTGCTTGTCTCCATGGAGATATATTGCTTTGCCTTGACTGTTCTTGTTTGGCATTAAATATCTATCTTACATTTATTTAATTAGGTGTTTCATTTTTTACTCTGAGCAGGCTTAGCACTCCACAGATCTGACCTGTAACTTGGCCTAGGGATATAACTTGCCTGTCTCCATGGAGATACAGAAATGTACTGTTATACTGTGGAATATTTCAGGCAAAGCAATAACATCTCAAATCATGGATCTAATCATGGCCCTGTGCAAATCAAATAAGTTATAAAATGAATAGATGACTTCTTTTTGATTATGTATACCTCATATGTATACACACCTCATATGTATACACACCTCATATGTATATACATATCTCATATCTATAGATATTTCATATTTATACATATGAATATACATAATCAAAACAAACTGTGTGCATTGTTCTCTAGTGCTGATCTCGAATGAGTGGAATCCAAATCCACACTAGTTCTGGCTCAGACCACCTGTCACTGTCCCTCTGTTTTCTTCTCTTCTGTGAGCTGTGGCTGGCTGTGAGCTACTTGTGCACATTTACAAAGGTTTCATGGCAAGGAGAAATTGTTTGAAAAACCCTGTTTGTTTTATTTGGAGTTTTTCGCCATGTTCTCAACATCCAAATGGGGGATTTCCAATTTCTGCATAGTCCAATGTTGAACCTTTTTGTAAAATAGCTTTGGCTATGAGTCTACCAACAAACAAAACACAAAAGCCGTACTACTGTTACTACTGTTACTACTACTACTACTACTACTACTTCTGCAGCTACTAATACTACAACTACTGCTAGTACTACTGCCGCTGCTGCTCTCTTTCACATTGACCTACTACCACTACAACTTCTGCTACAACAACTACTACTGCTACTACCTCTGAAACCGCTTCTACCTACTACTACTACTACTACTACTACTACTACTACTACTACTAATATTACTTATACTCCTCCTACTATTAATACTACTACTGTGCTGTACCACTATAAGAACAGAAGACAAAAGCCAAAGTCATAGCGGGTTAAATTCCGGATTAATCCACTACTAGTACTACTGCTACTAACACTACAACAACTTCTGCTACTACTTCTACTGTGCTGTACCACTATAAGAACAGGAGACAAAAGCCAAGGTCCCAGCAGTTATAGTCTGTTAAACTCCAGATTAAGGCACCTTAAGCAGCTCTGTGCAGGGGGCTCAGGACTGCAGCGGACTACAGCCACACTGGCCCTGCTCTCACATATGAGGTGGGATTATGAGATTAAGAGGGCACTGGGGTATATCAGCTCATTTGTCTGTGGACTGGAACTACCCGAGCTCCAAAGGTCACTGTAAAAACATTTACCCTAATTCATGACATAGTGTGTATATTGTTATGTCATACTAGTCATACTGCATCTGATTTAAACGGCCATTTAAAGGGATTTAAACACTATTTTTTTTTTCTATCTATGTTATTGTGTTATTTCCTGAAAACACCTTGTGATGTCATGTGGTAATACACTAAGTTTTCCACTGTGTTTTACTGTTCCACTGTGTTCTTTTGAGGCAGAGGTCAGGCCAGGTATTTATTTATTTTCATTATTTTCAAATGTGTGAAATGAATAACTGGTCATTATTATTGTACATTTTTTGTTCAGCCAGTCTAATGGTGGACAATATATCAAACTGCTATTGATATTGTTAATGCTCTTAGGAATATGTGGACATCTTAAATATTGGTTATATTGCTTAGAATTAAAAAAAAGATACATTTAAAGGTGCACTGTGCAACTTCAGGTTGGGGGTCCATCACCATGGAGATGTTATTGCTATTGTAATGTTCCACAATATGGTATTTAACTCCTGCTTGTCTCTGTGGAGATTGATAAGTTTAATGCTTAGAGTTTAGACTGTATATATAAATGGACATAGCTAACGTGCTAGCTGCTTCTACTGACCCTGACTCCCATTGACTTATTGGAATATTGTCGCTCCTCTCTGTAACTGCTGCTGTGAGCCTTGTCATTTTGGTCTTTAAATGTTCGTATTAACTCGCTCTACATGAGCCTGGTGTTTTTTTTTGTTGTTTTCTTTTTTTGCTATTTTGTCCAAAATAATCCTATTCATAATTTAAAGCCTGGCTCCAAATTTGCCCCTGTAACCGCAAGAATCGCGAGCTTCATTTGAGTGGCTCTGAATACTGTGGGTGACGTCACACTCTCTTAGTCCACTTCTTTATACTGTCTATGATTAAATGCCATACTTTGTAACAAGCAATAATGTCTCCATGGAAACAACTAAATGGCATGCTCTCTGCCAGAAATAGAATAAAATAAAATATTTTTCAATTATTATCAAGATTCTCAAAAACATCACTGAGATACTCTTTTTTGTCATTGCCGACCTCTAAACCAGACACAAAAAACAAAACAAAGAAAACTGTAGAATGTTGTGAAGTCTTCTGAACGCCGGCTCTATGTCTCGACATTTACAGCAATCATCCCTTATTTATATGCAAAGAACCGCAGGCAATAAGAAGCATTCCAAAGTGACATGGACACATTTGTAGATAGAGAATGTGGTTTGATCTAGTTCCCGTGTGGGGTTTTCTCCAATGACGGTGGGGCTTGGGAGGTGGGTCGAGCCAGATGCATGATGGGAAAGGAGAGGTGGGAGCAGCGATGGATGTTCCAGGATCCAGACACAGACACAAGGATGACAGATGTCCAGATGAAAGATGGTCCAGCTGTAGACACCCCTTACCCCCAGTTAGCACACACATGCAGAGACATGGGTGGAGCAGGCATCTGGTGCTGCTTGTATGTACGCATAATACATCTGTTGTCTCGTTCTGTTATTGTGGTAGTGAGTAACTACTGTAGTGGTTGTTAATATAAGTCTAGGTCTAAGATTTTGACATGGCAAAAATAACAATGTTGAAGCTTACAGTGCAGTATAACTCTTGTTCACATCCTCTTCCACTATTTTTATTTATATTATTTAGTGCAATGTTTGACTGAGATCCAGAATACTCTCTCAGATGGACGTGATTGGCAGGTGGATTAGCCAATCAGGGACATGCATGGTCTGTTCGTATTAAAACTGAGAAAAAAACAAACAAAAAATATCACAGAGGACTGAACAAACATAGTAGATTTATGCAGAATCAATAAGCAAAACACTACATTTTATTTAGTTTTTAATGAGGTGATCAATGGGCTCCTTCATTTCAAATGTCACAAACGACGGAAGGTGTGGTCAGAGTGTTTGTCCTCTTATCTGAAGGTTGGCGGTTCAAATCCTGCTCTTGACATAAACATCTTAGGTAGGCGGTGTGATTGCAGCTCTCTGAATGCTGTCATTGTGTCCTTGGGCAAGACACTTAACCCACCTTGCTGCCATTGTCGGTGTATATGAATGTGTCTGAGTGGGTGAGTGGTTGCCTTGAAGGTGAAACATGTTATATAAAAATATGACCATTTACAGTATGATTTTGGTCTTACCAGGGAAGCACACATGCAAACAAAAACTGTTCCCAAAGAGACGCATAGTACAAATCTCATTGGATATAAACTCCCCATGTAACTGTAATGGAGGGAATAGTGAGGTAATAATAGAACCAGCAACCTTCTGTTTAGTGAGGGTTTTAAATTAACTAGAGATACTGCAGTTGTTTGCCAGCTGTCTCTCTGCTGTCCATGTTTATGTTTTTAACTTTGCTTTGTAGATAGCTTTCAAAAGAAGTCACTGAACATAAGGCAATGGTGTCAAAATCATTTCAGACATTTCAGTGACTTTTTCCTTTTTTTATTTTGACGGATCACGTGGCGCCTTTCCAAAACGTGAAGAGTGGAGAGGAGGGAGTGGGCCACAGCTGGTGTTTGTTTTGGTGTCTTGTGTGAGATCATAGTTTGTGATGTTCTTCTGTTGTTTGTACTGCAGCCTTGTGCTTTATTTGCATCACAGCCACCTCCCCGGCTGCTATACAATGTAACTGAGCACATTTACAAGCAAAAATATCCACTCAAAGTCTTGTATTATGCAACCGCCAGCTCCAGACCACACCTCGGTTATCTAATGCTGAGCTAATGGCGGTGAATGTGTGGGAGCGGCCATATTGGTTTGTGTTACTACTGTGTGGGTTTGAAACGGAGAGGCTAGTGCTGCTAATTAGCCTTACTCATCTGCCTCCTCACATATGCTCCATTATGTCCAGTACCTGCATTCACAGCTGGGGAACTGGTCGTTTTATCTTTAGATTGGAACAAAATGGAAGTTCTTTGCAGCTCTAACTTTGTCTAATTTACATTCAGTGAGACAGCTAGGCTAATCACCAATCCCTACACACGTATTAGTACTTTCACTCCTCCTTTAAATTTTAAACTAGAGATTGATTGATATGTTTTTATTAGTTTTTTTCATGGCTGATGCTGATATTGATGGTTTAGAAGACAATCATATACCCGATAAGCTCTGCCGATATTTTTGGGGACTGTGTGTTGGCCGATTTTGAATATTTTCCCCACATTTTGTATTTTAAATAGATTACAAACTCACCACAGCACTTCTTTACCA
Source organism: Taenioides sp. WSHXM2023 (assembly GCA_029959045.1). Classification (NCBI taxonomy): domain Eukaryota; kingdom Metazoa; phylum Chordata; class Actinopteri; order Gobiiformes; family Gobiidae; genus Taenioides; species Taenioides sp. WSHXM2023. The sequence goes on along the minus strand of CM057102.1, from coordinate 13,506,356 downwards.
CAGATTTATAAGAGAGTTGTGTAATCATGTTTTGTACAATTATCTCTTTGCATGAAGTGTAGCAGGTTAGCCAAAAAAAAAAAAAAAAAACATCCTCTGCTTAAGATTTAAGGCTGACAGCATGGTGAAAAGAGCAAATATCGGCAATCAATATATTGGTCTATCTCTGTTAACAACTACCCACTGTGCTCTTCTTTTCCTTTTCTGTCAACCCAAACCACACACACACACACACACACACACACACACATCCAAAAGTAGCTGTGGAGCAAAATGTACGTCCAGGTTCCTGCAGATATGAAGAAGAATTACTAAAAAAATGACTTGAGAAAAACTCGTGTCCACAGTTGTAGAAGAGTGATGGGTTGGTGTAGGACTGTGCTGTGATAAAACACCTGCTGTCCGACTGTGGGGCTACACATACATCTCTGTCTCTACTACAGACAGCTCATGGATTCTGGACCGGGCGCTCAGAACCACTGGGGTTTAGAGCTAAAAATGAATTGTAAAAATGTAATTAAAAGTTTAACCACTGTAACTGTAGAATACACTAGTTGAGATAAGGTGTTTTCACCATTCTTTATAAGCAAACGTAATATAACATATTATAACATTAATGGTGCTGTATCTGATTTTTACTTCCAAACATGAAAAACAGAACTAGTTCATTTGAAAGTGTTTGCAGTGGTCCAAACTTATTCTAAGCTTTTGTTTTGTGATGAGATTCTAAGGATAAGGAGTGAAGTTAACTAGTAGTGGTAGTAGTAGTAGTAATAGTAGTAACTGTAGTAGTAGTAGTAGTAGTAGTAATAGCAGAAATAGTAGTAGTAGTAATAATGCTAGCAACAGCTTACTTCCTGGTTCATGGACGATAAAAACGCTTTATAATTAGATACAGACAGCACACAGCAGTCTTATTTTGACATTATAAGAGCTGCATTTACAATATATCTGAACTGGTGTAATTTTACTTTAACATTACATGAAAAAATCATGTACAGTCCCTTGAGAGTTGTGGCTATTTGTGGGTTTCAGCTTCCTGTTGTATGGGATATGCTGAGGACTTTCGCATTCAAATAAATAAATATTGTCATAATTTTTCATGATCCTGAAACCAGTGGATACAATATGTATTAATTTGATTTGTACAGATTTGTAGTGACTTGTTAAGACATCTTTGAAATAGCTCCTCTTTTGGCTTTTGTGATTTTTGGTTCTGACAGAGAAGTGGAGAAATTGCCCATTTGTTGCATTGGTCATAACAGAACATATTGAGGTCTAACAATTTGGCAGATGGTTGAGATGTAATGGTTGGATGGTTTGAGTTAAAGTATACAAGGAGAGCTATTCTTTTTTTTATCCATTTGCTTACAAAAGAATACACTACCCTCTCATAAATAATATAGTATAATCAGACAGCCAAATCTGCAGAATGGCTCTCTGAAATGCTGCTCTGTTTCTCACTGACCTGTTTCAATAATTCAAAGGAGTGACTTTGCAGGAATGGCTCTTTCAAGTATTCCGCGCAAACTCACCCACAAAACTAAGAATATAAGTCTGTATTGTAGGTTTGTATGGCGCTGCAGGGGTGTAAGATTAGACTTAGAGGAATACTGGGCTTTTACTGTCATTCACTTAGTATTGGCTCTGTGTGCATGTAGCTTATTTGCCTAATCCTCCATATTTAATGCAATCGGTGAGGACGCAATGGACTAATCATCGTTAGATTTATGGTGTCCGTGGCCGCTGTTATGTAAATGAACCTCCCAAAGTATTCCTCTCCAGCGTGTATACCAGCTGTGTGCGTCAGCTATTGCTAATAATACCGTTCTAATGGGACATCCAAAATTCACATTTAATGCTTTATGATACTTTATATAGTTAATATGATTGTCTTCCTATTAACCTGTACTAATTAGAGATAGACCGATATATTGTTTGGCTGATATCGCAAATGTACATCATTTGGCGAAAATAATCCAAATTTGTCCTACATATCAGCCCAAAAATATTGGCCCAAAAATATCGGCAGAGCTTATCAGCCATCGGTCTTAACAATCTGTATTGTCATCAGCTATTGAAAACAAAAAAAACAAAAAAAAAAAAGATCTCCCACTTCCCTTGGGATAAATAAAGTCTCTCTCTCTCTCTCTCTCTCTCTCTCTCTCTTTTTGTCTCTCTTTCTGTCACTCTGTCTGTCTCTCTCCCTCTCTTTCTGTCTCTGATATTAGAATTTCTATTGTCGCCTGATTGGTATCAGCATCTGTCATGAAAAAGAAAAAACATATTGATCAATAAAGTATCTAGAGTAGAGAGTATCTCTCTCTCTCTCTCTCTCTCTCTCTTTTTCTGTCTGTCTTTTTCTCTGTCTCTTGTTCTCTGTCTCTCGCTCTCTCTGTCTCTCTCTTTCTTTGTCTCTTTCTCTGTCTCTGATATTAGAATTTCTACTAACTCTTGTGGTGGAGGGTTAGGGTTAGAGAGTATCTCTCTCTCTCTCTCTGTCTCTCTTTCTGTCATTTTCTCTCTGCCTCCCTCTTCTCTCTCTTCATCTCTCTTTGTCTCTTTTTATGCCTCTCTCTCTCTCTCTCTCTCTCTCTCTCTCTGTCTCTCACTCTCTCTCTCTGTCTTTCTCTCTCTCTATCTCTCTGTCTCTATTATATATATTAGAATTTCTACTAACTCTGGAATGTTCCACAGTATAGTTTTATCTAGCTTGCTTTTATTCAGTTGCTAAAGAAATACTTGATTTGTTGGTGCCCACCGTTTTCCACTTGAAAAATTACACAGGGCACCTTTAATTCAACTTTTAATCAGCATATTCCAGATTCCAGAAGCATATTTTTCTCTGTAACTACTTCCTCCGTTTCATTTAAGGACAATTTCATTTTATTCTCAAATTAATAGAACCCGGAGCTGTGGCTGCAAACAACAAGCAAACTAAAGTTGTGTTGTGTGGAATGAGTTTTCAAAAGCTTCAAAGGTTTAGAGGTTTGCAGTGGAACAATAAAGGCGTGCACAGACTTTGAGCTCGGCTGGTTCACACTGAGATGAGACACTCTCACAGCTGCAGCTCACCACTGTGGACTCATAAGACAATTTCTCTAATAAGCATTTACATTTAAATGATAATTATTACTACTTTAAGTTCCTCCAACAGTTTTCACCCTTTTGCTTTAATTAGATTAGATTAGAAATTATTTGATTCATTATCTCTATTCATCATCTCTATTCATCTGCATAGTATAGCTAAGTTGGTATTTATGCTGCTGTGTCATGTATTTTAGGATTTTAACCTTGTCATTAATTTTCTTGTAATACAACATTCATAATTCTGGATGTTGTTACGTTCCCTCATCAAAATCATGCTTGAAGTGGTATTATATGTCATTCATGCCTATTTGAGCAATTTAGCGTTCTCTCTCGGACCCTGTTTGAACCCTTCTTAAGGTTAGCTGCGCGACCCATGTTTATATATCCCTGATTCCAGAATTTACTTGTTAGCTGCTATGCATGCTATGTCTGGAGGATTTAATTTATACAAATATATGTACATACAAATATATGTTGCAACAGCAGTACAAGAATATGATATTGTAAATGATTCACAAAAGCACACAACAAAAATATACAATGCAACAATATTCAGTTCAATTAGTTAGGGTCAACGTTTATTTTTTGTGTAAATGTAAACACTGGAAGGACCAGAAAACTACTGAGAATCTAACCCACAGTCCTTTTGTTGCTAATCGACGGCAGCACTCCAAAATACTGTCATTGTACATTCAATGACTTTACACAGTAAGGAGTTGCCTGCTACACTTCCTGTCGAGTGTAACGCCGTGGGAGCTTGGCACATCCCCTCACCACACACTATCTAAAACAAAAACACAAACATGCATCACATTTCCCCCTCTGCTCTGTTAGGGATCTTGGAGTTACATAAGCCATTGAATAATTGAAAGTAATTATTTTTAGAAGCCATTTTTTCTCAATGGCTGGAATATTGTTGTTGCAGGTAGCGGGGAATCTTCAAAGCCTTGTTTCAGTTCTCATCAGAGAAGTGAAATGTTGAGCGAACTTGTTATAGCATTCTCACCCCGGGTACCCTAGCCTCATTAAAACTATAAGCACGTAGACGAGCAAGCAGCAAAATAAGACCAAGTAAACGCATCCTCACCCGCGGGATGGTAGCTCATTAGCCTGCGCTGGTTGCTTTCACTTTGGGAAACTATTGACCTACAGTTTATATAAAGCTATTGTCTACTACAGTGCCTCTGGAGTGCATCAAAGTTTAATGTGAGAAGCTTGATGATGCCGTAAATGTCATGTTGTTCGGAAACTAACTTTGACAAGCCAAGTCCCCAAACCCCACTGTGCTGAGATAAATGCCTTTTCAGATTTCTTCTTATACCTTGCATTCAAAAGATGGATTGTTTTGTGTGTGCGTAATAGGGTTTACATAACAGCCTTGGTCTAGACGCTAATGTGGTGGGTTGTCTGAGTCATGGGATGAATTTCAGTGCAATTTTGCAGATTTAAACACAAGCAAAATACAAATTAGGGGAGTATTTAATTATGGAAGTCATTTGGGAGTTGTATAAAGAAATGTTAGCAAAATATGAAGGATGCAAAGAGGTGGTAGTTGTGGGCCTTGTGGGAAGGTTTCTGCTAGTTTTTTATGTAATATGGTAAGATTTAAGCTATAGAAGCATGAGAAAGGAATTGTATTTATTTGTTTATTCTGCTATTTATTTGTTGCGGCTCATGTTTTTTATGATATTGTATTTTAAAAACTAGCACCAGAAACACCTGTAATGAATAAATGCTAGATAGATGTGTTTAATGTTCATGGAACATTCCAAGCAAAGCAATAACATCGCCATGGAGACAAGCAGGTGATGGACACTTCACACACACACACACACACACACACACCCACACACACACACACACACACACACACATATATATATATATATATATATATATATATATATATATATATATATATATATATATATATATATATATATATAACTATATATATAGTTATCGTGACAGGCTTCATTTGGAAATTATAGAAAGTAATGTTAGTGAAAGATGAGGATACAGGGAGGTGGTAGTGCTTTGTTATAGATGTATGTGTCCTTGTCAAGTGTAAAGGGTGTGGTCGTGCATATTAACACCAGTCAGTCTTCACTGGGGAGACTGGCAGATCTGCTGACAAAGTTTTACTGCAGTAGACCTGTACTGATGGACTTTGTGTTCCCACAAGGTCACAGCCATGACTGGGAATTCACTGTTTGAATGTGTTGGTGGCTATCAAGGCTACTGGAAGTAATTTTTAACAGGGGGTGCTGTGAGGCTAGCTAGCAAGCGGGAAACCTGACATTGACAATGTCCATCCATCCATTTTCTTCCGCTTATCCGGGGCCGGGTCGCGGGGGCAACAGTCTAAGCAGGGGCTCCCAGACTTCTTTCACCCTGGACTCTTCCTCCAGCTCCTCTGGGGGCACCCCAAGGCATTCCCAGGCCAGCCGAGAGACATAGTCCCTCCAACATGTCCCTCTTCCCTGGGGCCTCCTCTCGGTGGGACATGCCTGGAACACCTCCCGAGGGAGGCGTCCAGGAGGCATCCAGAACAGATGCCCGAGCCACCTCAGCTGGCTTCTCTCAACGTGGAGGAGCAGCGGCTCTACTCTGAGCTCCTCCCATGTAACTGAGCTCCTAACCCTATCTCTAAGGGAGCGCCCAGCCACTCTGTGGACGAAACTCATTACGGCCGCTTGTATCCGCGATCTTGTCCTTTCGGTCATTACCCAAAGCTCATGACCATAGGTGAGGGTAGGAACGTAGATTGACGGTAAATCGAGAGCTTTGCCTTTCGGCTCAGCTCCCTCTTCACCACAACAGTCCGATACAGCGACCACATCACCGCCGACATTGCACTGATCCGCCTGTCAATCTCAGGCTCCATCCTTCCCTCACTCGTGAACAAGACCCTGAAATACTTGAGGCAGGGACTTTCCACCCACCCGCAGAGGGCGAGCCTCCTTTTTCCGGTCAAGAACCATGTCCTCGGATTTGGAGGAGCTGATCCTCCTTCCAGCCACTTCACACTCTGCTGTAAACCGCCCCAGTGCACGTTGGAGGTCCCGGTCCAATGAAGCCATCAGGACAACATCATCTGCAAACAAATGTAACTTCCATAAACCTCCATGTTTAGGCCTAAAAATAATTAAAATAAAATCTAAATACACATAATAGCCTACATGTGTCAAAATTGTTTCCCAAAATATTCATAAAGAATTTATAAATTGTGCAAAATATTAAATTATTTTTGTTTTTAATCTCCTTCTCACCACTAGGGGGTGCTGCAGAACCCCAGCTTCCCACGGTCCTGGTTGTTATCTATAGTTATTCATCTGAGGTTAGAAACTCAAAAGTGGTTTAAAATGCCAAATTTTTGTCTTGTATATGTTGTCAGCCATTTTGTAATTTTTGAGAATAGTTTTTGCTTGGCCATGTCTTACTACTCAGATATGTATGCAAATAAAAGAAATGAATACATTAAATGATTTTTACACTTTTTTATACCCACACTTTGCTGTTTTCCATATAAATGAAAAAACAATCAAACAAAAAAACAAACTTAAAGGGCCCATATTATGCTATCTGATCTATGTTATGTTTCCTCATCACAAACATACCTGGACTTGTGTTTTGTTTCATTCACACATTTTTAACACACAGACCCTGCATATTAAGGCTGAGTTCTTCTCTCAAACTGAAAATACTGTTTCACCTTGTGATGTCATATGGCGATACAGGAAGTGCTCCACTGTAGTTTTAAACTTCATAGACCTTAAATGGAATCATTTGGATAATTTCAGCTCTGGAATTGCCACCTGCATTGCAACCTTACTGAAAATTATCGCTTCATGACATCACAAGGTGGAACAGAGCATTTTGAGGTCAATGAGTCAATTTTGCGTAACATAGGACCTTTAATAATCAAATTCATTATAAAACACATATGAAATGTTAATATTTGTGTTTTTTTTTTTAATTTACATTCCATAAAAAATATAATAATAATAATTAAAAAAAAAGAAAACTATTGTCTAATACAGAGATAACAGTGGACCTATATTCTTCTTGCTGGAGGTGTGGGCTATCCTGTTTCTGTTGATTCAGCAGTGAAGCGCAGTAGCAGTGCGTGTGATAGACTGTCTACTGTGTATATGGGTCATACAGGCTTATAATAACATGGGCAGGAATACAAGACCACATATAGACAATGTAAATTATATATGTGCGCAGGGATTTTCTTATGGGATAACACAGAGGCTTTTGTGTATGGAGCTATGAGACAAGGCTTGGTCATGCTTTCCAATATTGTGTCTTAAAATCTAATGTATATTTTACTGTAATACGTATGACATAAACCGATCTCTGCTACACTGCTACCAGCTACATTTTCTAATTTGTGAAATGGTTGAAGAAACTGTAGTTGTTCTTAGTATTATAGTTCTGACCTACCATAGTCCTGGTTAAGTTCTGGTCTTAGGCAGTCTTTGTCTTGGTTTAGTTTCTGCTCAGGCTTGTTTTTTGTAAGCTAATGTCGTGACTGGACTGATATAAACTGAAGAAGCAGCTTGGATGAGCTGCAAAACGTATTCAGTCAAAAAAACTTTTATCCATCTGACAGAATTGGATTTCTCCTTTGCTACTAATGTCGTTACAGAATTTTTGCTAACTTTAAATCTTATGAACATTTCAGAATCACTAGTGCATAGTATTGCAAAACTAATTGGTATCATAACTACACTTTAATTAATTATTAGACCAATACTTAAGTGTCTCAACAACATGGCTTTGCCACTGGCACCCCATTGCAGCACCTGGTATTCTCGGCCGTCTCCCACCTAAGCGCTAACAAGGCCTAGTGTAATAGTGTAATATGGGCTCTTTAAAGATACTAAAAGTCACCAAATAATCTCTTATTTTTTATTTTATTTTATTTTATTTTTTTGCTTGCCACGTTTCCCACAGCCCATATGTTCAGGTGCATATTGTGCTGGAATGTACCGTGCATGTGTGTGAACGGGTTGTGCTGCTGTAGGCACGTTTTATTATTGGCTACATGTAATAAGTCTTTGTGTGTATGCCTGATCTTGCTGATACCAAACACCCAAATAGCCCTCAGTATTGATGTGTGAGCAATCGCTAAATCTCTCATCTCTGCATGCACATCTCTCTGTATCTCCTCCCCATCTACATTCTCCATTCTCATCGTCACGTTTAACCCTTTTTGGCCCTTGGTTCTCACAGGGGCTCATTTTGATCTCCTTCCCATGCACCCTCCCTCGTCCACTCTCCTGCTGGCTCAGCTGATACATAAGCGCTCTTTGTTTCTGGCCTTTGAAGGAGGCGCACTGAAAAGGGCTGTAGAAGAAGTCACAGGACATGGGAAAGGAAAATCCGTGTAGGAAAAAATAGGACACAAACAAGGAGAGGAAGGAGGAAAGGGGGATTAGGAATGGAAGAAAGGGAGCATCTTCGGATCAATGGTCAGGGTTGTTGGAGTCATTGATATCCAGTAGCATACTTCCTGTGCGTGGGGGGGGAGTCTTAACCAAGCACACTTCAACTTGTTTACTGCGGCAGTGGTGCAGACGGGCTGCAGTTCAAGAAGAAGGTCAACCATTTTTTATTGATCAGTCCAACATTTCATCCAATGTCACACGAGAACCTGAAGAGAATAAACTGGAGACATATCAGATATACTGTGTGTGGCCTTCTTTAATATGGATTTCTTTTGTTGTTGTTTTTTTTACAGTGAAGGCAACGAGACACAGTTCTAAAGCTCCCTGCCTCACCAGGATGGTATAGCCATGGTATTATGTGAATACTGAAGCAGTGTCATCACTACATCTCCTAAGGTAAGGCACAACAGTTGTGACGTACTATTTGCTATTCATTATTGTTTATTTATTTATTTAATTTTACATTGCAATTAAATCAAAGGCAATCGTGATAATCCTGTTTTTGTGTGCTACACGAGTAGTTCTCAAACTCTGGTACCAAGATTACACTGCAGTTGGAATATTTGCAATATAAAGTCCATTTTAGTTTAGTTAATACACATTTTTGTCCTACTCTGGGTTAGTCCTTGATTAGCACTAATCAAGCCAAACATGCACCATCCGTAAAATCCACCAACTAAGGTTATTCTGACTAAACCTACCAACAAGATCACAGAGATGTATTAAAGGATGGGTCAAATGCAGATGACACATTTCCCTATGGGGACAATAAAGTGTACAGTAACATTAATTCTGCAGTTCCATTTTAGACTTGTTTTGGCCATATAGTTTTGAATAGTTTTAAACTGGGCTAAGCTTTAGTGGTACTTGGAAGGCCAAATATTTTCTTAGGTGGGGCTTGGTGTGAAAAGGTTGTATATAAATGAGCCTATTTAGAATTTGGCCTAACCCTAACTCACAATTCCATCCTACTGTTGCAGAATCATTCATACTATTTAATGTACTATGTTTGACCACGCTTATTCCACAGTATGACAGTAAAAACAGCTCTACTTTACATTTATTAAATTCCAGCTGGTTTTAGAGCTCAAAAATACCTAGAAAAACAGGCATTCTGACTGTGAGCGGGGTTGCCTCTCCACAGATCTGACCTGTAACTTGATCTGGTTTGGTCTCCATGAAGATAGAAAGGTTTAATGTCATACTGTGAAGCATTTCAGACAAAGTGATAATGTCTCCATGGAGAAAAGCATTTGACAGACCCACCAACATAAAAGTTGGACCTTTAAAATAAACTGCTTGAAGATAATAGCACATCATGAGACCATTTTATTAAGGCCTCAAAGTTACGTTAACTTTGGTCTCATTTACAGTTTTACCTGAGTTGACCCAGCAGTGGAAACTCAAGCTCTTGCATTAGTTCTTGATGAGAAAGTCAACTGCTCACAGAAACCTGAATAGAGGCTCTTTAGCTGCCTGTGAGTTTGCTATGGAAATGAGAATGGAAACCAGGCTATCTAGTTCAGCATTGTGTGAGCGCTCTTAAGAAAGCAGGGCGCCCCAGTTTGCCCATGTAACAGAACCAGACCATGTCACGCCTGTTAAATGCACTGCTTTCTTCTATTAATTAAGTTTACATTGACTTACCTCAGATTCTAGTATATTTTATTTGCAAAGTTTGAATTTACTTTGCTACATGCTGAAAAGGGCTAAACAATTTTGGAAGAAAAGCATTGAATTGAAATTCATGTTTATGGTCCTTTATGGTTTAGTTTTAAATCAAGATTCACTGTGCACATTTTAAAGGTTCTTTATTACTCTAAATTAACCGAATTTTGAGCTTTTAGCTGTGTTAGAATGTTGTTACCTCCTCAAAAATATATCTGGAGTTGTGTTTTGTTTCATTCACACATTTTTGAGTAATCCTTTATTATTAGCCTACATCTCAAAAAGCTCAAAATGCTCTATTCCACCTTGTGATGTCATGAAGTGGTAGTTTTCAAGTTAACAGCTCCTTTTACCTTTTGTTTGGTAAAACTTTGGCCAACTTTGGGTCTGTTTGTGTGAGGAAACAACATTATAACATAGAGAAATGAGAAATATAGACCCTTTAAACATATATATTATTACTTTGATAATATATATGTGAACAATTCAAATTTCAAAATGACACACTTATTTAGATGACCCATGGAGACAAGATATTTGGATTTCTGAAAATGACACATTGCACATTTTAGCAGCCTTTGCAATTTGTTCAGATTCAGATTTCATTTTTGTTGTTTGAGTATTTTTTCAACCGTATCTGTAAACATTTTCCTTCATTTCATAATCCCTCGCTTTGTATGCCGTTTCTTGTATGCTGCCATTTGGACGGCATCTATAAGAAACCTATGCCTAGAAACATCCAATTCATTTGATGATACAGAATTGTACATGTTTTGACTTGTTCATCTAAAACCAATATAGAGGATCAGTGAAAGCTAGTGTGTGCTTTCATGTGTGTTCCGGGTGTGTAATTGGATAAACATGGGTGAGCTGACCGCAGGCAGTGGAGAAATCAGCTCGGACCATAGCAAATCTCTTACATGCACATAAAGGTTGTGCTCAGATAGAATCATGGCTCCAGGTTCTTCACAGCCAGCTCCTCATATGCTTATTTACTCTTTAAGGCAAAAACCCCAGTGTAACCCAACACTGAACCCTGCAGATTCCACTTCATTTTTAATTTTATATCGTACAGCTTTAGCCCATATGTTTCTTATTTTGGTGGTTTTTTTTTGTTTGTTTTTTTGCTTTTAAAAAATACATTTGATTATATTTTCATTGGATTCTCTCTTAAAGCTGTCCAAGCTCCTGAAGGTAGTAGTACAACATGAGAAATAAATGGTCTATTGATACTTTGCAGTGACATTGTGCTTGGGGTGTTTTACATTACCTCTATTGGGGGAATGTTCAGCAGTTACCATGGTGACACAATGAGCCTGTGATCACTAAGAGCATTCACGGGCCTGTTTAGGTGTTTGATTTTCAACAAATACGGTGAGAGCAAGGAGTAACTGTCAGCTAATGCTTGTTAGCTTGTGATTGTAATTTTATGTGCGAGAGACTTTTTTAAGCGCACAAATCATCTCGCTTGTAATTCCAACCAAGTCAGCTCTTTCTGGTCAAATTGGGTTCAAATAAAATTCAGATTAAGACTAATCTGAGTAACAGATTTTGACACATTAGTGCTTTCATTTAGCTTTACACTCCAGGGAATGTTGATGATATCAGCTGCAAAGAATCAGTAAGTGAACAAGCTACGTGCAAGACAAATACTCTCAACATAATATAATATTTGGAATTTTTGAAATATCAAGAGATTGAGAGTGATAATAATTAAAATAACTGTCACCTACATTGTCATAAATATCCCACAATATACATACACTGAGCGGGCATCACCTGCTTGTCTCCATGGAGATAGATATGTTTTAAGCCCTTCTTTGGAACATTCAAGGAAACATAACATCTCACTAAGATAAGCAGCTGGCGTAACCTTAAACTTTAAATGCACATTAGAGAGAAAAATGAAGAATTGTAATTATCTGCTGTAAACCATGGATTCAAATGTAATAACACAATTTCCCTTTCTCTGGCGAACCCTTATTCCAGGTGGATGACTTTGATGAGCATTTGTGCAATAACACTATAAATGACACACTCGCACTGGGCCCCTATACTTCCTGTACTTACCTATTATATATAGAAAGCACAGGTGGTTGTGTTTCATCCCCCACCTGCCGATTCAGCTGCTGTCAATCATCTTTAAGTGTGAATGTAGTGAAGGCGCTGAAGCCCAGGTGAGACTGAGCAGTGATTTTTCTTATTACGTCTGGGAGCGGGCTCGATAAGTGTGTGACGGGCACATAAAACAATCAGCCATGTTTGCTATAGGTTTGAGGTCAGGCCGGGGCCTCCACATCCATCAGGGAATAGAACTTGCAACCATAACGCTTTTAGATGTCTCAGAGGTGCACTGAAGTTGAAAAAGTCAGAGCCAGTTTGGTTTGTGGAAGATTACAAAAAAATACCAGTATGGCAGAATATAATAACTTTTGGGTTTTATGGGTTTTGAAATTATGTTAAATGTGCCAAAAAGAATAAATAAGACTAACTATTAGTCGTTCCATACACAGTATTCATTAAAGGTGCTATATTATGTAAAACTGACTCTTGTGAGCTTAAGTCATGTTATGATGTTGTTACTTTATCAAAAACATACCAAGAGTTGTGTTTTGTTTTATTCACACAAAGCTCAAAATTTTCTGTTCCATCTTGTCACATTTTAGTAGAAATTGGCAAATCCAGGACTGAAATGTGTTGAAATATGTTGTGATTTATGTTTGAATGAAACAAAACACAACTCCAGGTATGTTTGTGATGAGGAAACAACATTATAACAAATACATTATTATTAGACGCAGATAGCAAGCCACAGTCTGATTTTGTCTCACAGTAGACCTGCCTACCTGCTTCTCAACCACTGCGAGATAGATCCGTGACTATAGCTCTCAAACACCTTTAAAGTTCAGAAAGAATACATTAAAGTTGCCACTGTCCCCTACTCATTTTGATGAATAGACGACAGTATGGAGTGATAGCTACAAACTGATAGATGGCCGAGTGACTGCAGTGTACTGAGATTGATGAATGGGAGAGAAAACGTGAACTGAAATTAAATTTATACACTGATAGCTTTAACCTTCTGTCACCCTTTGAGATATTTGCCCGATGAGGCTCTCTTTAGGCCCGTTTGGTGGCTTTCCTTCGAGATATTAAAATTCAAATTACACTTTCTCATTTTTACCCAGAAACGATCATGCTATTCTCACAGTAATCTTCCCCACTAGTTTTCAGCCTAGTCTTTTGTCCCCTGCTGTCCACCATTAACCTCTCCTTTACCTCTCTCTCGCCTCAGCTTAGGGGGGCCGGAGCGGTGGTCTCCTTGGGGACATGTGTGTGCTTTTCCAGTAGCGTTGAAAGGTGTGTAGTCCTCTGGGGTTTGGGGAAGGACAGCGGTGGTTGGGTTGATTCCAGAGGTAGTGGCCAGGCCGGTCTTGGATCTACAGAATGATGACGCTTAACCCCAGGCGCACAGGGAGGAGAGGAGCGAAGGAGTGAAGAATGAAAGAGGAGGGAGTATGGACAAATCTTACATGAGAGGAAATGTAAATAGCAGACACAAAGCACGGTGAAAGGAGTTGTATCTGTTGGCTAGTGGCTTTGTAGTGTTCTGTTTTCATTACAAACTGAGCTTCAATATAAAATCCAATTCGGTGCGGTAGAGGAAATACTAGTTGGAGCTTATAGATGCATGTAACATAATAAATGTTTTAACAAGGTTTGTAAGGAATTTAAAGATTCTATATGATGCAAAATTGTGAGCTTTCAGTAATTTTGTTACGTCCTCGAAAACCATACCAGGATTTGTGGTTTTTTTTCAGTCACACGTCTGAGTAATCCTTTATTATTAGTCTGTCTACATATCTAAACCTCAAAAATGCTCTGTTCCACTTTGTGATGTCATGAAGTTGTAGTTTTCAAGTTCACAGCTGCCTTTTACCTTTAAATAGAGATTGGCAATTCCAGGGCTGAAATTATCCAAATGATTCCAGTGAAAATATGGAGTTTAAAAACAAAGTGGAGCACTTCTTGTATTACCACATTACATGACAAGGTGGAGTGTTTATCTAAACATGCAGAATTTGTGAATGAAACAAAACACAACTCCAGGACTGTATTTGATGTGGAAATTACATTATAACATAGATCTGAACAGCGTTATATGGGCCCTTTAAGATAAATCTCATTGTGGAGATCTTTCTGTGGTGATTTTAACATAATAGTTCGAGCTGTATTAAGATAGATCAAAATAAATATGCGTTCCAGTGAATAAATAAATAACATAAGCTAGTTTTCCCCTTATAGCCAGAGGATTATGGGTTCAGGTCCTAGTAGGATGTTTGCATGTGCTCTCTTTAGGTGGAGTTGATCCAGATACAACCTAAAACAAGTACAGCTGGCTAATCTTCACGTTAAGTATTCCAATCTGGTGTCTAATGCTGCATTCATGTGGTCCTCGGGTGTTCGGATTTCAGGGATAAGATGTGGGGTTCTGACTTGTTTGCATTCATGTGCTGTTGTGTTGGAAAATCACAGTTTTGTCAAACAATAAAATCACTGAGTTGAATAGAGCGAACCGGTGACATTTTATGTTGTTAGCCTTCTCAAAAGCTGAACATCAAGTGTGAAAGTAGAGAAGTAGGTTTTGACACAAGTTCATAATTTCTTTTCCCAACTGCGTTCATGCATTTTTCAACCCAGAAAAAAAAAATAAAAAATAAAAAAAAATACCGAGTTCTCTAAGACCACATGAATGCAACGTAATCTTGAAAATGGTTTTGGGAAGATCAGGAAATGATGGATTACCAATTCTATGTTAGCCTATAAACCAATGGATATTATACTACAAACTATCTCAAGTTACCATTCCCTCAAAACTACTGTGACACGGTATTGTACTTACTGTATTTTGCAACAGTGATCTGGCAGTTATGCCATTTTTTTTTTCTATCTTGCATCTCTATTTTTTTCCATGTTACAACAAAACTTAAAAATAATTTATATTTATCATGTATACCGTGTGTACTGTGCTATGGAAGGTGCGGCAAATCCAACAGTTCTTATGTCAGTCACTACAGTGTCTAATCAGCCTAATCAAGACATCTGCAAAGCTCTATTGTTGTTTTGTATTGTGACACATAATAATGTTGTCTGTTTCCATGGCAATAACATAAACAATAGTCAGACTGCTATCCGGGTATCACCTGGCTCACAGCAAACAAGTGAAGCTCTATGATAAGTGCTGATAGCCATTTTGACCTTGCTTTGTTTGTTTAAAGAGGCAACAGGACATATCTCATCGACTCATGGTGATTTATTGTAACCCAGGAAACTGAAGAGAGACGGTGTTCTCGAATACTTAGATAAATAGCAGTAATACATCAAAAAGTAGTATATGGAGTATATGAGGCCATAACTTCTTGTCTTATGGCTTGAAAACGCTATTGCTCATCCTTTTATGCTTGGGTATGCACTGAATCTACTGTCCCATCTCACAGAAAAAAAAGGTTTCATTTTTTGTGACTTCCTTCGTTGAAATGGGATTGTGCTCTCACCACGGGCAACAGGAAATAGAGAATGGGAAACAGGATGTGAAGTCGGCCATATTTTATTGCACAGCCCCACAGGCTGAAGGCAGAAGAGAGCAGGAGGGGTGACACAGAGAGAAACTGCTGTGGTTTGCGTCAGCCGTGACATTCTGAATCACACTAAATCATTTGCTAATAGGCACAGCGCCGACAGATGCATGGAAAGATGATTTTGATTTCAGTAAATATGGATTTCCAAAACAGTTGGGACAGGCAGAAATGTACATAAAGCCAAATATGGTGGTTTGAAGGTTATAAAAATGTAATTAATTCACAGTAAAATATTAATAGTTTGTCAGATGTCTAAACAGATACTTTTGTCCATTTTCTGAAAACAAAGTCTTTGAATAGGGGAGCCGTATATTACCAGGAAGTAGAAAATTGAGACGCTAATCATAGTGGAAAAAGTAGTATTTAGAAATGTATTTTTAATGTGTGTACCTGAAACTTCAATTCAATTAACAAGTGAGTATAAAAATGAATGTTTGGATTTATTTTGATTCATTTGTTTGTGCCACTCCAGGGACACTTCCAGAGGTCATATTTTGTGAAAACAAATCTTCAGTCCTTAATTGAATAATTAAAGAGACACCAAAACAAAATACAGCTCTCTGCATGAAAGGAATTATGGCTAAATGGTAAGCACTTTCACCTCACAGTAAGAAGGTTCTGGCTTTGTTTCCTGGACTTTCTCCTATGCCTTTAAAGACACATGGGTCTAGCCCATAGTGGCCCACAGTTGCATTGAGTCCATATTATCTGTGCAATTTTGTCATAATACACATGTATATGGCAAATGAATCATTTTACTTGATTGCATGCTGGGATAAGAAGCATTCAATTGATACTTTGCATCTGATGTTATCAAGATTCCCTGGCGGTGTGATGCTAACTATAAGCACTGCTCTGTCTGAGGCTTTGTTAGACTTTAATCTGATCTTTATTTTAACATTATCTGACCAGAACAAATAGTCTCAAGGCTGCCACACACTACAGGATTTTAGACTGGGTCATTCCGTGTAGTTTCACCAGATGGTGGTTGCAACACAATTTTCAAATTAGTCTTAAATTTGTATGTCACTAGATAGTCACAAAAGTACTTTGTATGCAAAATTATAGGCCTGTAGCTCAAATAGTTACTGAGTTGTGGGGGTCTGAAATTTTCAGAATTTGGGCTATAAATAGCCAAGAAAAGCCTCGCCATGGTTTTTGGCATCTTTAAGGGGCCAATTCTCAGCCTTTAAACATACCAGAGAGCTGTAAGTTGGTATACAAGTCCTCTGTATGTAGCTAGTGCTCCACAAACATCCCCAGATGTTTCCCTACACTCTGCAGGCCATGGGGTCTTGCTAAAAATGCCAAAAATTAAGAAAAACCTACTAGCGAGTGGGGTTTGGGGCCTTAAAAGTACTAGAAATACTGCACAGAAGTGTTCTGACACCCCTGGGTTCCATTCTACACAAACCTGTGTGATAACTTAGCAATCTGGGGCTTTCTAGGTGCGTCAGTTTGGAAAATATGAGCTCCCAAAGTTGGACGAGATTTTTAATTGGCTAGTTTTTGGTGGCAAAAATCTCCATGTGGGACAGGTGCCAGAGACCCCAACTTTTTCTCAAAGACAGTTCCATCTGTCTTCTATCACTGTACAAAAAAACAGCAGGGTTATATTTGTAGTTACTGAGATATTCTCACTCAAAATGGCATAGGTGGTGCCAAAATCATTTTTTGCTTTTCAGTGTTATAAGTTGAGACACATGTATTAATGACCATTCCAGTGATAGTTTCAAGCACTTGTTTTACTAAATTTATTATTCTCTTTTCAGCAATTGATTGGTGGAGGTGACTACATGTACTTTCAAAATATTCCAATTTTGTAATAATTGTATCTATTAAATTAGTTGTATATAGCCTGTGCTTTTCTCTTTTCAGAGTTCAGTTCCATGCAGACGGGTGTTGCCCAAGAGTTCTGTTTCTGCCTTAATTAACAAACATTGTGGTGTTGGTGTGAAGTAGTCTGTAGTTTTAACAACTAGATAACCAGTTATTCCTTAGTAGCATTTACATTAGATACTCTGCAATGGCCAGCCTACCCTCATGTTCACTTGGAATTAGACTAGGCATAGACAGTGACTGTCATAAAACTCTGTACTGCCGTAACACAGGAATTACTCCTGAGTAATTCCTGTGTTACGGCAGTACGATTTTGGCACCACCTATGCCATTTTGAGTGAGAATATCTCAGTAACTACAAATATAACCCTGCTGCTTTTTTGTACAGTGATAGAAGACAGATGGAACTGTCTTTTAGAAAAAGTTGGGGTCTCTGGCACCTGTCCCACATGGAGATTTTTGCCACCAAAAACAGCCAATTAAAAATCTCGTCCAACTTTGGGAGCTCATATTTTCCAAACTGACGCACCTAGAAAGCCCCAGATTGCTAAGTTATCACACAAGTTTGTGTAGAATGGAACCCAGGGGTGTCAGAACACTTCTGTGCAGTATTTCTAGTACTTTTAAGGCCCCAAACCCCACTCGCTAGTAGGTTTTTCTTAATTTTGGGCATTTTTAGCAAGCCCCCATGGCCTGCAGGATGTAGGGAAACATCAGGGGATGTTTGTGGAGCACTAGCTACATACAGAGGACTTGTATACCAACTTACAGCTCTCTGGTATGTCTAGAGGCTGAGAATTGACCCCTTAAAGATGCCAAAAACCATGGCGAGGCTTTTCTTGGCTATTTATAGCCCAAATTCTGAAAATTTCAGACCCCCACAACTCAGTAACTATTTGAGCTACAGGTCTACAACTTTGCATAGAAAGTACTTTTGTTACTATCTAGTGGCATGGAAATTTGAGACTAATTTGAAAATGGTGCAGCAACACTCCCAAGGAATATCTGGTCATTTCACTTGGAATGACCCGACTTAGACTTAGACTTAGACAAACTTTATTGATCCACAAGGGAAATTATTTGGATACAGTAGCTCAAACATCACAATATAATATATATATAATATAATATAATTTTTTGATCTTAAACAATTTTTAAACGTGCAACAAAAAGCGCACACCGCAGACACAATGAGAATTGTATGAGATTTTAAATCTCTGATTGCAGACTGCAGCGGGATATGGCTGCGTACCTCAGGCTGCGTACCTCAAGTCGCGTCAGCTGTTCCCTGTCTACAGTAAAACCACTCGCTTTGAGACTCTTAAGTGTTCAAAAGATCAGAGCACTGCACTTCTAGTTTAGATGCAAGTCAAAACTGTCTCATTGTTATTTGTTAAATGTGATGCAATACTTCAGATACATGATTTTAATGCACAGAAGGCTGGTGATAAAGTACACAGGCAGTAGAGCCACTATTGCTAATCTGCAGCTTCACCTCGATCCGCACGCTGTGTGGATGTAAACAGACACACGTGACGAGCTACTCTCGCCTTTTAAAGAACACTTCAAACTGGATTAACAGCTCTGTTTTGTCGACTGGGTGTCATTATTTGAAGAGGACAAATTCTATAGAGAATATGGATGAGAGCAGTTTAAATTTACACTTTATAAGAGGTGTGTAATAATTATTTTCGTTATGTTATTGACAATATTAGTCCCTCCGCAAACATAACATAAAATTCAAGTGGTGCAGTGACAACCATCTCCACCTCAACTTCAGTACAACAAAGGAACTCATTTTCAACCCCTCCTCACCACAGCCACCCATTATCATTAGCAACCAGACAGTAGAGACAGTGGACACTTTCAAATATCTCGGGGTCACAGTAGACAATGCACTTACATTTGAACAGCATATCATGGACATTTGCAAAAGAAGCCATCAACGATTGTCAGTAATCAGAAAACTCAAAGGACTCTATGTTTCTCCACATCTGTTATTACTGTTGTACCAATCCATTATCCAATCCATCCTGTTGTATTGTTCCACCTGCTTTATCAATATGCTCACTGTTAAAAACTGGTCTAAACTCACAAAAGTAACACACACAGCTGCTAAAATCATAGGATTCCCCACCCCCAACCTTGCAGATCTTAACAACAGGGCCATTGGACGCATTGCACTTTCCGTAGAACAGGACCCCAGTCACCCACTACAGGAACACCTCACCCCTCTGCCCTGGATGGACGTACAGGGCGCTCAGGTGCAGGAGGGTCCGCTTTGGCAGAAGCCTGATCTACTCGGCCATCACATTTCTGAACAACAGGCCCCGCTGAGTGACCTGTAATGTCGATTGTAATGTGCTGTGTTTGTTGTGCTGTGTTGTTGCTGTACATGTCAGACAAGCTTAAAAAATAATTTCCTATTGGGGACAATAAAAGTCTAAAAGTCTATTTCCTGCGCCTCGGTTTCCATCACTCCGTTTGCCTCTGACGCTCTGTTTTATTGGCTGTTGCCGTAGTGTTGCTGATGTTTAGTGGTTAAGATCTGACAGAGCAGCTCAGAGTCACACTGACACCACACACGAGGAACGCAGCATAATCGCATATGAAGACACAAAGTCAGGTCATGCCTCCTGTAGTGTGTGGCAGCCTTTAGTCAACAGTTTTTCACTTAGTCACTCTCACTTTTTTGTTAAAAATCAAACACCTAAACAGGACCATTACCACTTGTATTAAATAAGTAACATAGAATCACAAGTTATTTCATGCCAGTATTATCTGGGCTAAACCCATATTCCCGCATACATTTTAATTTGCCAATCAAATCATTTCTATCTCTCCTTACCTATATACACCATATCTATTCCTAGCTCGCTCTGTTCTTTTACCACATGTCGCTTCATTGGAGCTGTTTTCCCCTTTATACCTCAGCCCCAGTCTGTGTCACGTCCGTCACTCATCTCCATCTGTGCTGTCTTCACCTGTGACAGCGAAGTGAGCACATCTTTATCACACCCAGAGGCCCACAGAGACCAGCTGCTGCTGCTCCAAATCATCTGGATGCCCCGCCACGCAACGCCATAAACCACCCACGCTCATTTGGATTTCACGCGTTTGTGTTGTCTCCAGCTCGGCTGCACTCAATTTTTACTTTGTCCGTCAGGAACCAAAGTTGTGACAAAAGGTTCAGTTCATTTTACAGAGAATGGAAATGGGATATTGGTTGTCAGGGTGATGTAAGGACAGGTTTGGATTGAAAAATGAAGAAAAGAGTCATTCTGAGAAAAAGTTGTTGAGAAATGCCTGATTTGCATGAACAAAACTGCAAAGATGTGATTGTGAAAGTTTTCTGGTGGAGGGTTTGTCACTGGCTTAGTATCAGGAAAATGGTATTGGCGTGTTCTACAGTATGGAATAAACATATCTATCTCTCATTATATCAACTGCCAACATTTTTGTATTGAAAAATGACTTGGCGAGTCACCTGCTCATGTCCGTAGAGATTGCTGTTTGCTGTTTTGTGGAATATTCCAGGTGAAACAACAAAATCTCAATGGTGAATAAAAGGTTTTGGACCCTCCTCCTAAAATCAGTTTATATGTTCTGATCAATGTAATAATTTTGTTTCCTCATGACAAACATACCTGGAGATGTGTTTTGTTTCATTCACATGTTTAACAAACAAACCCTGCATATTTAGGCTTTCTCTCTCAAAAAGAAAAAACTGTGTTCCACCTTGTGATGTCATGTGGTAATACAGGAAGTACTCCACCGTGTTTTTAAAAACTATATGCTTTCACTGAAATCATTTGTATAATTTCAGCCCTGCAATTGTCAATCTCTGCTAAACTAAAGGTAAAAAGAGCTGTTAATTTGAAAACTACCGCTTCATAACTACACAAGGTGGAACAGAGCAATAAAGGGTTACTCAAACATGTGTGAATGAAACAAAACACAAGTCCAGATACATTTTTGAGGAGGTAACAACATTCTAACATCGCTTAAAGCTCACAAGAGTCAATTTTGCATATTATAAGACCTTTAAAAGCCTTGACACACTGCAACCTTCAATGTATGGTTTGAAAAATAAATGACTGGAGAGGTATTGTAGCATGAGGGAGGGCATCTGGTGTAAAAAGTAAACCTAAATCAGATTCTGTTCATCTCTGCAGATTGGTTTGTTTGTAACTATAAAAGAACAATATACAACAATAAGAATTTCAGATAAATATATATGCCAAGACTTTTGAATCTTTAAACAACACAAACTTTTTAATATTTCACCACGGACAGCTCCATATGATAAAATAGCCTTTTTTTTCCAGAGCTTTCTTTCTATAGGTAAAAATGTCTTGTTTTTATTTTATGTCTGCAAGTCCCATAATGCATTTGGGTTAGCTGTTGATATCTCAGTATTTTAGCAGTGGGGATATGAAAAGTGGTGGTCCATTTTTGCTGTAAAAGCCAGACCTATTGTTTCACCAGCGTAATATTTCAGACTATATAGAGGCACCAGGTCTGATTACAAATGCATGGAGCATTCTTCTTATTATGCTTTTAATGCAGCCATCCCCTTGATGCTTGCCACGCTCTCCACTGGGCTGTTTCCTCCAATACTACCATTTTAAGAGCTGGGTATTTTCGGTCAGACAGATGTTTTGCTTTAACCCCAAAGCCAATCTCAAATCTACCATTTTTGTTTTGCAATATTTTGGGTTGTGTCCCCTCTTGCTTTACCCATAGGGACCTTCCTTGTAACTTGCCTGTGGTCACAATCCATCCATTGCGTGCTTCCAGTTTTTCTTCTAATATTTCTTGCTAAGTGTCTTACTTTAAAAGAGTGTTATCATGTTTCTGTCCTCAGAGTATTTGATATTTTATTTTTATATCATTGCTATATTTGGCAGGGTATGTTTTAGCAAAGTAGCATGAGTTAAAATAGTCAGGTATACTTAGATGCACTCTTGTGGTACATAGATTGGTTACAGGGTATTTGAATGCCACTGTACGTTGATTATTTAATTCTGATATGATTTAATCTTATGTACCTTCTACAAAGGCTACTTCTGGTCTTGTGTGAGATACAGGTCTGGACAGAAGAGATATATCTAAACGTTGGGAAATAATTGTTTTAAATAAATTTTCCACATTGAATAAATATGTGAACTATACAGTGCTTCTTCTGGCAAATCACTGGGATTAGTGAGGTGAAATTCCAGTACTTCCAAGTCCATACTTCATCCTACTTTAGTATTATTTATATTGAAGTTAGTAAACAGTAAACTCAGTAAACATTTTCTGGAGTAAACATTGTAGTTTTTTCTCACACTCTATAGTGGCAAGAGCTTTGTGTTGACAGATTCAAACATCTGTGCTTCTTACACCTTTACCTTCACATTTGTTTAAGTAATTGTTGTGTCTACTGTTTTCGTAATACCAAAATCTGTGAATCATAATCTTTTTCCTCCTGAGTACATTAACTTATAAATCAGGATAATTTAAATGCATTTCACATCCAAACTGTTTTACTCTTGCTTGAGTAATAATACCTTAAAGCAACATTTCTCTGACTAGAGTTCAATTTTTGTCTACTCTATTCACCTCTGACAGCAACAAATTCACATATTTATTCTGCATCTCTTTGCCTCTTTGTCTATATTCCTTATAAATCTCTGGTTGAAACTCTAAAAGTGTCATTTTTCTAGCCACAGTGCAAAACTTAGATAGAGATCCATTAGCCAAAACTGCATGAAAATGAAAACCAAAAAGCACTGGACAAACCCTTTAGGCTCCTGAATCATATTTATCCCGATAACATTTCCAAACATGAACGTGATTGGCATCTTAAACTCTCCATAGCCTTAACATCTTTTAGTCTTGTGGCCTTTTCTAAGTGCTGGTGGAACATTTGGAGGACGAGTGCTGTGGCTCAAATTGGGCAGCCATGACTGCACTCATTGAAGGAAAGTCTTGTTAACTCCCTCAACAGGAAACAAAGCATCCCTCGCCATCTTAATGACTTGTTAGTGATTGTGTCTGGGCCTCTCATCTGTTTTCTCTGTCTGTTTGCAAAGATAAGCCAAAATATCCAAAATTAGTATCGTGCCCTAGACTAACCCCCACCCAAGTTTAACCCAACAGTTTTAAGATTGTCTGAAAACTTGAAAAAATACTAAATTGATTTAAACAACTCAATTTCAGGAGCTTGTGATTAATTGATGCATTCATTCTATAGATCTAGGAAGAAGCTGGCCCAATGAAAATATATTAGTATATCTTTTTAACTGTTTTGGTGAATTTATGTTTATGCAGTTGTGAACATAAAAGGCTTGTTTTGTTGATTTAAAACAGAAAGGGCCTATTCTGCTAAATTGACTAAAATATTCTTCAGGTTTTGTTTCTGTTTTTGTAGTTTACTGTGTTTGGCTTCATTTATAATTGAGTAATCCTGCATAATTTCAAAGCTCTAACAATCTTATTGTTGTATTTCAGGGCCAAATTGCCTTCACTACAAAGTATGTCACGTTGTGCTACCAGCTATTGTTTTATTTTAACTCATCTGTTACAAAACTCCCGAGCTAAGAAGATTTGGTAACACTTTACTTTTGATCTAGAACTAGTTGCTGATTTGCATACTTGCAAGTGGTTAATTCAGATTTAAATAATTAGTATTTGTTTTGCTTTATTAATGTTTTATTCTGCGTAACCTTATTCTGCTGTTAATTAGACATGTATTATCCTTTTCATATTATTAAACTCCTTATTACTTCACATTAGTTTGGTGTTAGGATAGTTTGGCACATGAATTATGATACTAATAGTCTTTTGGTAATAAGACTGTTAAGGGTTAGTACTGCAAGAAATATAATTTTTATTTATTTATGCTTATTAATGGCCCCATATTACACTGTTTTCTGATCTATGTTATAAAGCTTTTTCCTCATCACAAACATACCCGGAGTTGTGTTTTGTTTCATTCATACATGTTTAACACACAAATCATGAATATTTGGCTGAGTTCTTCTCTCAAACAGAAAACACTCCCACCTTGTGATGTCATGTTGTAATACAGGAAGTGCTCCACTGTGTTTTTAAACTCCATACAGGTCTCTTACTTACTTACTTACTTACTTATTTATTTATTTAACCACCACTGTCCATCACTGCACTGTACACAATATTTTGATTGTAAATACTAATTATTATTTATCTTGTTTTTGATGTGTGCTCTTGTTTTCCTACTTTTTCTGAAACTTGCGTTGTGACATTGAAATTTCCCCACTGTGGGACGAATAAAGGATTATCTTATCTTATCTTATGGAGTGAAGGTTCACTAGAATGATTTTGATAATTTTAGTCCTGGAATTGCCTATCTCTACTGAAAGGTAAAAGGAGCTGTTAACTTGAAACCTACCACTATGTGACATCACAGCATTTTGAGCTTGGAAGATGTAGACAGACTAATAACAAAGGGTTGACAAGAATTCTTCAAAAAGCCCAGACATAACATGGTTTTCAGATCCTAGAATGTGATGGTGTCATACTCCCAGATGGGGGGCAATAAGGGCCAGTTTTCAATATTTATAACACTGTACTTTCATGACAAATATCTAAAAAGTAAATTCACAAATACTGAACCTGATCATTTCTATGAGTGACGAGACCCAAGAACTCCCTGAATTACAACAACAAAAAAATGCAATTTAATAATGATACTTTTAGCTGGCCTCCATCTGCATTAAATAATATTGGGAGAATGTTGTGATGTCATCTGAAACAAAGCAATATAGCGCTTAGAACCAGTGCCATCTGTGCAGAATCTCTACATGGATGAAACAGCACTTGGCAGTTGCGTACTTGCCTACTCCAGCTGCCATCTTAGATTCTGTTCTTGCACTGCTTTGCTCTGGGGGTACACACAGCGCCTGCAGCTACCACAGCGGCCAGTGGGGGACCGCTCCAGCTCACACCCCTGGGTTATATTTGCTCCACCAACATTCCCTTTGATCCAGTGTAAATGTGCAGCAGAAGACATGTCCAATCCTGAAATATTCCAGGGGGCTCATTGCAATATATATGAGAATTCCTTTTAGATGTTCTTCCAGTAGATCAGAATATTCCTAAGATTCTAACACGCTTTGACCAGAAACAGACCTATAGTGAGTAAGAGAATCCTCCAGGCCATCACACCTCTGCTGGCCAGTAGAGTTTCACTTTTCATTTGTTGGCAAAAACTCGCCATCTATTTTCAGCACCATGGACAGCTACCTGTGCTACATTGTATTGGCAGCTCTAGAATTCTTTGTTAAATATTTGTTCAGAATTATGGTTTTCTGTTTTTTTGTGTTGTTTTGTGTTGTGTATGCCCGCATTGGATGGAATTTATGAAGACACAAAGTTTAATCATATAATTGCAAAAAAAAAAAATATTTATGAGACGATGCTCCAATTTATCTCCAATTTATTATTTTGTCTCTTTAAAGGTACACTGTGTAACTTTTTTGGTGGAGCGTCTGCCACCTGCTTGTCTCCTTGGAGATGTTATAGCTTTGCCTTGATTATTTCACAGTATGGAAACAAACTTTATCACAGTGGAGACAAGTTAATGGTCAGATCTGTGGAGAAACAAGCCTGCACATAGTAAGAATTAATACTTTTCAAGGTATTTTTGAACTATAAAACACCTGTAACTGAATAATTAGAAGTTACATAATGCAGCTTTAACATTAGTAATACATTTCAAATATCATCTTCCTATGATTTTCATTTTAACCAGGCCACACACTTCTTACTTGTACACTTTACTTGTCTGTCTTTCAGCTCCACACAGAGCTCCACTGCTGTAAGACTCAGATTACCAAGTCAAATCCCAATAACACAGCTGGAAGAGGGGTCTGGTGGTCACATTTTTATTGACCATTTAAGTGTATCAGCCTCTTTCGGGGGAATAAAAGCCTGTTACCAGTTTGCAGCATAGTGAGCCTCCTCGGAGACCAACTTTTAAGCTTGAGTTGTTGAGTTGTTATTCATACACACACACACACACACACACACACACACACACACACACACACACACACACACACACACACACACACACACACACACATACACAAACCCACACTCTACAGCGATTCAAATGTGAACTACTTTTCTGGGTACAAATCTTATGCGGGATGACCTCCTGTCCAGTGAATGGGGTAGGTGCATTTCCAGTGTTCAATGAGTTGCTACAAACAGGAGAATTCAGGATAAACAAAAATATACTGCTCTAATCGCTTAAAATAAACAGGAAATTATAGCTTTGGATATTAAATGTCATGTTTGTGTACTCTTTTATATTTTACAGTATTGTCTTTAATGCCTTATCTTTTTAATTTACATATATCTTCACTTAGTTGTGTTTTAATAGTGGTTTAACTTGTACATTTCTATGTAGTGGGATTTTATATAGTAAAATGTGCACTGTGTAACTTTTATGGTGGAGGATACGTCAACTTTCTTTCTTTCTTCTTTTTTTCTTTCTTTCTGTTATTTCACCTGCAATGTTTCACAGTGGAGTAAACATTGTAAACATATAACTCTATGAAGGTGTGGTGGAAATTTGAGTATTGGGTGTTATTCTTTCCGTTGTCCAAGACACACTGTAAGAAGTGTTAAAAGCCACACTATTCTTTGTCTAATCCTTTCTCTCACAGGAAGGCTACAGGTACCTGTGGGTTTGCCTTTTACAGTACATGTCTGCTGTTTATTTCACATGTTAAGTGTTTGATCATCTTGACCTGTACTCATATGCTAATGTAAAGGTGTTACATTTCTGAAAGCCAAATGGCCAGCCCGACTGACCCAAATCCAAACTGTTCTTGAGAAGGACGGACAGTATTTAAGCTGTTACCCCATTGCCCTGGGCTCACTGCTGGCAGATCTCTGTCCGTCAGTGGTGGGACCATTTATTACCGGTGCAAACGTAATAAACCAACCTAGATAGTCTTCTTGTATGTTTTGGTATTATTTTACAGATAATTTCCACAACAGAAGGCAAGCAGTTGAGGCAGCCAGGCCAGATTACAGATCAAATCTGTGTGAGGCCCTGCTCACTATAAGATTGAATATTTTTCAAGGTACCTGGATACCTGTGATGAAATCATTCTGCAGAACAGAACATTTCCATGGAAACATGTAGGTCTCTAACAGAGAGGTTATTTACTGCACCTGTAATTTAATCTCACATTTTTAAGTAAACTTAGCTTTGCTCAGGATCAGTAGATTTAATAATATAGATGTAAAAAAATAAAATGTAAACTATACACCTCTTTAGGATAAACATGTTAGAAATCATACAGTTCATACTACATTGATCTGTGCATTCTGGGAAACCCTAGCTTGTGCAACTTAGACACGGTTGGCCAATTAGAAGCTGATTGGAATGCAGAAGTGACAGGTCGAGTTTGCCGCGACCTCCTCTGGCACAATTCTGCCCATAACTCGCATAATTTATATGCTAATCATGAAAAATCCAACAGATGAAATGTTTAATATGGCTAAATGATGACATGAGCTAATGCTATGTGCACAGTGTCAGAGGTCAGACAGACTTTTACATTATAATCAGTGTATATGGTTCCCTAGTAATTTTATTAACAATTTCAGTGAGGTGTATTCCACTACTAGAAACATTGTTTGAATGCTATATATAAATATGCATTGTGTTTAGTTAACATACATTTGATGCAATTCATATATTACTAAAACTGCAATTCATATATTAATAAAACTAATTACTTACTATGTGAACTTGTGTCTTGAGATTTCCTGGCTGCTTGATTTGAAGGGCAGTAGTTCGACTGCTGCTTGAACAAGTGCATATTGTTGTTGTGTCCTTGGGCAAACATTTCAGACACCTTGGCATAGATTGGCAGCCTTGTATTAGTCTATCACATAGCAGGTGTTGCTACAAAAACAGCTCACCGACACTGAATATAGAGTGAAAGCATAATACCAGTGTGCTGTGTTTTTAAGTTAACAATACAGCACATCAGTTGCCAGTGAGCGACTCCATAATCAAGTGTCAAGTAGCTTTTGATGGATATGTTAAGATTAGTCACACTGCCTGGTCTTAGATGGTGTGGGTGTTTGTACAAAGGCTTTCACACACACACGTACACACACGCACCTACAAACAAACACACACACATAAATAGCGTGGTTAGCCTACTTAATGTCACCACTCTTTCTGTAGCACACACACACACACACACACATACACACACATGCTCGCACTGGTGATCTGTATTTAACCTAGATAGCCATGTGATTAGCCTGCTAGCTATTAACAGCACTGTCACACAACATGCCTGCAGCACCACAAAACAGTAAAAGTCTAACTTGTAAACAATTAACATTTTTTTGGATCTTTTTCTTTTGCCACGTTTTAGAATATTAACACCTGCCAAATTGTCCAAATAGCGATTAAAACAAGCTCTTTTGTATACTCCACACTTATTTCAAGGGGGATATTGGCTGTTTGTTGTGTTGTAATTCAAAAGGATGTTCAGATAGTGAACAAAATGCAATTTATATGCAAATTTAGAGCAAAATAGTTTGGTTAGTTTTAAAATGGTGTATGTTTGATTTAATACAAAGAGAAAGATGTAAATAAAATAGAGGATCTACATTAAAACTTCAGTTTGAAGGTTACTAAAATAGGTGAATACTACACCATGAAAAATGCATTATACAAATTTAGTTTTGATCCTGTTCTAGTTTTGGTTTAGGTTCAGGTTTAGTCCTAGTTAACATTTATTTGTAGGTGGTCAAAACAAGCCAACGTCTTAGGATCTGAATACCGAAAAGAAACAAAAAACATTCCATTGACCACTAAAATAACTACCCAAAACATAGCAGTAAATATTTTGGTGGTAGTATTGGATTTCAGCAGGAAGCTCCTCTAAGATGCTGCGTCCATTTGTATTACAGGTACACAAACTGTTATGTAAATCTGTACAATCTTTTTCCTCTTTACAAATTTTGATGTGTTATAAGTATTTTCTTTTTTTGTCTGTGTTAAAAGTGGTATATGTAAATAATGCAACGCCAGTGTGCTCATGATTGAATGTGCTTAAATAATTGATACAGACCCCAGCATACACGCACACACATAGCCACAGCACGACACACCACAGCCCTACCTGTCCCCTTCTGTCCATCTGTCCTCCTCTCAAGATCACCAAGTCATCTTTTATTCAACACGAAGATAGCTATTTACCTGTGCAAGAGTTCAACAAACCTCTCAAGTATTGTTTGAAAATAGTACTAGAGCGCAGGTAGCATTGGCACAGAGTTTTGGTAGGTCCCAGAGAAGAGTCACTTACTCAGAGGTTGTTTTTGGCTCAGTGTTTTCATTCATATTTTAGGCCTTTCACTTGGCAGTGCATCCAGACTCACATTACATTTTCATTCACTTACAGCTCTTATGCTAATTGGATTTGGGAAAAGGAGTTCTTATGTCTTGCTTAAACTTGTGTGGTTAATGAAATGATTTATTTGTTTGTACAGCCATTTAATTTTGGACTTTATGAGGTTGTTTACATAGAGTTTAAGCCATAATTATAACAATAGAAAACATGAATGTAAATGAGTTACACTTTTGTTTACAGAATTTATTTCTTGTGTCCGTCCATCAAGTGAGCTGCTGTTTTAAAGGTAACTTTTCTAGTGTGACGCCACTTGCTTGTCTCCATGGAGCTGTTATTGCTTTGCATAGAATGTTCTGTGTTATGGTATTAAACTATCCTGCATTTATTGGCCGTATTGTTCTTTGTTTTGCAATCTTTTTCAGGCAAGGTTATTACACTTTTGACTCCCTGAACATCAACAAAAAGTCTCACATGGGAGTATAAAAATGATCAGCCCAACAAAAAATGTTATAAAATGGGCATTGCAAGAATGTCCGATCCCACTGACTCAACAGTCTGTCTCCCCTTTGCCAGAGGAGACAGGCAAATTTCGGCATAAACTGACAAAATTCAGAACGGTGATAGAGCACCATGAGACAAACCTAAAAAGAATTGAAACTCTGCCTTAAGATGAACAGGAAGTCAGTCATATTGGATCAAAGTTTTACGCCACTTTGACTGCAATTTTATTTCAATTTTAATATTTTTCTTTGCTTGAAAAAACCTTGGAAAAATATGTTTTCTTACTGTGAGTGGGGTCACTTTTCCTCAGATCTGACCTGTAACTGTAGACAAAATCAGTAGTGTGGAACAAAGCAAAAACATCTCTATGGGGAGAGTAGAACGCAGACCAGAAAAGTTACATAGTGCACTTTCAAATTGTTGCTATTTATGTATTGTAAAAACTACTAAGCATTGTATGAGGTCCATTTTAAACATGTATGTATAAGAAAGGAGGAATCAAGTAAATTGTATGCTGATCCAATATTGTAACAGACACTGAAAAGCAAGAACATGAATTCTTTCCAAACAACGAGAATACTTCTCTAACCCACAGTCACCATACAAGAGCATTTATAAGAAACTCAAAGTGCCATGTTGACATTGCATGTTAAAACCCTGTAGTCCCAAAGTCAACAGCTGCTGAGATCGTTCATTAAGTCACGTTAGCATAAAGTAGCTTTAATTACAGCGCAGGGGATTGATGGAGACTGTCAGCGGGAAGATCCACTGGCTGCAACCTGCCACCATCCATCTCCTCTCACGTGAGTCCCACCAGGCACTAATGTGGACTGAGAACAGGAGATACTCAGGCTATAAAAACATCCAAACTAGGATTAGTGCAAAAATTCTAACTTGATTTTGTTATGAAGGAAAAGGCTTGATATTTCATGACAGTTTTTCAAGTTACCGGTCAGATTTGTGGAAAGGTGGACCTGCTCACAGAAATAATGCATATTTTTGTAGTAGTTTTGAGTAATAAAAACACCTGTAATTGAATACATGCAAGAGATAATTGTTTACTGTCATACTGTCGAACATCCCAGGCAAAGCAATAAGATCACCATGAAGACAATCAAATGGCCTGCCCTCCAGTAGAAAAGTTACACAGTGCACCTTTACAGTTTACATTGAACAACGTTTCAAGTGCAGCCCTGCATTTTGGGTCCTCCCTCTGCTTAAAACGTGACACAAAGCCCATTCAAATAGTTCCGAAGCAAGTTTTAGTATTGATTAGCAGCTGGGTTTTATTGTCCATTATTTGATAATCCTAATTCAGATATTACTCAGTGTATTGATGTCTGTTTGTGTTACTTTGCTCACCCACTGCTGCCTCTGCTGTGCCTGTTTGGAGCCCAGTCAATATAGTTCTGCCTGGTCTTTCTTCTCAGACAATGAAAGTGCATTATTTTCATGGAATAGCATTGAGGTTGCAGCAAATAAGATAATGACTCAATATTAGCATTTCATTTTATTAACTTAAGTATATGGAACAGGACTTGTGGGAATAGCAAAACAGAAATTATGTCAAATTATGTCAAAGAAGCACTCAAGTTACAATTGCTGTAAAGCTGGTAAAGAAGTTGCACAGATACGCCCCATGAGAAGATATACAGTAAGCTGTGCATTTAGTTTATTATGTTCCAAATTTGTCTGTCATCAGTTTGTACGTGCATCAGGCTTTGACAAGCTGGTATGGCCACGACTGTTTCACAATATGACATTAAAACCTTTCTATCCTCATGGAGACCAAACCAGACCAAGTTACAGGTCAGATCTGTGAAAAGGCTCACATTTTTTCTAGGTATTTGTAAGGTAGATCTGTTGAATGTCATACTGTGGAACATTCCAGGCAGAGCAATGACATATCCATAGAAATAAGCAGGTGATGGACCCCAAACCAAAAAGTTACATAGTGCACCTTTAATTACAGGGTTATGGTTAGGTGTTAGCATATTTATTAAGTTGTTACTAGGCCTGAATAATTCTCAGACTATTTGTTCTTCGTCAATTAAGGTGTAGAAATCCCACTTCCCTGTTGCTTTCTCCACCAGGAAGGCTATGTGGCGTGTAACACATGCTGTGATTACCAGCTAATGCTATGATGGAGCTGCCTTGCCTTTCAGCACCACGGCCAGCTCCGTCCTCCACTCTGCACACTGACAAACCTATGTGCCCAGAGCATGCAATTTGGCTGGATTTGGTTGTGTTCTTATGTAAGCTCCACAGCCTCCTCTTGCCTCCAGGACATTGGAAAGTGTGTGTCATCCTCCCACCTTATCTGCTTCTCTATTCCCTGCTCCAACTCTCCATAGAAATAACATACAACTGAGACATATAGGCTAGAATTACAAATTAAATATCCATTTCACAGTTGTATTGATGCGATTGTTGTGTGAGTTTGATGCTGGAATGGCCTTGTATGCAGTTAGGAGTATTGCACAACAAATTGTAGCCAAAGAAGGTGTGTGAGTGATACTGTCGTCCACAATAGACTTCCATTGAGACGAATGGGAATGCTTAAAACACAATAAGTCATTTAGTTACTCCTGAAACTCCTGAAAATTTAAAGTTAAGTAAAATATCTTGTTTGCAATAGAGGCAACACTGTTCCAGGGGAGTTTGATAAAAGGGGCCAAATAAAATTCTCTTAAAAGCTAAAGTGGTTAAACTCTTGTTGTTGTGCTATGGAGACCCAGGGCAATTCAACATTAAATGAAGTCTGAGGTAAAAATGGAGTGATGGGGTTGTTTTGAGAGCTAGAAAGTGAAATGTACAACAGATACGAGATGTGTTTATAGGTACCCAAAGAGCAGATTGCCCGGGGACCCCTTGCCCCAGACCGTTGAGCAAAACAAGTGTGATAGGAATAGCTGAACAAATGCTGGAGCCAGGGAGCTGCAACAAGGCTGAGAGGCAAAACTGTGAAAAATTTGGGAAGTTGGAAAACTCTGGGAAACTTTGAAATCTATTAAAGTGGTTTAGCATGCCTTTGAGTCTGTTAGCTCTGCCAGATGGTGCAAGATAATGTGAATTTAAGCACCATTAGAGCTAAACGTTCATTACACTAAGATACTGTGTAAAGTTTTAAAGAGAACAATCTAAAACAATTCAATTTGGTGTTGTTTTGCCTAAAGAGAGAGTTCTGAAAAGCTCTATAAATAAAGCACTACATCTTTAAGTGCTGTTACTATGCCATTGTCTGTGGTTTTATTATGTGTTAAACTGCTCTATTCTAAACTAGTGAAACAGGCTGTGAATGACTAAAAATCATTGCTATATTTGGGTAGTTTTTTTATTAGCCACAATGATGTAATTAAAGGACCATCTTGGACCATTTCTAAAACAAATCTGACACTATTTTGATGTTTTAATACTGTGAGTGCTTCAGAAAATGTGCAGAAAACTAAGTTAAAATAACAAATTGACATATAGAAAAGTGCCTTTACATCTTGATTGATCCAAAGTGTCGGGGTTCATTCAGCTCTGTACACTTTTCATCACTCAAAACACGGTGAACTTTGCTTTCATGACATTTCAAAAGTTTGGTTTGAATCGTGCGGACACAAATGGAGCACCACTCTCCTCTGCCATTGTATTACCGTCCATTACTGTCACTCTTGGGTTCCTTTAGATTTGAATATAATATAAAGCAGTCTGACCCAATTTGAGTCGCTTTAAATAAAATATTCATTGCCCCATCCAATTCATGATTAATAATTCCCACACCCCAGAGAGCCCATTATGAAAATAAAGTCTTTCTCAAACCAGTCTTTTAATTATTTTTCCCTCTGGCACATTCTCAGCTTTCATATTTTATCACAGAATACAATCATAAAAAAGAAACAGATTCGAATGACATATGTGTTTCGTAGGATATGTCCTTTTTTAACCTTTGTACTTTTAAATGTGTGGTGCTTCAACTGTAGTACTACACTGACTGACAATACTACCACTACTACTACAATACTGCCACTTAGACTGGATAGTTACTAGTATTTGTTACTGATAATGCTATTCAACTATCTCAAAGTAATGAGCCACCACTACAACTACGAGTATTTGAACCACTTTTATATTTTATACTTTATTTACTATCATCATAACTATTTGTACCATTATATTTTTTTACAATAAATACTTCGCTCCCATAGTGGATATTTTGTAGACATTTTCAGCTCTTTCTGAACAAATAAATATACACTGAAAGTATGTTTTAACTGCAGTCAGAGTACTTTTTTTAAAGAAATGTAGCTACTCATTATGGTTGAACTCTGAAGTCTGTATCACTGAATCAAACATGACATAGGGTTACACTGCTTACGAGGTCTAAAGTCTATTAAAACCCTGGTTACCTTTTAGAATTTCACTTGTTAGATGTGGCTGTGGATGAGAGCATCTGGAAGATTTACTCCCGGTTGGCCTTTAGAAATCATTCTGTTGTCTGTACGCATCAGCCTCTCTCCGCCCATGTGTGTGTGTGTGTGTGTGTGTGTGTGTGTGTGTGTGTGTGTGTGTGTGTGAGACTGTATTAGAATATCAGACTGGGGTCTCTGGTGGAAAAGGATGTTGAGTTAGAGCAGCTGTTTTCAATCAGTAGAACTGGAAAGTAAAATCAAACTCCTCTAATGACATGCCTTTGGAATTTTCTCCCACATCATGGAAACTGACAGCTGAATAAATAACACATTATAGTTTCATCATGGCACCTGTTAGTGGATGGAATTGATTAAGCAGCGGTAGATAGGGCTTGTGGGTAATTTGTCAGCCCAAAAGTTTAGACTGCAGCTCTTATGGGGGGTCAAAATGGTCCCAGAAAAGAAAATTATGATATAATAATAGGATACAAAATAAGATAGAAATGTATGGATCTCACAGTAGGTAAATGCATTTGTCGAGGCAGATGTTAAAGGTGCTATATTACACAAAATTTACTTTTGTGAACTTTAAGGCATGGTGTTACCTCATCAAAAACATACCTGAAGTTGTGTTTAGTTTCAAATAATTTCCCTTGTGGATCAATAAAGTTTGTCTAAGTCTAAGTCTAAGTTTCATTCATGCATGTTTGAGTAATCCTGGTTTCCAAAGCTCAAAATACTCTGTTCCACCTTGTGATGTCATGTAGTAGTATTCCATGGCTGAAATTATCCAAATGATTCTAATGAAGGTGTATGGAGTTTAAAAACACACTGGAGCCCTTTCTGTATTATCAGATGACATCCGAGGCCATGGTTCTTGACCGGAAAAGGTGTCTTGCCCTCTCCGGGTGAGTGGAGAGTCCTTGCCTCAAGTGGAGGAGTTCAAGTATCTCGGGGTCTTGTTCACGAGTGAGGGGAGGATGGAGCGTGAGATTGACAGGCGGATCGGTGCAGCATCGGCAGTGATGCAGTCGCTGTACCGGACCATTGTAGTGAAGAGGGAGCTGACCCGAAAGGCAAAGCTCTCAATTTACTGGTCAATCTACGTTCCTACCCCCACCTATGGTCATGAGCGTTGGCTAATGACGGAAAGGACAGGAAGATCGCAGATACAAGCGGCCGAAATGAGTTTCCTCCGCAGAGTGGCTGGGCGCTCCCTTAGAGATACGGTGAGGAGCTCAGTCACACAGGAGGAACTCAGAGTAGAGCCGCTGCTCCTCCACGTTGAGAGGAGCCAGCTGAGGTGGCTCGGGCATCTGTTTCGGATGCCTCCTGGACGCCTCCCTCGGAAGGTGTTCCAGGCATGTCCCACCGGGAGGAGGCCCTGGGGAAGACCCATGACACGCTGGAGGGACTATGTCTCTCGACTGGCCTGGGAATGCCTTGGGCTCCTGGAGGAGCTGGAGGAAGTGTCCGGGGTGAAGGAAGTCTGGGAGTCCCTGCTTAGAATGCTGCCCCCGCGACCTGGCCCCAGATAAGAGGAAGAAAATCGATGAATGGATGGATCACAAGGTGGAACAGTGTTTTCTGTTTGAGAGAAGAACACAGCCTAAATATGGAGTGTTTGTGTGTTAAACATGTGTGAATAAAACAAAACACAACTCTGGGTATGTTTGTGATGAGAAAATAACATTATAACATGTATTCAGAAAATACTCTAATATTGGGCCTTTAATATACAACAAAAGTACAGAAGCAAGAAAGTATATATGTTATCAAAATCAAGATAAGCTCAAACAATGAACTGGCCTGCACTGCAGTTCAAATTATTGAGAAATAACAGTTCTGATGGACTCATGTCAGAAAATACACTGGGTTTATTTTTGTTTCTTATGAAGTCATCAATCTGTTATTGATGTCAGACAACAACTGTATGCCCTGCAAGATCCATACTGCAGAATTATCATGTACAAAAATACAAAGCCTCTATTGTTTTGCACTTACAAATCTGATCAGAATACTAGTGAGATTAAGTTCTGAACAGTCTTGCATTTTATCTGCGGGTGGTCCAATATAGTTTTGTTTAATTTTTATCAGTCAGTACGATATCCGACGTTTGTCTTTTGTCTGAAATTATCCAAATGATTCTAGTGAAGGTTTATGGAGTAAAAACACAGTGGAGAACTTCCTCTAATCCTGCATGACATCACAAGTTGGAACAGAGTGTCTGCTGTTATAACATAGATCAGAAAATACAGTGATACAGGCCCTTTAATAGATACAGCTCCAATATATTGTTCTTTTTAATTTTAGATTTATCCACACTTAAATATAGACTTCCTCATATGTGTAGGATGTGTAAACTCCCTGTTGGAAGCTTGTGACCGCGCTAACCGTGTGACCAACACCTTGTAAGAGCAGTTTTCACACCTCGCAGTTTGCTGCTAGCATGGCGTATTTTTGAGTGGAGACAAACTCATCAGACATTGCTGGGAAGTTTCTAGGAGTTTTTCAGCTCTGTAGATGTTGTAGCCTATAATGTATGGGTATGGGAGGGAGTTTTAAGATTGAAAGAAAATGCTAATACTTAATTACCAAGTGTAACAGTTTGCTTTGCTCTCGTCAGTAGTTTTAAAGGTGCGCTATGTAACTTTTTCTATGGCTATGTCATTGCTCTACCTGGAATGTTCCACAGTATGACATTAAACAGCTCTACCTTACGTTTATTCAATTACAGGTGGTTTTATAGCGCAAAAATACCTAGAATAACAGGCATTCTGATTGTGAACGGAGTTGCCACTCTGCAGATCTAACCTGTAACATGGCCCAGTTTGGTCTCCATGATGATAGAAAGGTTTAATGTCATACTGTGAAACATTTCAGACAAAGCAGTATGTCACCATGTAAAAAAGGATTTGACGGACCTTCCACCAGAAAAGTTACACAGTGCACCTTTAACTCAGTGGTTTATTGCCATTACAAAGTTGCTGGTAGTTTGTCGTAGTACTCATAGTAAACATCTTATCAAAGTGTAATGCAGTGTTTATAATAACTATAGCTTAATTAGCCTTAAGAAAGACTTCATAATGAACAAATGGTTTATTAAGAATGAGTCAAGCTTAGTAACTACTTAATGAATACCCTAACACTAACTCCTGTTAACTGTCTTTTCTGGTGGAGACACCTCTACCTATTTGTCTCCAGTTATTGCTTTGCCTAGAACATTCCATGGTATGACTTCAAACATATCCATCTAACATTTATTCATTACAGGTGTTTCTATTGCTCAAAAATACATTCATTTCTTCTGTGAATACGGGCGACTCTCCACAGATCTGAATGTGAGTAGTGTAGAGCTGCGACCTGCTTTTCTCTGTTGTGATAGATAGGTTAAATCTATACTGTGGCACATTCTAGACAAAGCAATAACATCTCCATGGCAACAAGCAGGTGGCAGACCCTCCAGTAGAAACGTTAGGCTATGCAGTACATGTTTAAAGCTTATTAAGCTGTAGATAAACCTTTAATAATCCCACTGTATTTTGCCCATTAGAACAGGGTTTAAATCTTGCTCTGGACGTAAACATCATTGGTAAAGCCACTGACCCACAGGTTGGCAGTGTTATTCCAGCTCCCACTGATGAATACTGTCATTGTGTCCTTGGGCAAGACACTTAACCCACCTCGCCTTTGTTTACAGGTGTATGAGTATGTGTGCATGAAGTGGGTGAGTGGTTTCTTGATGAAAAGAGCTTTGAATGCCTTAAAGGTGGAAAAGAGTTGTATAAAAAAAAAAAAAAACAACAACAACAACTTATTTACTGATTGACTTAACATTATGTACATTTTCCCAGTGAGTTAAAAAATAAATAAATAAATAAAAAGAAAAGAAATGTAAAAGTGAGCCAAAAAAAAGTGTTATGTTCTTTCTTCCACACACACTTCATTTTATTATTATGTATTTTTGTCTATGCTTTTTCTCTGCAGCCACAAAAATTGAAAGTGCATATTTGCATTTATTTTACATTCAAAACACATTTAAAGCAGAGACGTTAACCTCAGCAAGCCTCATATCAAAAGCACTCCCCAGTTATTTGCATCTTCTCTTTGAGCATCTTACACATGCACCCCGCTAGCAGTGTGTTTTGAAGCTAAAGCTAAATGCTAAAACCCTAACCAGCATTTCCTTTTTTTTTTTTTTCTTTTTTTTTATTAACAGACTGCCATGTTTCAAAGGGATTTCAATTTTAATACATGCCTTAAATCTCTCTTCCTTTGTGCATTCATCTGTGGCTCCAGCTAAAGCTTGCCTATACCCACCCAATGCACAGCCAGTTAACCCTATAGGGCAATAGTAAGGATCAGTGCACTACCCCAGAGCTGTTCTCGTGGTGGTAAATAAAGGCCAGTACTTAGGAGCTATACATTAGACTCTCTTCAGTTGTTTGCATTTAAGCACCGTAAAGCTAACCAGCGGCGTGCTATTTTACGGCCCGTATTGATCTGCTCAAGCATGAGAAAACTGAAGCGTTTACGTCTTTGAGGTAGGGCTGATTGTTTCTCAAGTGTACAAGGGGCGTGACTGTAGGTGGTGAACAGGAGCCACACATTTCTTATGCAATAAAAAAAATAAAAAATAAAATTATATATATATATATATATATATATATATATATATATATATATATATATATATATATATATATATATATATATATATATATATGGATAACTCTTTAAAAGGTGCACTGTGTTACTTGTCTCCATGGAGATGTTATTGCTTTACCTCAAATATTCCAAAGAATGGCATTAAACTTTTCAGTCTCCATAGAAACAGCCAGGAGATGCCACCATTTACAGGTGAGATCTGCAAAGAGGCAACCCCCCTCACAGGCAGAATGCATGTTTTTCAAAATGCATTTTTGAACACTAAAAACACCCATAATTGAACCATAATTAAACTTATATAAGTTTAATTTAAGTTTAAGTTTAAAAGCAATTGCATCTCCATGGGCACAGATACCCAACTTGAAAAGTTACACAGAGCACTTTAAATTAAAAAAAAAAAAAAGTATAATAATAAAATCAGTGGATTTGATCAAGAAGTAATTATGTTTTTGTTTTTCCAAATGAAGTTTGACATTTTAATTAAACATTTACTCCAGATAGCTTTTTAGTTTTGTTTTGTTTTGTTTTGTTTTTTGCAAATATTTTTATTTTTTTTAATTATCTTTCTTCAAATAGTGTCTCTTCTTTTTCAGTCTTAGTTTCAGTTTCTATATCCCATGTATTTTTGCAGTGGAAGATGTATGCTAACATCCCCAGCAGTGATCATAAAACAGCGTGGCTATTTAAATCTAAGGCCCCTTTAGTGTCACTCATGTACGCACTTGCATGCACTCACGTGCACTTACATGCACTCACATGCACTTACGTGCACTCACATGCACTCTGGGCTACGGCAATATGAATGTTATGGCATGGGAATTGTCTTGTGAACACAATATCATCTGATAAGTGGTGATCGATGGTCCCTGGCTACGTTCTGAAAAATCTTAGAAAGCATTGCAGACCAGATATTAAACTGCACCGCTATGAATCAGGCACTTAGAGAGTGGATGGTTATGTCTCCTATTACACCATCTTGTTCTTGCTCGATTTTCTTCTTGTCTTCCAGTCATGAAGTGTGTTTATAACAGGACCTAAAAATCAATATGCCGTATCCCTATATGTTTCCTCGACATAGTATATCTCATGTATACTGCTCGCCATACATTTGCATTAGCTAGCGTTTAGCCATTCCTTATCAGGCTGACCTTGGGAGCTCATCTTCTCGGCTTCCTGGCAAGCCATGTTCTCTTATAAATCATCTAGCCAGCGTGCCCCTATCTGCTTTGTGATTGGTTTGATTTCACCCATTAAATCTAATTCAGGAACTCACGATTGTCGGGAGGGTGGTTGCCGGGGTTAAAGAAGGATTTGTCAGCGCAGACACAATAAAAACATGCATAATAACATAAATACAATTTGCAATTCAATAAGTGCAAAGTGGATTGATTGGAATTAGCAAGACGATGGTTTTGTTTGGTGTGTAGTGCTATGAGTCTCTCTCCTGTTTATCTCGATGCTGTGCAGATTGTGTTGGGGCCTGTGTCTTGCATGCAAAGCAGGGGAAGGCGTGGGTGGGTTTGTGTTTATTTTTCAGATTCGGATATAGGAACACGCAGAGACCTAGCTGGAATAGCATGTGCTGGTGTTATCGAGGGAACGCCATGCATGCTCAGCATTTGTAGTGTAGTCCCAAAGTGCGCTAATTGAATAAATGCTAATTGTGATGTGTTTAGGCAGCTGCTGACCCCTGTTGTTTGAGTGGGTAAAGCCATTAGCCTAAGCAGAAGGTTTACTCCAGTGGACAATGCAGGAAACAAAGGAGAGAGGGGAGGAGAGGGTGGGGAGATGGAAGCCAGCAGAGTGGTTAAATTCCCAGGGAATTTGGTGCATTATTGGTGTGCATTAAAATATAAATAACAAAGATGCACATGTAAGCATTTTTTTTTTTAAATTTAAGCATTTTTTTCAAAAGTTATTAAAGCTTTGCACAAGGATTTTTACTATTCGGAGATTAATTGGAAGGACTGCATCCCTTAATGTTACAAAATCAGTGGGACAAATACCACTCCCAATCACCAGGGGTCATTAATGGCACAAGATGACTCACAAGAATGCATTTTGCGTGGGTGAAAGTGGCTCAGTTTGTAAAGAGTTCATCCTTTCATCTGAAGATTGATGGTTCAAATCCCACTCCTGAGACTGAAGGGCCCATATTTCACTATTTTCTGATCTATGTTATAATGTTGAACTACTGTTTCATGACATTACAAGGTGGAACAGAGCATTTTGAGCTAGATAGACTAATAATAATAATACAGGATTACTGAAACACGTGTGAATGAAACAAAACACAACTCCATTTATGTTTTTGAGAAGGTAATAACATTCTAACATGGATTAAAGCTCACAAGAGTCAATTTTATGTACAGTAATATAGAACCTTTAAACTTTATTGGTAAAGTGGTCAGATCCAGTGAGACAGCGAGGTTGGTGGAATTACAGCTTTCACAGATGAATACTTTTGTTGTGTCCTTGAGCAAGACACTTAACCTACCTCTTCCCTAGAAGGTACAAAGGCGTGTGACCATTTGATTTGTAGGTGCAGTTACTATTGCAGACACAAAGCCTTCTCAGCAAATGTCTGAGCGTGCTTTTTAAGAAATGTGTTTCGCACCTCAGTCTCTGTCATGATCCGAGTTTGTCAGTTAAAATTTCCCATCTGTACTTGGTGTAGCGTTGGGCATACTGGTGTGTTGGTACAGTTACCGATGTGGCTATACTCAATGGGACACTACTTCTGATTCTGTTCAACACTTGAGCGTTTGAAGTGTTTTCCTGACTCCAACATGACGAATGTATTTGAACAGCAGCGGGCCACAGTGAAGAAGGGGCAGGTCTGAGTAAAGAGCCCTGCACATAGCTGGGAGAGGCTCAGACAGACAAAGTGCTTCCCAAACACAGTACACAGTATGTCATAGGTCCAGGCAGTAGAGTGGTGCATGGTGCTGACAGTACAAGTTATAACACATTCAGTTTTCTATTACAGACTACATTTATTTACTTACAGGTTTTTTTATTGACTCTCTACAGACCTGGGACTTGGCCTGGTAGTTTCATGTGCTTGTTTCCATGGGGACAGATAATTTTAATGCCATATTGTGGAAAATTGCAGACAAAGCAACATCTCTGTGGAGACAAGCAGATGGGTGCTCTAGAAAAGTTACACTCTGCATCTTTAAAGGGCCCATATTACACTACTTTCTGATCTATGTTATAATATACCAGCAAAAACATACAAGGAATTGTGTTTTCATTCACACAAGTTTAAAACACAAATCTTGCATATTTAGGCTGTGTTCTTCTTTCAAACAGAAAACACTCCACCCAGGAATTCCCAGTCTCTCCTGATCCTAAGGTAAAAGGCACTGTTAATTTGAAAACTACCTCTTCATGACATCACAAGGTGGAACAGAGCATTTTGAGCTTTGGAGATGTAGGCAGACTAATAATTAAGGCTTACTCAAACATGCGTGAATGAAACAGGACTTTTAAGGAAACTAAAGGGGGAATCTAATACATTTTCCAATTAACAGATATATATGCCTTCAGTACTCAGTAGCTGTTTTCAGGCTGGTTAGAATGGTGTCGGTGCTGATTCCCGCACCAGTTATACTGAGATCTAAAATGCTTACCGGTGAACGACTCGAGTTCACACCATTTAAGTGAACCTATGATGCGTCGTCGACAGAGGTTGTTGATTTGCCACCATATAAATACAAGGCCATATGAAAGTGGATGTAACAGCAAGGAAAATAACAATCATGGATCGCATCATTGACTACCAGCGAGCATTTGTACTCATACAAATCATTATTTATCTGCTCCAAGCTATGCTACAACATCTGCTGTTGAGAAGGCGGCAGCGACGCTTAATCCAAAGATGTAACCATACCAGGCGAACACAGATACAGCAAATATTTGGTCTCCTCTGCTGACCACAGCACAATCTTCTTGTCACTTGATTTCTCCACCATATTCCACACACATAGGTTTTCTTGTTTGTTTATTTTACCACGTGTGACTCAGATGAACCTGCTGACATCTACTTTGTTGTCATGGTTCACTTAGGAAAAACAACTTTTACTTGGTTCCCATTGGGAACCAACTTTTTGGCTCCGGAACGCTCTGATTTTCGGCTTAAACACGTCATTCGGTTCGAGGTTAGGTGCAGGAACCGGCACTGACACGGTTCTCGTGTGTAAAGAGAAAATGAAACTTGAGTTTGTTAAATGTTTTGATTAATTTTGTAATTTCCATGTTTCCTTATACAGTGTAAAGTAAAGCAAATGATTAACTCTTTGAGCTTTCCTCTGTACAACAAAATTAAAATTCAGACATAGAAGCTAGGTTATAAAAATAACTGTATGCATATGAACAGAGAAGCACGTTTAACATCAAAGGAAAACCCACAAAATAGCCCTAAAACCCTAAAAACCTTAAAAATAGAAATTGTCAAAACCAAAACACAGAACCTTGTATCATTTCTTAAGTATATGCTCTACTAGTAAGTGTGAAAACACTGATGAGGGGCTCCAAAAGTCTTCCATCATAGTCTGTTGGCACGCTTTTAACCACTGTATACGCGCTCAGTGCCAGGGCGTTTCTCTCAACTGCCAAGTCGTTTTGCCACTCACCCCGGGGAGATTTGCACACGGCACTCAAACCTTCTTTTCACTTTATGGAGCGTGTGGACAATCCATGTCTCACCAGAAAGCCATCAGGAAGTGTGGATCACGCCCACAAATGGCAGTGACCCTGGGGAGCTCCAACATGTGTGAAAGCCTGTCATATTTACAGCAGTGCCTGTACCACCCGATTTGTCTCTTACCCATAATCCTTTCGGATAATTCACCATTTCTTACTTCATCCCATGGCTTCCTGGTTCTGCAGGCTATAGGGGGTCTGCCTGTGTGTAATGCTGTATACTCAAGATGGGGTTTGTGTGAAATAAGCTTTGTCCTGTGCTGTGTTTTGAGCCTGTGTGATGACAGATATGTGGTGGCAGAGTGGTTAGCGCTTACACTGATACGCAAGGAGGTCAACCATCCACCCGCCATGACCTCTCTGTGTATGGTCTGTTCTATTTGGGCACTTCCTCCTATACATGGGTTTCAGAATGATGTAAAGTTAGAACTGTTACCATAGCAATTAACAATACACAACTAATATTATAAAATGATAACATATAACAAGAATTGAACTTTAAAACTTGTA
Source organism: Taenioides sp. WSHXM2023 (assembly GCA_029959045.1). Taxonomy (NCBI): domain Eukaryota; kingdom Metazoa; phylum Chordata; class Actinopteri; order Gobiiformes; family Gobiidae; genus Taenioides; species Taenioides sp. WSHXM2023. The sequence continues at coordinate 13,461,459 of CM057102.1, read as the reverse complement.
CTTCAGATCTGAAGATAGATCTGACCTAAAAAACATACACCGGGGAATACAGGTGGAAATTAGCTCTAGTGCTACAACCTGCACAATGCATCTCTCTGTTAAGGTTAATGCATAATGTGCACTGTCCCTGTCTCATAAATAAACTAAAAAAAAAAAAAAAAAAAAGAAAGTATACTGGCTATAGAATGCACGAATTATACTGTTTTATCTATATAGTGTTTTTTCTACCTTCAAGGCACTCAAAGCCGTTTACGTCATGGATCATTACTCATCTCACCCATCCCCATTCAAGCACACTCACACAGACACCAGTGTACACAGACATGGAGACCAATGGGGTTAAGCGTCTTGCCCAAGGACACAATGACAGTATTCATCTGTGGAAGCTGGACCTGCACCGCCAATTGTGGATCAGTGGATCCGATGTTTATGTTAAGAGTGGGATTTGAACCAATGACCTTTGGATCAGAGGACGAGCATTCACTTTTAATGACACAAAGTTTTGGTGTTGTTTAAGCTCAACATTTTAAAAATAGTTGCGGGTTTCCTTGAATCACATCCATAAATTATTGTACCTCAGCGTTCAGTCGAGAAGCTCTTAGTAGTTCCTGTGACAGCCTTCACGTATTATTGTACTTCTCTACACACTTTTTTCCATAGTGTGCATGTTACATTTAAGAGTCCCAAATCCTCGCTGCACCAGAAGAAACTATATCCTCCTCATGCTTTCACACCTCAGCACTCATTTTAATTAGCTACCTCTGATTGTTCCCCCCACTCCCCTCTCGGATAATACCTTCTATTCCTCCGTCTCGCACCCTCATGCGCTCTCATTCCACTGTCTTCGTGCTGTAATTAATGAGCTGATATGTGCTTTGGTGTGGCGGGGGTCGCGGGCCTCTCCCACCTTCACTCTCTCTCTCCCTCCGCTGTATGAGTCATCTCACTCCTCTCATTTGCCCCGCGCTCAAACAGACAGACAGGGGAGAGAGAGGGACAGGCACAGTATGACCTCCGCCACGCCGCCACTCCGCCTCATTTCAGACCAGTAATTACAGCAGATAGAAAGGCCTGAGTAGCCAAGAGAAGTCTGCTCATATAGAGACAGAGGTGATGAGAGAGCAAGAGGATAGCATAAGGTGTGCTATATATATATATAACTTTTGTATTCTGAGCATCCTAATTAATCACGGCGATGAGTTTATAAGCACATTAACAATTTTCAGAGGCCAGAGCTTAGTTTTGCCGTGAAGATAACAGCAAATAGCATATGAATGCGCACTTCTTGATTTTTGGATGATAAAATGGTACGAAACAGCGGACATATTTTGACCTCAAGAGCTGCTTTCCAAGGGCTCAAATATGTGGGAGAAAATCGAGTACAGGGCCTTTAAAATGCATATATATTTTGCCCATATGTAGTGCATACCCGTGACTAAATTCTCAGTATATGTTATGTGTTTGTTGTAGAATTGTATAAAATTCAGTTTGGTATCATTGTTTATGCACAATGTGAATTAAATCAAAGAACAGCTTGACATTAAATTCAGAATGAAATGTAACAAATGAATCTATTGTTTTCTGAGACCATCTGTGAAGTGCATGTGTTGCCGACAAGCTATCTGAGATTTTAAACATTTACAGTGAGTATATTTTGTTTTTCATTCATCCAGCAACAATGACACTCAAAATCTGAATATTGCCCTTTGCTGCTGTGTTAGGTTCAATGCCAAATTCACATATGGCCAGCCCGCATTGAGTAGATTTCAGTTTGACTATGCTGAGAGTTTGAGTGCACTGTGGCAACACTTGTGAAAGGAAGGACTATACACACAAAAAAAGAAAAAAAAAAAAACTCCCCCCATCATTCTGACAGCGTAATGTGACCGGAGCAGACAGCTCGAGTGGGACTCAGGGTCAATTGTGCAATCATGTCTAAAAGCGCCTGTTCTTCATCCTCTTTTGTTAGGCCTATATTATGTGGAGTTAATATGAATAACTGAGACTCAGGAGCAGGACCACGCCTCAACCGCCCTCTCCTGCTCACCAGCGAACCACAGCTTCCCGCAAACTCTAATTTCCCAGAAGCCATTTATAGCTGCCTATCCCATCATCCCAGTTTGTCTCGACTAACTCGATCCCTCCCTCCCACCCTCTATCTCGCGTGTCTTTCAGCTATAGGACATCTACAAAGGGGGGTCCTGTTCTGGCTGGGCCAATTGATGATTGAGACGGAGCCCCCACCCTGAGTCTCAACCCAGCCATCACTACCTCATTCGTCCAGACATCCATCGTTCATTCATTAATAAATATCTTCATCGCATTACATTGTTGGCATGGTCCTTGCTAGTGGAGAGCAATTTAAATAACTGGCCCTCTTTTTCTCTTCCTTTTCACTGTGCCCATTTGTCACTTTGAATCATCTCCAGCCTGTCATTTCACACCACGACTTCATGTGCTCTTGAAAACATACAAAAATAGTTTCTTTGGTCTTCCTATTCAATATCCCTCCTTTATATTTGTGCAAACCATCAGTCTGTAAATTCTGACTTTAGATGGTGCACAACATGGGACATTTCTGTGAGTCTGCATGCTCTACCTGCGTCTAGGTTTACAAAATTTCTCCAAGAACTAAAAACTTGCACAAATAATTTTATGCATAAAGGTGCACTGTGTAACTTTTCTGGAGAATCCACCACCTGCTTGTCTCCATGGAAATATTACTGTTTTGCCTTGATTATTCCACAGTATAGAAATAAACTTGGTAATCACAATGGAAACAGGTTAATGGTCGGATCTATGTAGAAGCAAGTCTGCACATAGTAAGAATTCATGTTTTTAAGATATTTTTGAGCTATAAAACACCTGTAATATGGTAAATGGTCACATTTTTATATAGCGCTTTTCCACCTTCAAGGCACTTAAAGCGTTTTACAACAAGGAACGACTCATTCACACACACATTCATACAACAGTGTACCTAAACACTAAGGGCGAGGTGGGTTAAGTATCTTGCCCTAGAACACAACGACAGCATCTGTGGGAGCTGAAATCGCACCACCAACCAGTGGGTCAGTGGATCTGATTGCTCAGCCAGTGATGTTTTATGTCGAGAGTGGGATTCAAATTGCCAACCTTGGGATAAGTGGACAAACACTCTTACCAAGTGAGCTACTGCCACCCCATATAACATATATATAACAAATGTAAGGGAGATATGTTCAGTACCCTACAGTGGAACATTCCAAGCAAAGGAATAACATCTCCATGTAGACAAGCAAGTAGCAAGTTACACACTGCACCTTTATAGCGCACCACATAACATTTCAGACAAAAAGTCTTGCATCTCCACAAACCTGACTCACTTGACCTGATATTCCTGTGGTTATAATAATCTATAATGTAGCATAAACTGTATGTATCACCATGAAGACTTGTTAAAGAATATTAAAGAAGTATTGAAGTATTTAAAATTTATATTACCCTGGAGTGAAAGTTATGCTGTTTTACTTTAAAATAGACACCACTGCCAGAAATCCTTTGTGTTTGGGCTTTTTTTTTTTTTCTTCTGAACTGAATGACCCATATTATAAAGCAATGCAGATCCCACTATCCTGCACTGTTTTTCCTATCTCACATCACCATAATTTTATAGCTTATTTCGTTTCACATTGTATAAAGCCATCCAAAGTGCTGTCTTTCTTGTTGAGATTCATGGGAAGTTGCTCTACCTTTACATCCTGGGCTCTGTGTGTTTGTTCGTGCGCATCATCTTTTAATCCTGGTTCTCCCATGTCCTTCAAACACCAATCAAGGTTGTCATTAATGAGCATTTCTCCCCTCTCCACGGTGCCCTTCTCCTCCTCTCTGTCGAAAGCTTTCATAATTAACCACAAATTCTGCTGCCTGCTAATGATGCCCCGATTCATGGTGCCGATGCGTGCACAGAAAATCATTGCAAACATCACTTCAACTTTGATTAGCGATTTACCTGTGTCTAGTTAGGGTATTCTAATTTAATCTGATATAACTTTGTCTCAAAAACATTTCCTGATTAGTTGAGATGAGTTTGGGCTCTGCTGATTTGATTACCACACATAATCACCCTGTGGATGCAAATGGAAAGACATGCTACAAAGAAATGTACCTAGGAATACAATTAAACATGCAACTAATCATGGTGTGGTTTGTAGGTGCTTTAGCGGATTTTACTGTCTTAAAAACGTGAAAATTGGTTTGTAGAGGTCCACAGTTATTCTTCGCTTTGATAACACATTCCTTGCATCATAAATATTCATCACAATGACATTAAAAGAGCATTTCACCACTTTCAGGAGCCAGCAACTAGCATATCAACAGTGCTACTTCCTGATTCACAGAGGATAAAAAAGCTTTTTAACAAGATGCAGACAACCGTAGCTTTATTCATTTTGATCATTTGATCCTTTAGAATATATACATACTGGGACAATAAAGATTGTACTCTATTACATGAAGAAAGCAGTTGTGGGTTTGTAAAGGGGATATATAAATCAGACCAATAACTTAAGATATTTACAACTCCACTTTCTCTTTCTTTTCCAGGTGTTGCATCCAAGTGGGGTGGTAACCATGGAGAGGTTGTTGCTATGTGTGATGTTGGCGGTCGCCATGGCAGTACAGGCACAGATTTGCCCCAAACGCTGTGTCTGTCAGATCCTGTCACCCAACCTGGCAACCCTGTGCGCCAAGAAAGGCCTGCTGTTTGTACCTCCCAACATAGACAGACATACGGTGGAGCTAAGGCTGGCCGACAACTTCGTCACAAGGTAATGCTGCCACTAATTAAGTACGCAGTATGCTAATGTTAAAAAATTCAATTAAAGAGTTTTACAATGATGGCCAAGAATGACCTTCAGTGCAGCCACTGCTGTTAACTATAAAACTATAAATCAAGAGTTGCTATAGAAAATTTTCTGGTACGTGTGAATTAATTGGACATTATGCACCGCCTGGCAAAGCTCTCCCATTGTGTCCATCTATGTGACCGCCATCAACTAGAATGACTTGCCCCTCAAAATAAGCATTTAGATAGTTGGAAATCTAATTCAAAGTCTGGAATGCAATGCAAATATTTTAACATTACAATATGCAAACATAATACTGATGTCTAGACACAAGGCCAACCATTTGGTAAGGTTAACTATTCAAACACAGTATTAAATGCCATACAATTTGAGATCTAATGCCGTTTTTACAATAATTCATCTAAGCTAATTACACAAATAAAAATGATTTCTCTACTGCTGCCACCAATACAGTGGTACATATTTCAGTGGGATTGCCATCAATAGGCATAAAATATGGTGAACGGAGGCTGAGCAGGACTGTAAGAGTCCAATATTCGCTCAGAATGATGTTTTGATCTTTAATCACTGGACTGAAACGTGGGACTCATAAATCTGACTGGCTCTTGTACCAGGCTACACCTTCTGTATTGGACTATCAGTAAATTGAGTTCCTAAATCCTGTCAGTACAGGCCAAAAGCAGATACTTGGCACCTGGACAAGTTTCAGATCTGCATTCAGTCCCCAGGTTAGGCTTGGGGACAGTCAATAGGACAGCCACTCTACTTGAGAGGGTGATTCATTGTAGCCCCGATAAACACTTGTGGATAGGAGGTTTCTTTTTGGACCGACTAAAAACGCAAAATATAAAATAGATATAGCGAGTGAAAATGGCACAACCCCACCAACATCTGAAATATGAGATTGATTATAAGGGCTTTTGTACTCATAACATTTGCAACATTTGGAAGTTAGTAACAATAATAACCTCCTGATACTCAATGATGGCAAACTACTTCTGTAATCATATTTATCATCATCATTTCCTTCACCCATTGCCACTCACACATCATACAAAGCATTCATATATGCAAAGTACAATGGCACAAGGTTAGCACTGGTTAGAGCTGGGATCCAACCGCCAACCTCAGTTATACAGTGACAATTACCACATAAGCAACTGTCACCCAAGTTAATCCTAGCATGCTAATTGAGAGTCCATTGTGATCTGCTTAGCTTTTGGCACTCATCTTTCAAATGCATCTGTATATCGGTTTCATAGAGTCAGTTCTCTGGAAAGCTCTATCCTAATGGGGTTCTAAACAGCTGCTAAAACAACACTAGTCACTGATGGTGCTACAGAGCTGGGGGCAACTCTGGTGATGATGAGGCATTACTGGATGCTTTTATGAGCCACATTAACCTCAGGCACTAGGAGCAAATCAAACCCATTTGGAATTTTAAAGAAAGTTTGAGCCATGGCTTAGTCTGTCTGTTCATAGATTTCAGAGTGATGAAACACTAGCACTGTTGCTGCCATAGCAATTAACAAATCAAAACTAAAATTAATAATGTTATTTTGAATGTCCTCAAAATGGCGCCTATAACTAGGATGCCAAAATCCTTGAATAGTCAATGGAGCTGCTTGGGGCAATGTTCTAATAACAATGCCAACTGAGAGATGCATGGGTTCTCTCACGAAGGCTGGTAATTGTTCATAGGCCACTAAAATTAAAAGATTTGTTCTGGTTGAATGAATACCATATGGCATTTTGTAATTGTCAGTGATTCGCCAGTATCAGTGGAATATAATAACATACCAGGAGTTGTGTTTTGTTTCATTCACACATTTAACACACAGACCCTGCATATTTAGGCTGACATTTTCTCTTAAACAGAAAACACTATGTACCACCTTGTGATGGCATGTGGTAATACAGGAAGTGCTCCACTGTGTTTTTAAAATCCATACTCTTTCACTAGAATCATTTGGATAATTTCCAGCCCTGGAACAGCCAATCTCTGCTGAACTAAAGGTAAAAGGAGCTGTTAACTTGAAAACTACCACTTCAGCATTTTGAGCATTGGAGATGTAGACAGCCCAATAATGCAGGATTACCCAAACATATGTGAATGAAACAAAACACAACTTCAGGTATGTTTTTGATGAGGTTACAACATTATAACATGGCTTAAAGCTCACAAGAGTCAATATTGCATAGTATAGGCCTTTAATGAGTCAAAAAATGTGATTCACTGTCTGGCATATCGTCCAGTCTTAATTTTAAGACTCCATACAGTACATGTGAAAGCTATTAAAAGACATATAGAAAAGCACTTAAGGATTCACTTGCATATTCCGTTAGAACATGTTCAGCAAGAATTCTGTTTGAGGAATTTTGTTTTCATGAATTCATATTTATGCTGTTTACTGTCTGCAGTGTAAAGAGGAAAGACTTTGCAAACATGACACGTCTAGTGGATCTAACCCTATCCCGAAACACCATCTCGTACATCACACCTTATGCCTTTGCTGATCTAGAGAACCTCAGAGCCCTTCACCTCAACAGGTAAGAACTGATCACAGTGAAGACAATGATAGTTTAAAGGTACATTGTGTAACTTTTCTATTGGAGGGTCCATCAAATGCTTTTTTTCGTGGAGATGTTTTTGCTTTGTTTGGAATGTTTCACTGTATGGTATTAAACCATTCTGTATTTATGGAGATCAAACCAGACCAGGTTACAGGTCAGATATGTGGAAAGGCAACCCCACTCACAGTCAGAATGGTTGTTTTTCTAGATACTTTTGAGCTACAAAACCACCTGTGATTTAATAAATGTAAGGTAGATCTGTTAAATGTCATACTATGGAACATTTCAGGCAGACCAATGACGTATCCATAGAAACAAAGTGGTGACGGATCCCCACTCAAGTTAGACAGTGCACTTTTAAGATATTGTGTTTTGATAATAATGTATGTCTTTTTGCAGTAATCGGTTGACAAGGATAGGCAATGATACTTTTAGCGGGATGTCCAAGCTACATCATCTGATTCTCAACAACAACCAGCTGGTCCTCATTCACCAGGGAGCGTTCAATGACCTTCTCGCGTTGGAGGAACTGGACCTGAGTTACAATAATCTAGACTCTATTCCCTGGGAGGCCATTCAGGTTTGTTTTGTTCTAGATAGCAGACAATGTAAATAATACTGAATTTAATGAAGCTTGAAGTGATGAAAATGGATGACCCAGTGAGCTAAGGTCAGCCATTTTATCTTGCTGGTGAATTAATGACTACTGCAAGCTACATCATCAATCAATATTCTAAATGGGCCTATTGATACTTTGCAGTGTCATCATCATCGTGGGAGTGTTCTACATGTATCTCTAATGGAGGCATGTTTAGGAGTTACCATGGTGATACAATGCACACATTAGCAAACGCCAAAAAAGTTTACAGATTGTCTGAAAACAACAAAATGGATTTAAGCAACTTATTTTCAGGATCCTGTGATCAATACAAGCGTTCATGGTCCTGAGAGTGACTAACTGGAAAACTGATGCTAGCTAGCTTGTGTGAGAGACTTGTTTAACAACATAAATCAACTCACCTGTTGTTGTTCCAACCAAGTTAGCTCTTTCTGGTCAGATTGTGTTAAAATAAAGCACAGATTAATGTCTAATAAAGCCTCAGACGGAGCAGAGCCTACAGTTAGCATCACACTCCCAGAAAATGTTGAGGACATCGGCTGCACAGTATCAACAGAAATCGAGATCAGTGAATGAGAGTTTGTAAAGATATTATGTTAAATTTGTGGCTAAAAGGGAAGTGCTGCATTTGTTTCTTATTACTTTGTCAATACAAATATGGTTACAATAATGATACACAAAAATAGACTTATAATTAACTAATATTTCTCTTTCTCTTGAAACAGAGAATGATAAGTCTCCACACGTTGAGTTTAGACCACAACATGCTGGACTTTATTCCAGAGGGGACATTTTCGCTGTTACAAAAACTCAACCGCCTGGACGTCACCTCCAACAAACTCCAAAAGCTGCCCCCAGACCCACTTTTCCAAAGGGCACAAGTAAGTAACCATTCCGCTTTTACAACTATCCATGTTCAACTTTTACTAATGTTCTTTTCTTACCACAGGTCTTAGCCACATCGGGCGTGCTAACCCCATCCACATTTGCACTGTCTTTTGGCGGTAACCCTCTCCACTGCAACTGTGAGTTACTGTGGTTAAGACGACTGAACCGAGAAGATGACCTGGAGACATGTGCCACTCCACAGCACCTGTCTGGGCGCTACTTCTGGTCCATTCCTGAAGAGGAGTTCTTGTGTGAACCTCCTCTCATCACCAGATACTCCCATGAGATGAGGGTCCTGGAAGGTCAGAGGGTTGCACTCAGGTATGTCATTAATAAAGTTTATTTTTGTTAAGGATTGCTCTTTATTTTGTTATCAGTTAAGCTATCACACACTATAAAGTAGATGTAATGTTTACAAGCTGCTGAAATTGCCCAACTGTTCAATGGAGCGCTTAACAGGGACATCAGCGTAAAATTTTAAGAGGGGACCAAACTAAATCAAAACAACAGTGAAACTGAGGCGTGGTGATGGCTTCATTTGCATATATATTGGTCACACGCTCCCAATCATGATAGATGCAATGTTTTCAAATATAGATATGTCTGGGAATGAGAAAGGGCTGGCGGGGGGAGAGCGAGCATGCCACGATTATTATTGTGTTGCCGTTATTTCAGCTGACGGTGGTCCTCATATATATGTCATATAAGAGGGGATCAGCAGGGTCAGCTCACCTAATATCTACTCTTAATAACCTAAAAGATATGGGAAAGCTATGGGAAAGGACACAATAAAAGTTTTTTCTCATTGATTTCCATGAGAATACAAGTAAAGATGAGAGGTTTATTTCAATGTGTCACCCATTCCATTGTCTTTTATTCACATTTTAGAGTCCCTTTGATGGGATTTTTCATTGTATTAATGATCATAAATTTGGGCTGTGACATAGCAGAGTCGTATAACCTTTCCAAAGTCAGGCGTGCAAGGGTTGGGCAGTGAATGATGGCCCCATAAGTAAACTGTTCTATGTCACGGCCTGATTGCTTTTCATATGTTTACAAACTGTCACATCCAATATTCCCGAGCTCTTTTCAGCATAACCCTGACATTTACTCAGGGACAGTCATTGCTCATTGTAATTGTGCCATAAGTATTCAGTAGCCTTCATTTGCTTTTATTTGCACAAGCACTGATTGCACACATTTATTCTAAGTTATTTCATATCATGTACTTTCATTTCTACAGTGGCCTCATTCATCATAATGCCACCCAGCTATTTCTAATCCAAAGTGTTATTTGAACAATGTAATGTATTGCATAACTGACTAAGCTAAATCGATGTACAAGGTAACTAATGTTCAAGACATTTTTTTTCTGTTTGAGTCCCAAGGGGAAGTAGAAGGTTCCACCAAACTGCTGTGTAGTGCTGTTCTGTTTTTACTGTATGCTTGACCTCATTCTGTCTGCTTACTAATATGTTCCACTCGGATGCTCTCCTCTCCTGAAAGGTGTAAGGCGCGAGGTGACCCAGAACCTGCCATCCACTGGATTTCTCCAGAGGGAAAACTGGTCTCCAACTCATCTCGGACTCTGGTCTACACCAACGGGACCCTGGACATCCTCATCAGCACAGTCAAAGACACTGGTTCTTTTACTTGTATCTCATCAAACCCAGCCGGGGAAGCACACCAGACTGTGGATTTAGTGATTATCAAACTCCCTCACATCTCCAACAACACTAACAACATCCAGGAGCCAGACCCGGGATCATCGGACATCTCCACATCCACACGAGGAGGGGCCAATGGCAGTAACGTGACAGGCGATGTGAAGGGAGCAGATAAGAGAGTGGTGACAGCGGAGGCTACATCTTCAACTGCACTGATAAAGTTCAACTTTCAAAGGAATATCCCTGGAATACGTATGTTCCAGATACAGTACAACGGGAGCCAGGACGACTCTCTGGTGTATAGGTGAGTCTCACAAAATACAGTAGCAATTGTTTGTGATGTAGTTTTGGAATTTAAAGGCCTAGTGGGTGTGGCTCTTATATCACTCATTATATACATATATTTATTGTTACTGTTGGTTGAAGAGTGGCCATGTTACAACCATATGCATACAGCTAGGCCTGTCACAAAAATTACTAAATCGACTTATTGTTTCACATAAGATAAGATAAGATAAGATATGCCTTTATTAGTCCCACAGTGGGGAAATTCTGGGGAAAGTGGGGAAATCCTGTTCTTGAACTGTGCAACGCACAGTTCAAGAACAGCAGGAAAATGGACATGCAATAAAACAAGATAATAGATAATGGCTAAAAAAAATAATAATTTAGAAATAGACTTAAAGATAGACTCTAATTTTGTACAAAAATATAAAATACAAAATATAAAATACCAAAAAAAAACAAACAGTGCAGCATATGAACAGAGTAAATCTCAGTAAAGTGACTTCAGTATATTATGTTATTTACAGTAATGACTATGTTTATGTACAGACAGGATAAATATCAGGGAACATCATTTTTTGGGGGTTCAGTATTTATTTTGTGTACATTTTCTTTACACCACTGGAAGATTTTTTTTTTTTTTTTTTTAATCTGTATGATTTAAGCTGTAAAAGGTTGAATAAATCACTTCTATGAGTCATTACAAATGCAAACTAAGTACAAAGTGTTTCATTCTGCTACTTATTTATAGCAGATTGTAATTGCAATATTGCAGATTTAGAATAGTTTTTGTTGTTTAAATCTGCTTTTGGGTGATTGTGTTAGTGGGATAAATTAGTTTCAATATTATGTTTTATTGTCCATATTTAGTACTTCAGCAATATATTGTACTTCAAAATTTGTTATTGTGACAGGCGATATATTATCATTTTTGAAACCTTTGACTATGGAACATTCCTGATCTATTACAATGACATGTAGTAGTCATTGTAGGTTTTTTTGCAGAACATTTTGATATTAGACCACATTTGTATGGTACTAGCAACTGTAAATGCAGTAAATTAGTAGCTCTTGTAGCCTAATTGAAGGCTCTGGCACAATGGAAACTACCCAGAATGTCTTGTGCAGATAACATCAGTCCAGCCTGTTTAAGAATGGATTACATTTGATTAGACGCTAATGCTAATGATCCTGTTAGCAAGCGTGACTGGCCCAAATAAAAAGTGAACAGGCGACCAAAGTGAGCTGAATTAAAACTATAAAGCAAATGGGCTGTTTACTGCGAAATCAATGGTGGCTTTAATGCATTGTAAAAAATGTCCACATCAGCATGCTAATTCAGACCTTCAAGTTTAAAAAGGCTGGAGAAGGTTGGCTATCTTAGCATAACCACTATATTAGCTTGCATTGGAGAGCTCCCTTCTTCACACTTGTTTGTGTTGGATTACACAGACCAAAGCTAACTCCCAGGGAATGAGTATTTGAGCAAAATATTTACCTCAGAGATGGGGGAGAGCAAACATAGCATAGCCCACTTAGCTAGTGCTATTATCTGCTTTCATAATAATATCGTCAGTATAGCTCATCACGGACAGAAGGTGAATGTTATAAAAGTGGCTGTTTGGGTCTGATCACATGTATCATGCTAATCTTTGCTGTATTGTGAATGGTTCCAAGACAGAAGGGATACAGATGGATATGGATGAAGGAGATCATTTCTCTGATGTTATCTGCACAACATATTATTCCTAATCTGGGTACATCAATTATCAGCTAAGTCTTACACACTAGAATACATCATTAACTCACAGTGCCAATGGGATTTAGAGATTTCCATCGACAGAGATCATCTCAGTCACTTTAAAATTAAAAAAGATACTTAATGTTTTTGTACCATGTCGTTTTATCCAGTGACGATAGTAGTTCAAGAAGGAAGTAAAATGTCAAGGCTGCTTTTGCGAATAAGCAGAAGTAGCAAAGGTGGCTAGCATTTGTAATAATTTGCAATAATGGTAGTCACATTATTAATAATAGAAAACTTTTTTGTATTTTTTATTTGTTTTACCCACTTAGCAATTTAAAGGTGCACAATGTAACTTTTCTGATGGAGGATCTGGTGACGCCATGAGTGCAAGTCACAGGCCTTGATCTGTGGAGCGCGACCCCACTCACTTAATAAAATATATTTTAGAGCAGTAAAAACACCTGTAACTGAATAGATGTAAAACAGATAATTGCCAGCTAAAGCATCTCCCTGGAGTCAAATCTCCCATTGAAAAGTTACATAATGTCCCTTTAAATACACAATTAAACTACATGGTAAATTAGCATTTTTCAACACCTGATGCTCCCTACAGTATATATGAGAAGTGTATTGATACATCAGGCTTAAAGTTTTGAAAATTGCAAAGCTATCATTCTGTATTATATATCTTGTCCCAACATATTTCGGTATGTGGCTTCAATATTTTCACTCAGCTCTCAATTCACATCTTCAAAGCATTGACAGGAAAGCATGACAAACAAGCTCCTATGGGTGCTCTGTGCTGACGAGTGATTGAACATCCACCCAGCACCCAAATCATCCTCTTTCATACCTCTTGCAGTCTCCTTTCTTTTCCCCTTCTTCCTCTCTGTCACCGCCGCTCCCGAATGCTCCTGTGAGTTGCCAGTGTTGCTGTGTTGTTGGGTGTTAGTTTACCGGCCTCTTGCCTTTAGATAGGCAATTGATTTCCATTCAGCACCTCGGCTGGCACATAGCTGCTTCCCATTGATCCTGTTTTTTTCATTACCTAAACACAAGAGAGAAAGGAGAGGGGAAAGGAGACAATAGACAAGGAAAAATGAGTCAAATTTGAGGAGGAGGACTTGTGAGGTTAAAAGGGCTATACAATGGGTTCGATTATAGTCTAGTTATTGCAATATCAGCATGTGTAAAATCTATATATTTAGTCCATCCACCATCAAAAATTCAACCAATATTTCTGAGCAAATAATTTTGTTTGTTTTGTTTATTTGAACAATACATTCATTAACATTTTTATGACAAAACGCAGTTTTTTTCTACATTTCACTGTCATACAGTGGTGAGTTATTTATTTCAGTTGAAGTTGGTGTAGATTCCGCTCCTTAGTGATCTTTTTTCTAGAATATTCCACGTTTAAATTAACTCAAAATTGTCAATCCAGATATTGCCACTGATATCCTTATGGCAATATCCAAAAATGGCAAAAACTGTTAAATCATGTAAAGCCTTACCAAATATGTTTTTACGTAATATTATGTTTTTGTACGTGTATTTTTTATTTCATTTTTCTCATGTTGTGCAGCCCTAGATGTTGCCCATGCCAGTTTCTGTATAAGAGGCCTATTGATTGACAGTTGTGCAGTGCACTTTTATCTTAATGTTCCTGTCTGGAAGTGGAAATGGGGCACATACCGGCAATCTGCATGCTCTGTGCATAAAAACTACAATAAATTAGACAGTTTAATGCCTTTGCAGGCCAGTGCCACTGGTTTGCTTAACTTCCTGGACATGTAATACATTGCATATGTGAAATGGAATCGCTGTAATGGTTTGTTCTCTATTGATCGCTGTAGAAATGGCCTATGCACCAATTCTTCTAGTTGGAAGGTCAAAGTCATGGGCAGAGCAGCTCTCCAGCTAACATGGATTTAATGTCCAGTTGTGGGACACTTGAGACATGCAGACTGATACATGTGCTGTTATAACACCAGGGCTACTACTTAAGTATTGACTTTCAGCACTGGGTGGTCACAAACTCAGGATTGTACAGAGACAAAGAAAAAGAAAGAAACATCTGCTTGAAACAAAGCAGCGGAAATTGTCAGTGATTTATTTTTTATCCAACAACCTCTACAAATTGTTTGAAATGCCAAGTGGCAAATTAAGTATTTCTTGGTGCTAAAAGCAGTTGAATGATTTTGCAAACTGTATTATTAAAACATTTCTAACTGAAATTGAATTTGGTGCATACACAAGCTGTTCTCTACTTTGAGGAAGTGTTTGTATACAAGAGAGTAGAAATTCTTGCTACATGTTTTAAAGGGCCCTTATTACGCTGTTGTTGTGTTTTGTTTCATTCACATGTTAACGCACAGGGTAAAAGGTCTCTGTTTACTTGAAAACTACCGCTTCATGACATCACAAGGTGGAATGGTGTAAGTGTATTTTGAACTTTGGACATGTAGACAGACTAAAAATAAAAGGTTACTCAAACATGTGTGAATGAAATGAAATACAACTCCAGGTATGTTCTGATGAGGTAACAATATTCTATCTTAAAGCGCACGAGTCAGTTTTGCATAGTATAGGACCTTTAAATGGTAAGGCATCCTGGATCAATGGACAAAGCATTTAAAGAGCAATAACTAGATAAATATGTAACTTAACAACAGCCAAAGAATTTGAAGCTAACCATACATTTTATTAGTTGTTTGCGGTGTGCTAATAACGCAGTGGGTACAGCAGGGCCATCAAATAGGCTGATGTCAGGGAGATAGAATTACAAACCGCAAAGTTGAGTTACATGCACAGTCTTATCTGTGTCTACGAACTCTTTGGAAAACAACAGGATGAAAGGATTGTGTTAACTTACACTGGAAAGGCTGTGCATGTGTGTGCTTTTAAACGAGATTCTTGGAAATCCTTGGAAAGAAATTCAGGAGTATACTAGTATGTTTTGGCAATATTCAGTAGTATATGGGATTGTCAAAACAAATGGATATGGATAAATCTAAAATAGTCATTATATTAATATTTAGTATTTAGCCTTTTCCTTTGTATCAAAATCAAGTATGAAGTATTTTTTTTCTTTGTAATCCTTTATACTGTAATTTTTCTAGGCTTAACTTAGACTTAGACTTAGACAAACTTTATTGATCCACAAGGGAAATTATGCTCTGGAAAATGCTCTTTTCCACCTTGTGATGTAATGAGCAGTAATTATCAAGTTAACAGTTACCTTTTACCTGTTCAGTAGAGATTGGCAAAGTTTGAAATCATCCAAATGATAGTGAAGAGGTATAGACTTAAAAAAAATAATAATAATAACAGTGGAGCACTTTCTGTATTACCACATGACATCACAAGGTGGAACAGAGTGTTTTCAGTTTGAGAGCAGAATTCAAGTTGAATATGCAGGATTTGTGTGTTAAATATGTGAATTTAATAAACCAGGAAAGAACATTATAACATAGACCAGAAAATTGTGTAATACAGGCCCTTTAAAAGTAAAACAATCTGCTTAAACATTTTCTTTTCTGCATAATTCAAATATCCACGTAATGTTCTGAACACATTATCATAGCTGTATTGACCACAGTAAAAGACCTTACAGTGAACATAAATGTGCAGTGACCTTTAGCCAAAAGAGTAAATCAGATGTGAAATTTATTGCATGATTGAGCCATCGACCCCGGCATTATCTGCACCTCAGCACTTCCCCTGTTCCGCGCGGGTCAGGCCAAGGCAGGACCCAGGTGCAGGCAATAATACAGTGACCTTTTACATTTGACCTCTGCTGACACTGGGCCAACCAAAACACTCCGGGCATTTACACCTCACTGCCTTTATGGTCCCATTCAACAGTGACAATCCAACATTGACCCTTGACTGCCACAGAGCCAGTAAACACCAGGCAGTTAGTTCACACTTTTGAGAATTAATGCTGCTTTTAATGAATGGCTTGCATGGCTGGGCTCATGTTTTAATTAGAGAGAGCAATAAATGTTCAAATGGTGGGGTGAATGTATGTTTATTATGTAGAAGAATGGATTTTATTGTTATGATAAGGTGCATGAGAGCCAGTGGAAATGCACCTACATGTTATGACCTAATTCTTGTAAAGATTTCATTAAAAAAAAGACTTATTGTGCTTGTGTCTGCTGTATAGTTATAATCTACGACAACTGTGGATGTTACAATTTGCACATTTTGCAATATTCATCTAAAATGACTTCATAAAAGAAACAAGTTTGCTGACTTCCACATTAAAAAACTACAGGGCCCAATGGCACTAGAAGCTGCAGTTAACAAAATAAGGCACCTTGAAAATAAGTGACTCAAGTTTGCTCAAACATGCAGAAATCACTCCATATACAACTTTGAGAGGGCAAATGAAAAGGGGAAACAGCTATAACATGGTTAAAAGCTTGGCAAAGTCGATTTTGCATAATAGGTCTGCTTTAAAGTTGCTTTGCTTGATAGAATAGTGTTTATCAATGTATAGCAAGTTGTGGAATTTAGTAGAAGTAAAAAAAAAACACTTCTTAGAACTAGTTTAAATGATTTAATGCCAAAAAAGTATTGGATTGGTAGAATAGCTTTGGATGAAGTTGTAATACTTGCAATATTAGTGATAGTAACTGTATTATGTTGCTAATAATAAAAGATCGATTTATGAGGCCCACTGCTAACATATTTGTACAGTAATGGCAGTAGTCACTATAAAGATGGTGCATGGGTGATGTAAGTGATTACCCCAGTTAGAAAGTTTTGTTTAATTATTATTTCCTAAAATGCCCAACTCTCCAGACAAAGCTACATACACGTAGATATTCTGTTTAGTCTGCAGTTTCCAGCTCTTTCTTTTTTTCCGAAATATCAAATATCAGTATGAGCTTTATTCATCCCAAGGTCTCTCCAGTGCTCAGGTCTAACATCTCAGTCTGGTGTAAAAAGTGCAAACATCACCACTTATGCAGCTCTAATGCTCCAGTTCCCATTTTACAGCCCCATAAACACAAACCTAATGCAACATGCTATTGCTCTAAGTGCTCTGTGGGGTTTTTAAACATGAACACTGCACAGTGAAAACTCAATACAGCCGTACAGAAAGCTAAAGGACCTCACAGGATTGAGTACAGTAGAGGTTAGTATGGCAGATTGGTTAGAAATACAACTTGTTCTAAGGACTATATATTAATATTGACTTCATACTGTAGTTGTAATATGTAATTGAGAAGTATTATATAGATTCTGTTTCTATGGATATGTCATTACTCTGCCTCAAAAGGTCCACAGTATGTTATTAAACAACTCTGTCTAACATTTATTCAGTTATAGGTGGTTTTATAGTTCAAAAACACCTAGAAAAACAGGCATTCTGATCATGAGTGGTTGCCTCTCCACAGGTCTGACCTGTAACTTTGTCTGGAATGTTCCACATTTGATATTAAACCTTTTTATCTTCCTGGAGACCAAACCAGACCAAGCAATAACATCTCCATGGAGAAAAGCATTTGACAGACCCTCCACCAAAAAAGTTACACAATGCACTTTTTAATGAATTGCAGTTTTGGTGATTTGCTAATTACAACATTTAAAATTGCTTTTTTTTTTTCAATCATGATACATTGCAGCCCTGAGCTTATTTTTACATTTCCCTCCAACATCTGGTAAGCAATAATGCAATAAAAGGTTGTGTGTCTATATGATCCCTGTGCAGTGTTGCTGTAACTGAGTTTCAGGCGCTTTGGGATGAGAAAACTTCAATAAATGTTATAGCGAAATGTATCCAGGCTTTGGGGCCCTGTATACCACAACATTACTAAAGATGTGATTCAGTAGATATGAGGAAACAAAGGCCTGAAATGCCCCCTGCAGTGTTTATTGGTTGACTCTGCAGAAAGAGCAGAGCTGAGGTAAGCACATTGAGTCGACTCTGGGCGAGAGAGCTTCCTGTTTCCTGTACAGCTGTGGAGTCCCTGTGACGCTATCTCACCCAGAAGTCCAAATATGGGCATAATATTTACGCATTAACCTTACACCACCTCTGCTTAGAATCCTGGGAGAAAACACTTTTCTCAAATCAGTTTTCATTAGTGCTTAGTGAAATGGAAATCTGGAGGTTTTCAAACAGAGGTAAAGAGGCGTATAGTGAGGGTCTGATGAAGAGGATGAATCAAAGGAATGAGATAATTATAGTTTTTACTTGATGCTGCTGCACTCTGAGGAGACTTGTTTTATAGGGAACTAAATTATAATTATAGGCTTAATTGGGGAGCGAGTTCTTTCCCACGTGTATCTTAGCTACATTTCTGCCAAGCTAATCGTCTAATTGGCTATGTCAGATTTTTTAACCTTTTTTGAGTCACTTTTTCTTTTTTTCTTTTTTTTTAATAAAACCACAACACACCACCGTAAAAATAAATGCATATGTGGTAAATATTTTCCATTTTACTGTTTGGCTCTTTTTAATTTGTTGATTGGTTTGTTGTTTTTGGTGTAGACGTAGGCACACTGAAGAAGGACACTCATAATAACAGGGTAAATTAAGGTTAATGTAAAGTTTTGCCTTTATTGTCCCCTTAGGGAAACTTGTCCTCTGCATTTGATCCATCTCCAGATCTTAAACTAGGCCTGGTCAGGACTACTTTAGCTGGAGGACTTTACCTGTTGTTGATGTTCTGGGTTTGAGGGGGGTAACTAGAGTGTGCGGAGGAAGCCCACCCAGACACAGGGAGAAGCATGCAAACTCCACAGAAAGGTCTGGGAACTGAACCTGGGAAATATTTGATTTGAGGCGAGAGTGCGAGCCACTCAGCCGCCATGCTGCCTAATTATTCAGTTAAACCCACATGTGTAGCCATTAACTCAAACTGGACATTTTGCCTAGGCACACCTTGTAATGCCTTAAGGCACGCTTGGGTTCCCCAGCACACTGGTTGAAAGTCAAGAGTCAAAATAACTATTATTGACTCTTCCAGCCGAGCTCTATTGATGGAACATAGATGCAGAGGTGTTAGCGTAGTGCACCTGGCAGATCACAGTTCTCCCCCTGCTTTGGAGGTGTTTTGGTGATCAGGTGGGCTGTGGCGTCAGGGCGTTGTGCATGGACACACAGAGATAAGAAGCTCACGATGCTATGCATTCTGACTGCCTGGAGAGTCATGCAGGAGCACTATTAGCCTATTAGCATGGCACTGAGCCATCTGCTGCGTAAGCCACATTAGCTCTGAGGTCAGTGGTAATGGGGCACAAGTTGAACTACGATTAATCCTCTTCACTTTTGACTGCCAAACCAGCAGCAACTTGTAAATGTTAAGAGCAAGTGTGTGCTTCAAGTTGTCTTTAAGTGTAAAGATAATGCTTGAGAAGAAAGTAAAGACAATGAGTGAGTTTGTACTGCTTTAGTCCACTCAAGTTTGGTGGAAGTTGTACTGAAGTTGTACTCAGCGCACAATTTTGTGTGTGATTTTGTTTGTACAAAAAAATAATAATAATCATCTGTGCTGGAGCCATTTCATTTGGAGCTGGCATTTAGCAGTAGCACGGAATATCATTTTCACAAATAACTGGACAACCTACTTTTTCAAAATCTGTGACCCACATTTCTTGACAAAAAAGTAAACAAATTTTCAAGTGTTTTTATGTCCATGTGAGTGAACATCAAGGCTCTACTTTTTTTAAAGATAGTGGCTTGATTATTGGCTGAAATTCACATTAACTCGAGCAATGACTGAACTACTTCTGAATCGGCCAAAACATGAATTAAAACAGTGGCGCGTGCCTCACTGATACATCCATAAGAAGTCACACAGTGGATGTTATTGTAGCCTGGACCCTTATCACACCAGTCCAGCTCGACCTGCTAACCCACACCTCCATTTTGTTTCCCAACCACTACACACTTTACTCTGTCTGAATAACGTGTGTGCCTTCAGGGTTGTCTTAGTCTTAGTGAATGGGGCTGAAATACAACCGTCTGGTCATAGTTCATTGCTGGGTTCATGAAACTTGTATTTGTCTTGTGACTAAAGCTGAAAGTATGCTTTTATTGACTCTGCAGGCTATCCATGGGTTTCAGGGTGGTGATATAGCAATTAAGAATTCTTTTGGACAGTGAAACCCTTGAATACTGAGGAAGGTATAGCTGAAACGCACGATGAGCTCCCATGCAATGTCATATTTAGGTTTTGATTTTGTGGTCATCAAACCTTAAGCTCTGGGAATCTTTTGTTTAGACCACTCATAATTTCTTGCACTGTACACTGTTCCTCCCCTGTTTATAGGACCATCTTTTTTTCAATTTTGTGAGCACACCTTTTTGATTGATATAATTTGTCATGGCAGGGATCCAGGCTTATTGACAATTATGAGGCTAAATTACTGTTACTGAAAGGCTCTCACAAAAAACACACACATGCATACAGTGAATGAGATGTCTGTTCACATGAATCACACACACACACACACACACACACACACACACACACGAGACTGAAGCCTTGGCACTGTCCCTCAGATAGATTAGTGCAATGATCTCTGCCAAAGCAATCATCTGCCCTCTGTAGGCCTTCAAACAGTAGCAGCCCCCATTCCGCCACATACACAAAATGAACCGCTATGAATGAGTCCGTGTGGATGGCCTCACAACGCTGACAGCTCCAACAGACAGGAAGTAATCATATGCACGACAAAAAAAAAAAAGAAAATCATCTCATCAGATTTGCATGAAAATGTATTTTGTGGACTCAGCATGTGGCAGGGCATAGTTCAATACAGCGCACCACACTGTCAATATCTGGATGTGCCTGCTAAGGGTTATAAATTGTAACTGTGCAATCGGGAGTTCATTAGCGGAAGATTCTGTCACAGATGGTATAGACGCCTTTGATTTTGTGTGCTCCCAGAAGACGTTATAGTTATGTGGTATGCTGGTATCTAATATAGCTACTTTTGTCTTGTTTTTGCCTTTCATGCCAAATGCTGTGAGGTTTATAAGAGGCATTATGGCATTATGGTAGCTCTCCTGCCCTCACAGCTGGGTGGTCTTTCCCATATGGATTTTCTGTCTCCCACCTGTGTCTGAGTGGGTTTTCTCCTGTATTCTTTTAGCTCCAGCTTTTTCTGTAAATCTCCAACACCTGCGCACTCGGTCAGGGTAAATGTGAAAGAATATTGTGGTTGTAATTTCAGTGGCGTTGAAGGTACAGTAGATAGTGTTCCTTTTTCCTATGGGTCTATAAAAGGTCTTTTAAATTATTCTTAAAATAAAAACAATCAACATCAAAAAACATCTTGGCATGATCTGTACATCTACACTGCCACTGTACCTGCTCCTTGTATTATATTTTCTGTACAGTATATAAGAATTGTCCTACTTTGTGCTTATAAAAAACAAACTAAACTTAAGAAAATGCTAATGGAGCTATGTTGTCACCATACTAAAATTTCAAACCAATACTAAGATAGATAGAATAAACTCGGTAATTAATACTTCATTCCAGTCCCATGATGCTCATTGAAAACACTCTTTCTTTAGACAATAGAATGTGATTTTCAACATTAAATAATAGTAATTTCTTTCATATTATCATATGGAGTTATAGCCATGGAATCCCCCAGTCGTCCAGGTATGTTCCATACTGGTCTGAGGGTGTATACTTGTCTATGTGGTTTTATACTTTTTTTTGTATTTTTTTTTTTAAGATTGATACCTGCTAAAGTGAGTATTTAGTTTCGATACTAGTCTCAGTATCTCTAACATTGTCACCACATTTTTGCTATTTATTTATTATCTCCAGCTAAGGTCCCTCAAATTGTTAAAATCATTCTTTCACAGAAGTCAATGACATCCAGAAATCTAAATAAATATTCACAAAAGCCAGTGCTCACATTTGGGAAGAAACTGCAGGATTCTATAAACCTTTATTCTGTAGACATATAACTATTTGTTGTTCCATATGCTATACAAAGGATTTATAAATGCATTCCTCAGACTCATGTATTATTCATATCCGGGTAAATAATGCTTTCTATTTGTGCCTCTGACATTGTTAAACTCTGCATCAAACAGAACTGACGAACAAAAGCAGAAACTTGCTTTACAATCTTCTCTTGCATGAAGCACAAGGCCAGGGCAATAACAGCCAAATTAATCTCTGTCTGGTTTGCCTGTGTATGCAAACTATACAGTAGCTTGTGCAGGTAATCAAATGTAATTGAGATTTCTGATTGGATATAATTTGCTTTGGTCTTTTTATTCAGGAGATCTACAGCCAATCCTCTGCTAGTAAAAGCATGTGATTTGGAGCAGAGTTAAAGGGGCATTGTGTAACTTTTCTGGTGGAGGGTCCGTGAAATACTTTTCTCCATGGAGATGTTATTGTTTTGTCTGAAATGTTTCACAGTATGGTATTAAACCTCTCTATCATCATGGAGACAATTTGTGGAGAGGCAACCCCCCTCGCGTTCTGTTTTTCTAGGTATTTTTGAGCTATAAAACCACCTGGACACACACATATATATATATTGGTTGGACATGGGTAGCAGAGGTAATTCAGTTACTTAGCAACCATGTTTTTAAAAAAGGGCCAAAGCTCATCGAATTTACACAATGGTAATTATTTGTTTAAACTCTCTCTCTCAAAAAAAAAAACAAAAAAAACATGCATCAGCTATGCCTGGCCAGCATTTTGGATGGAATTTTCAATTTTAAAATTTCTTTCCAGCTTTACTCCACAAACTGCCACTTGACTGGTATAAAACTATGATAAATATTTACCACATGGACTATCCAACCAAACCAAAAAAAAATGAAAATCTGTCATACACACTTTAATTCTTCCCCCCAAACCTCATTAAACTGCAAGAGCAAACCCAATGCTTTAACCTGGCCAAATGTGCCTCAGCTCTTCCTCTGCGCACCCGGGGCGTGGATCCTACGAACTCGCCAGCCCTCTTTTGGTTTTAATGAGGAATTGCATTAGCATTTTAATGAGCCAATCCTGGGAAAAGCTGACAGGAGAAATTGGAAGACAAATGCACACATACTGCCACCAGTGTGACAAAGATGTGGAGAGGGGGAGACGAGTGGCATAGGCTCAAACTATCATCGAAAAGACTATAGAATCAGATCTGGCCTGGTTTTCCATGCCCTGGAATGCTCTCGATGGGACTTTCATTGTGATCAGGATAGTAAAAATCTGGGAGGGCATCTGCTACAGGGATTTGCTCCATAATAAATCATTTAATTAGAGTGTTGTCCTACTGATGACTTTTGGGTTTTGTTTTGGAGGATTCAGCAGCACTTATTCACAGTGGAGCTGAGTCTGTGATACTTCAGTGAAACTTCCTTCCCAGATTTTTTTTTTTCCTGTTTTAACCTGGTATCTATTTTTGGAATGCCCAGTTGTAGTCTGCTTTAGCTTTGTTTGCTCATGTTGTGGTCATAGGGCTTCTTAAGATTTCTTCTATGTCAGATTGTGTAATAACCTACTGTACAACCTTGTCCAAGCATTGTTGTTGTGTCCCTGGGCAAGACAATTCACCCACATAAACAACAAGATTGCATAACTTGTCTTCAGTTGTTTAAAAAATACTTCATCGTACATCTAGCTAAATGTGGCACGTCCAGTAATACAGCATGATTGAAAGACAAAAGTAATTCTAAACCTAACCCTAAGTACTTCTAATGTCACGCAGTTGTTTCCACGTGGTTCTGATCAGTCTCTACCTACTTAGTGTTCTCACTCATGACAAAGAACCAACTGTTAGTGTCAGGCTTTTCCCATCATTCTTAGCGAACAATGTTCCTGATTGGATTAAAAGAGGTAACCAATAGGCTGGCTCAGAATTATTGTTTTTGGATAACATACTTCCCAATGCAATTCTTTACCAACAGCTGATTTTGTTTTCTTGTCTCCACAGAATGATCCCTCCATCAAGCAAGAACTTTCTGGTGAACAACCTGGCAGCAGGGACCCAGTATGACCTGTGCGTTCTGGCCATTTATGATGATGTCATCACCTCCCTGACGGCGACACGGGTGGTGGGCTGTGTGCAGTTCTCCACAGAGTCCGAGTACATGAGGTGTCAGTTCATGCAGTCGCAGTTCCTTGGTGGGACCATGATCATTATTATTGGAGGGATCATCGTTGCCTCCGTGCTGGTCTTCATCATCATCCTTATGATAAGATACAAGGTGGGGCTCTCTTACTCACTTTTACTTTCATTATGAAATCCCACAAACACGTATTTGTAAGATTTATCATATAATCAGGGGATACGTTTGCAGATACAAAAAAAGTGAGGAGAGATAATGAAAACTCAGAGGTTGATTGTGGTGAAGGTACATCTCCTTTGAGGGTTTAAACAGTGGTGATGGTGAAGAAAAGATGGAATGGCTGAGGAGACTGTTTCATTTGCTGGTGCAGAGTTACATATTAACTTCCATTTTCCTCTAATGAAATGCAAAAAGCTATTATCTTATTTACCTGACATGTTTCAGTCAGACATACACTTTCGGCAGGTAAGTAACTTATAGCTTTGAGCTTTTTTTGTATTATTAGAAGAAATTGTAAACTGATATTGAAAAAGAAAATAAAATAAAGTTTCCAAATAATAGATGTTGCTGCATGTAGTTGAAATGGCTTGATGAATATGAGGGAGAAAGTGAGAGGTTAAGTGCACTTGTTGCTGCAAAACTGACAGCTGACAGAAGGTAAAAGAACAATCTTGAAAAGGTAATATTTCTGCCTTTTATCTGTGCTTCTGTTTCATTGCCTTTAAGACTAGCTCTGGATTTTGGAGCAACTGATGTTTGTATCTCCATTATACACTGACTACATTAATTAGCACACATTTATATATATATATATATATATATATATATATATATATATATATATATATATATATATATATATATATATATATATATATATATATATATATATAACAATTTGTCATAGGTGTAACACGCAATGCTGAAATGGTGCAGAAAAAATCCCTAGATATGTTTTCATGGCTTCACTTGTGTCTCTCTTAGGTGTGTAACCCTGGAGATGGAGGCAAAGGAGTTTCTCTGTCCATGACCAACGTGCACTCTCAGACCAACGGGCCCCAATCTCAGGGCTGCACGGTCACCCCGAGCTCCTCCAAACATGGCTCCATCGGCCTGGATGATCTCTCCTCTGGGGGCTCCAAGAAGAGGGAAGGAGCAGGGGCCAAAGACACTGTGGTCCAGTCCTCTGAGTCTCCACTGCCCGACTGCTCCACCTCAGGCATGGGGCAGACGTGGACAGCCAAGAGCCCCACTACAACCACAGTGGCTATAGATGAGAAGACCTCT
The DNA here is from genome assembly GCA_029959045.1 of Taenioides sp. WSHXM2023. Taxonomy (NCBI): domain Eukaryota; kingdom Metazoa; phylum Chordata; class Actinopteri; order Gobiiformes; family Gobiidae; genus Taenioides; species Taenioides sp. WSHXM2023. The sequence goes on along the minus strand of CM057102.1, from coordinate 13,435,481 downwards.
TTGACTGGGGAGGGGGCTCAGGTCACCTCTCCCTCCTCCACTGGCTCACTGCCCAAACCAAAACGCAAACCAGCGCCCAGCAAACCGGGCTCCTCCTGTTCCAAAGCCTCGTCCTCCACCGTCCTGACCGAAGCCCTCCCTCGCCCCTCCTCCGCTGCCTCCTCCAGTCCCTCCTCTGTGCTCCTCCCTCTCTCCACCCCTCTGGAAAACCTCAACACCAACCGGAACAACTCCACCTCTTTGAACCAGTCCCCTTCAGTGTTCAGTCCACTCACTTTGCCCAGTCCCAGTCCTCGCTTCAGGGACACTCCTATCCTCCGCCGAGCCCCTCGCGCCTCCTCCTCCTGCTCTGCCAAGTACCAGACTCTCCCTGTGGAGGATGGGGGCCGCAGCCGGGCCCGCCGGAGGTACTCCCTCAGTGAAGGGGGCTCAAAGACTAGCACGCTCCAGCAGGGGGCTGCGCCTAAGCTAGGACATATAATGAGGAACAAGAGGAGCCAATCAATGAGTGCAATGCTACTCGCTAAAGAGGCTGAGGACTCTGAAAAAGGCCGCTGCGATTCGGACTGGATCTTAGAAAGCACAGTTTGAACTACAAACAAGATGGCAACCACACGCTGGTTTATCTGCTTTTGTATGACGTGTGTGTTTTGGTTTCAGGTGATCAAGTGGTTTCTTGCCGTTTAGAGTGTTTTTCATTTTAGATGTGTGAGGGAGTGGGTGTGTGCTCAAACATGTAACTCTTTTTTATTATTTTCATCGCTTTTGTCCACAACTCTTTGTATTTCGTTTACATTTCTCACTCGGTTTCTGTTTGAAGTGGGTGTTTGGGTGAGTCCATGCTCTGCCTTGTCTCGTTGGTACCACTTTATAGCACAAATGAAAACAAGACAATGGGCCACGTCATACACACTCACCGTATCTGGACAGTTCAACAGCAAGGGATTTACCATTACAGGTCAAAAGAAATCCATCCAAATGGGACTGACTTAGCACACTTCACATGCCACAGAAAAGTGTTGTTCGTCGGCAAGAGGAAAGCAGCCGGTGCCTTCTTTTGCACTAATGTTCCTTCACTCCCTGACAGTCAAAAGAACTGGATTTTGTAGAACCTCAGCTTCATAATGGAGGGGTTAGAGCAGAGAGGACAAATAAGAGACAAGAGATTTCACACATAGCCTTTTTACTTACAAAGGAAAATGGACGTTTGTAGACAGGTGACAATGGTGGCAAACACAGACTTTTAAAGAACTCTTATGAAATTGATATTTTTTAAAGGGAAGTATAAAAAAAAAAAATAACCTTATGGGCTGTTTCCTGACTGGGTTTACTACAGCCTGTGGTGGTCACAAGCTCGTTGGGAGCTTCTGTACAGAAAAGACAACATGTACTGTGTTGTTATGTTGTGTAAAATAAAAATTGATAAAAACAACATTTATAATTGAGTCTGTTTTTATGCACACTGTACACATGGGGACTAGTTGAAATATTTACAAAGCATTCATGATATCTATAGAGTTTGCTAGCTTCCAACCATTGATGAGCAGTTAGATTGCTAGTGTTGCCTCTGGAGGTTTAAAGATCTTATATTACACAAAACTGTCTCTTGTGAACTATAAGCCATGTTAGAATGTTGTTACCTCCTCAAAAACATACCTGGAGCTGTGTTTTATTTCATTCACACATGTTTGAGTAAACCTGCATTATTAGTCTGTCTACATCTCCAAAACTCAGAATGCTAAGTTTCACCTTGTGATGTCATGTAGTGGTAGTTTTCAGCTACTTTTTACCTTTAGTTCAGTAGTGATAGGCAATTCCAGGTCTGAAATCATCCAAATGATTCTAGTAAAAGTGTATGGAGTTTAAAAACACTGTGGAGCACTTATTGTATTACCACATGGTGTGGTGTACACTACAAGGTCAAACAGAGTGTTTTCTGTTTGAGAGAAGAACTATATAACAGGTTTAGGCTAAACATGTGTGAATTAAACTAAATACAACTCCATGCATGTTTTTGATGAGAAAACATTATAACATAGATCAGAAAATAGTGTAATATGTGCCCTTTAAGCGGACATTATTTTCTGGCTCTGAATTTGATCCGTTCTGCCACTACTACCACATAATACCAGAAGTAGAGGAGTTGTGCACTGCATTGAATCATGGGCCTTTCTCTGGATCTGGGTACTACTTCTGTGGAGTACATGGACAATTACCTTGACAAGTGGAGAACATGCAAACTCCACACAAAAAGCCCTGACTTTGCCCAGAAATGATTCTCATGAGTAAAACAGAAAATTGCATAGCAGACATAACACACTAACCATTATCTGAACCCACTACACTGTTATGCAAGCTACATGAGAGAGAATTAAGGTCTCAATGTGCCACCCGACCAGGTACTTATTTAATCCACTGTGCTGAACGTGTGTCTAATGGGCTCATGCCGTGGTCCACAAAAGACAAGAGCAGATCACAGTGGGCGGTGAGGCAAATGGACACCAGGGTTTAGCTCACTAACATTGGAAATAAAAATAACAGCGGCACAAGTGATATTAATAAATGGTGGTGAGCTATGAGTGCTTCAGCTCGGCTAAAGTTGCTGTTAATATCTGCAGTCACACCAATGCATTTTATGTTTTGAGTCAAACTGTGAACAATGGTATAATACACATTAACCCTTTGAACTGTGCAGATGAAATGTGATTCTTTCATGTGCACACGCTAGTGCTTCAGGGTATAGTCTAGTTATATAACAGTATTATACTTTTCACACTTTGTTCAGGAAAAAAGGGCCTGCATTCACAGACAGGTGTTGCCATGGGAACAAAATGGTTGAACTGTCACCATCAAATGATGTTAAAAATGGGTTGTCTTGACTTTTGACTTTGAGAAGAATAAGAAAATATCCATTGGTAAAACTGGCTTGAACATACCCATTACCTTAGTATTCCCAAACAAAGAGCAAGTGCTAAACGATAGGGAAGCACGGCTGTTTAAATCTAGTCTAGTCTAGTATACCTTTGGCTGCATTTAAATAAACTGGAGCTTTTGGGGCAGTACAGTAATACATCAAGTGATGGTTTGCAATGAATTACTTCAGTAAGGCAATTTCACATTATTTACTGTGTTAAAGATACTGAAAGGTGCATTATGCAACTTTTCTGGTGGAGGGGCTGCCACCTGCTTGTCTCCAAAGAGATTTTATTGTATTGATTGCAATATTCCATAATATGGCATTGAACTGATCTGGATTTTTTTTTTTTTGTGTTTATTGCACAAAAGTACCTTGAAAAACAGGCATCCTTACTCTGATCGGGGTTTCCTCTCCATAGATCTGACCTGAAACATTGGCTGATGGCTACACTAGCTTGTCTCCAAGAAGATACAGTATATACTGTATGTTTGATGCCATAGTGTGGAACATTGCAGGCAAAGTATTAACATTTCCATGGAGACAAGCAAATGGCATAACCTCCATCAGAAAAATGTTACGTAGTTACATTTAAAAATAGTCTTAACATTTAATATTACAGCAATTTAGTATTAGGGCTAAATTATTTTTATTTTTATTTTTATTTTTATTTATTTATTTAATTTTTTTTTTTACCTAAAAGGGCGGAAGGGTGCACTATTTGCTCCTGTAGTGACTTAATGTATCAGGTGGGAGTTAGAATTAGCAATAAAATCAAAATCCTTAATAATTCCCGAACTCTGATGTCTTCAACTCCCATTTATTAAACTAATCAATACCAGTCTGAAATCACTGTGACAGATATAGATATAAACAGTTCCCTTGGACAATATCTGATTTAAGCTGTTAAACCAGAAATTATCACAGAAAATTGTTATATTAAGAAACCTTGGCCTATTTCCCCAGTCGAAATCCATCCTACATGCATTATAATACGTCTCATACAAAACTGTACAGTGAGAGGTGACCTGGGACCACCGTCACTACTGCTGCAGTCACTCCCACTTAACATCAATGCATGAAATCTATTTATTTTGAAATTGAATTATTGGAAATCGCTTGACATGAAACTGTTCTGACAGCCAACCGCAAATGAATGTTCTCACTTCAATTATCACATACCGCTACTTTAATGAACTATATTAAATAGGCTGATCTCATGAGGAATCATTAGTAACCCATGGGACTACTCTTACGGATTCATGGTTTTACTGTCCAGGGTACATTCTGGGGTAATATGGCTTCCTTCACTTGTGTAAGTTATTTAATTAAAGATAGTGAAGATAGAAGTCGTATGCTAGCTCTCATTGGGAATTAAAGAAAGAATTAGCTACTCCGCTGCTGCTACACTAGGGTCAGGGCTGGGTTTAGAGTTTCAATGGGTGACACAGCAGACAGCAGGTGAATGTTTAAACAGGAACGCCAGACACCGGAGAGCCACACAAGATGAAACCAAATTACCTTTTCCAATACTCCCGGTTTAATCTGAGTAAAAAGCTTGTAGTCCCACACTGCAAGAAGATTCCAAAGAATGCGTCACCAGACCGATTCTTGAAGAAATGTGGTAAACTTATCAAGCAAGGTCCACTTCATGTTGCTTCTCAAGGGTAATTCGAGCTGTCTTCTTCTACTGTGTTTCTTCTACAAGTTCACATCTCATTGGATCTGCTTGTCAGTCACTTAGAGCATGAAATAGACTGGCCATTAGCAAGGATCGTTAGACAGCAAGTGTTTTCTTTCTGCAAATTAGGGAGGTCTTATGACTGTAATTAAAGTCTAATTTAAAGGCAGAATTGAAGTAAATAGACAAATTCAGAAATATAATAATTACATACACTATCATTCAAAAGTTTGGAGACACTTTTTCAATGATGTTTCTATTTTATTTTCATGATTATTTACATTGTAGATTCTCACGGATTATTATTATTATTATTATTATTATTATTATTATTATTATTATTATTATTATTATTTGAATTCTTTTTCTGTGCTACATAATTCCAAACATCATATATATGATGCTCTTCTGTGTGTATATACAATGTAGAGTCGGCACCGCTTCGTGAAAATTTGCTGGATGGGTATCAGCTCCAAAATATCTGTTGGGCATATAAACTGATAAATAAGATAACAATATTTTTTAGGAAATTAGTACATTTTCAGTCTCTGCACTGGTATCGGGTATTGGAATCTGTATCAAAACTGAAAAAGCTGGATCACGGACATTACTGATCCAAACAATTTTTCAGGTTTTTGCCCCATCCAAATTTTCTTAATTTGTAATCATGTTTCCTTAAATTGTGTTCATAGCACAAACTTTTCTAGAATTGTCTAAAATGTGTAAGTATAGCCTGCAGTTCACACCTCCCTTCCCGACCTCTCCTTGCCTTCCTTAAGCTGGAGATGCTTCGTGGTAAGAAGCTTTGGAGTGATATATCCCACTCTACATATCCTGGTTTTCCCTCCCTCCAGGCCTCACTCCTCTCTCTCTATTTCCCTCCCACTCTTCAGCAGCCTTTTCATCTTCATCATACACTCAGTACATTTAACAGTTCTCTTGTGTGATGATAGCATGTTGAGGTTTTGTGAAAATCCAGGGGCAAGAATGAAGACTAAGCCACACTTCTCAATTTAGATGCAGAACTAATTAATATAAAGTGTTTGTGAAGACTCAAGGTGCTTTGGAATGAGCAGTACCTGGCAGTACACTTGCAAATCAGTGGAGATCATGGCGTCATCTGTTGGAGCTTAATAGTGCTAGAACCTGGAAGAGACAGAATCAAAAATCAGAAACCTGTATGCAAAATTGTACAAATACCAAAAAAGTAGAAAAATGAAACCTGTCCGTTGTCATCTATAGTGATCAAACACGGGGTTCAAGATGATAATGCCTAATTATGAAAGTGAATGAAGTGTGACAACGTTGGTGCGCAGAAATGATGTGGCCATCTGCTATTGGCTGCTCCGTGTGACCAGGTGAAGCCTCCATCTGTTGCTCAGGCAGTTTATCAGAGTCTGGCTTTACAGTGTTCATCAGAGTTTTAGCACAGTGAAAATACAAATGAGAGAAGGGAAGCAGCAACTTTCTTTTAAAATAGAAATAATAATAAAAACAAAACAAAACAAAAAAACATAACCATATATATATTTGTCTAAAGCAAGCCATATGTTTGTGTTCATTGTGTAAATGTATACAGTAGCAGTATATTATATATATGGGTGCTTGCCTCAGAGCTCCTCTTTGTTCAGAATGGCTCCATGTATTGAATGTTTGTTTGTCATTATGTAATGTTCAAACTAATTGCTTCTGGTGGGATTAATAAAGTTGTCTGAATCTGCATCTGATATAAAATATAGGCATACTTCTGTTCGTACTTCTTCCATTTTTACTTGGGTTTCTGGGAAGTACCAGTTTTAGAATGGTATTTTGGGAAACATAAGCAGTGCAGACATTGAGATGGAGAGGTGTAAAACAAGTTAAGTCAAGACCCTTGAACTGCTTCCAAGAGAGAAACCCGTGATCCACCTGAAAGTGTAAGAGAGTGTAACCTGTAACCAACGCTGTTACACTGTTTTTAAATCAGCTCAGAGTTAAGACATGTGATAACAAGTACTCACAGTGTACATGTGACAGGAGAGAGGTGTCTCTGCACCTTTACAATATACTACTTTATACAGTGCATAGAGTACTCTGCTCTGTGCTTTCAGTGATGTTATCAAATCAGCAAATTTCACTGTTATTCAAGTTATTACAATAGCTCCAAATCCCCAGGCAATATATTAGTTAAAAACATGATATATGTCTGTTCAAGTAAAACCAATTAAAGCAACCCAAAAATAAACTCATATAAAAGCACCTTCTTGGAGAATATATCAAGTAGTTAGCAGTTCTGTGAGTTCCAGTGTAGGTTCCAATGTTTCAGTGTCTCTAATCTTCCTCATGTTGTGGATGTTTAAACCGTGAGCTGGGACACATTCTCAAAGTTTTCAAAACGTGCTGTGTTCCTGACTGGCACACACTCACACCTGCACAAACAAACCAGTCTGTGGATGGCAGAATATTATAAGAGACAGATTTAAATTATCCTAAAAACTGAAGTCAAGCTTCAGTTACCCTAAGAGCACACCCTTACGCCAGATTCGCATTGGCGTTAGTGATGGTTCTTACGCATCTATGGCTATGGGATGGTCTGTATTGTGTTCCTCGATCATAGTATCACTTACCCCCCCACCTTCCACTTCAACAGCACCCATATGTTCACCTGAGAGTCTGGGGAGGTGTGGGGCTTTGTACACTCACACAATATCCAGAGGGACTGAATGTAAGCTGTCAGTGCCTCTGGGGGAGACTGCGGTGGATCAGGCACATATGTATAATTATTCTTCAGTATTGGATGTCTTTTACTTGTGTAGGATCAGATGGCATAGGGTTTGTTCTGTGGGGTAGAATAACTGAAAAGTGTGTGTGCATGTTTGTTTGCTCACGGAGCCAGAAGGAATGGCTAATGAGCGTGTCCGCTTGTGCCTACCAACTGTGCACAGAACCACCATCAGCACTGTACAAAAATACAACTACTGTTTCCACCCGGCTGTGAGCTAAGGGTGGACAAAACAAACAACTTCAGTGTTAAAAATAATAATAAAAATAAAATAATAACAAAACTTACTTACCAAAATACGCTCCTATTAAATGACAGCTCTGATTTGACACTACTGTAATTTTCTAACAAAACAAAAACAATTGAAAAAATGTAATCTTTGCTTTAACACTAGCGTAAAGGTCAAAGGGTCCTATGTGCAGGGAGGGTGGAGTGGCCTAGGAGGGATGAGGATAAATGTTGGGGTACAGGAGGAGAACTATTTTTGTTAATTTTTGTAATAATAATAATAATAATAATAATAATAATAATAATAATAATAATAATAATGAAAAATACAAAATAGCCTGCTTTACATTATATATTATGAATGACATCCTATTAAAGGTTCCATATTACTATATTTTCTGTATGTTGCAATTTTGTTTCCTCATCACAAACATACCTGGAGTTGTGTTTTGTTTCATTTCTTACTTCTCTCAAACAGAAAACACTCTGTGCCACCTTGTGATGTCATGTCGTAATACAGGAAGTGCTACACTCCATACACCTTCGCTAGAATCATTTGGATAATTTCATCCCTGGGATTGCCAATCTCTACTGAACTAAAGGTAAAAAGTTGCTGTTAACTTGTAAACTACCACAATGTTAATAATAAAGGATTACTGAAACATGTGGGAATGAAACAAAACACAACTCCAGGTATGTTTTTTTAGGAGGTAGCATCATTCTAACATGGCTTAAAGCTCACAAGAGTCAGTTTTGCAAAATATAGGGCTTTTGCATAGTTGCAATGTCATGAGAGTCAAGTGTGCAGTATTGTTTTGTATTAGGCAAATGGACCGAGCATACAATAAATGAGCCTTATAGATTTCGTTTTTCCCTGCAAACTTAGAGGGTAAAAGTGCGTTGCCAGATAGGGATATAGTTGATCTCTGGAGTAACAGTCAATTTGCAAAAACCTTGAAATGACTCACTGCTTCAATTATGTATACATGTTTGAGAATGCACACGGTGACAAAGAAGCAATGACAACATAATCCTTAGATAATAAGTAAGAGGTCCTTGAGATGAGGTAGCTTACATAAACGCCTTGGTAAATGGTTTCAGGAACATTTTATTGTCAAGGTCTTTTTCACAATGGGTACACTCCGGTATCCACATAACTGTTCATTTATATCAAACACAAAATTATGTCAGACAAGTAGCATAAACAGCTAATGCCTGTTAAAGAATTCTATGGAGTAAAAGCAGTACAAATGATGGTGTACTCGTGGCCTTCAGGGGTAAAGACTGCAAGGCGTTTAATGAATGGTCAGTCTATCCTCAATAATTGGAGCTTGATAGATCTGCTCCCTCTTCCAGGTTTATCATGTTTTCAGATACCTCAGTGAACATTCAGAAATGCAAATATCAAGGTAAAGTACAAGCCATAACTGCATATTGGTGCAGGATAGTTGACTCTCCAGAGAAAGCAGTTGGTTCAATCACTGAGGTAGGTTTCTAGTACAGTTTATTACAATGTTTGTGTAGTGAGGGTTTCCTGGTACTTTGGCTTCCATCAACTACACAAAGACATGCCAGTGAAAGAAGAAGTGAAGGAGATTGTGAAGTGTGAAACTGTGATCCCAAATCTGACTAAAGGTGCAAAAACAGCACAAAAGAACAACCCAGACCTAGACCTGGGTTAAACCAGGGCTAACCCAGGATTTGGACAAATCATAACCAAGCCTACATCAAGACTAAAATGGACTCAAAATTACCTGGCCAACAAAGAACACATGCTGTGACAAAACTTTACAAAGATGAGTGGATTTGGAGCTGTCTCCCTGATTTCAGAGGGAGTGATGGACAAGCGGATTAACCAGTCAGAGAGACAGTTTGTTGAAGAAAAAAACAAAAAACAAAACAAAACATAAAGAACTAAGAAATACTGTGGATTTTCTCAGAATCAACAACTGAAGCACCTAGCAAATATTACTTATCTCAGGTATAGGAAGTTATATTTTGTTCTGACCGTTACCAGAACTTTCAAGAGGAGATTTCTTGTAAGATAAGATAAGATAAGATAAGATAAGATAAGATCACGGCCCGAAAGAACACAAGGCAACACCAACGCCAGTTACAGAGGCTAAGTGAAGTACCATCTGAAAGTCTCCTAGAAGATATGAATGCAGTACTGAGAGTGATCCCTACCACAACCATCACTGAAACCAGTGAGCTGATATACACTTCAGCAGCAGTGATCCTAGAGGTGCTGGGCTATAAGAGCAACCATGGGAGCCATGAGAAACAATACCCACCATGGAAAAGACAGTTAGAGGCTAAAATCAATGAATTGCGGAGAAAAGTGAGCCAACTGTCAGAGGCCCAGAAAGGTGCAATGAAAAAGCAAGTACCCAAGAGGTACAGCCAGATGCCCATAACTGAAGCACTCGAAACTGCCAAACAAAGGCTACAAGCCTTAGCCAGCCGCCTAAAGAAAAGTACATGCGAAATAATGAAGCCAGACGAATAAACCGCCTGTTCACAACACAACCTGCAAAAGTGTACGTTCAGTGGCAGGGGAATAACACCAGAGCAGATCCACCAAGGCTGGAGACTGAAAGGTACTGGAAAGGCATATGGGAGAGGGAGGCATCACATAACACCGATGCACAGTGGCTGGTGGCTCTGAGAGAAGACCACAGCAACCTCCCTGAACAGAATCCAGTCACCATCACAGTGGCAGACATTGGACAGCACCAGACAATGACATGATCCACGCATACTGGCTAAAGAAACTCACTGCACAAATGAACCAGCTGCTAAGGGATAGGACTCACCCTGAATGGCTAACCCAAGGGCGTACGATCCTGATCCTGAAAGATCCCTCAAAGGGTACAGTCCCATCCAACTATTGGCTAATAACCTGTCTCTCCACAACATGGAAGCTCATGTCAGGCATCATCGCGGCTAAGATAAGCGAGCACATGGATCAATACATGAGCACAGCACAGAAGGGCATCGGCAAAAACACCAGAGGAGCCAAACACCAACTCCTGGTTGCCTAAGCAGTCACCCCTGTGCACTGCCTAGATTGATTACAAGAAAGCCTATGACTCAATGCCACCCCTGATAACATGACGACGTCATGCCAACGTTGGGCCAACGTATGTGTATACGTTGGGCCAACGTTGGCAGTTGACGTTGGGCCGACGTCATTTTGCTCATTGGCAAGTGGTTGGGCCAACGTCATCAAAAGACGGTTGGCTAGACGTTGGTCCAACGCCTTGCCAACATTCAATAGGTCAGTTTCAGACGTTGGCCCTACGTCGGGCCAACGTATGTGTGGACGTTGGGCCAACGTATGTGTATACGTTGGGCCAACGTTAGCAGTTGACGTTGGGCCGACGTCATTTTGCTCATTGGCAAGTGGTTGGGCCAACGTCATCAAAAGACGGTTGGATAGACGTTGGCCCAACGTCTACCCAACTATTAATTAGGCTTTTTATATACTGTATATATTGTACTACTAAATTGCATACTTTATGGAAAGTAATCACAAGTGAACAGTGCATGTAGGTTTTGTTGCAGTATTGCAACATTTATTGATAATACTTGAATTCATGTACACACATATTATCAAAATATAATGTTCAAGGGTGGTTCTTAATTACAATGTACAAAAAATGTTACCAAAATATATTGCTGAAGGCTGATTTACAACAGAAAAAGTTAACTACATTTCAAATGCATTAAAATGCACTACAAGTTTCTGTGTACCTATATAAGTAGATGGAAATAAATATAATGAGATCAACTTCTGAATGTAAAAATAAAATACTACCAACATGTCAAAACATACCTGAACAATCATGAGAAATCATAGCACCAAAACATAGCATATTTTCATACTTTTATCAACTAAACACACCCTAACTATGCATACACCGTGCGTGTGCCAGCACTGGATGGAATTACTAACAAAATAACAACCAAAATTACGAACCCAAATCTTAGACAATATATCTAAAGTGAATTTCAAATACAAGCCGATAAACCACGTGGGACAAGATCCAGTTGGAAAATGGATAATTAGTCAATATTCAGTGAGTAATCTAGCACTTTTCACGGGTGACGGCACATACTTGAAAACCGATGGGATGTAGTCAGGTGAAAGCGGGTTGTCACTCTTTTTACCTAGGACACAAAATAAGTAACGTTAAGTAAAGAAACCACTAAGATTACACTGAGAAAAAATATTCACTATTCAATGATACAGGCAGTTTAAAATGTTGTGATGTCACATGAATGCAACCCATTCGCTAATACGTTTTTAGGTCTGGACATTAACCACCGTAGTGAGGTTTATATCGCCAACTAGACTGGGTTGGTAGATTAGGTTGAGGACGTTTCGGCTTGTCCGACTGAAATACAATCCACCCAGTTTAGTCGGTGATATTTATTGTCCAAAACAATAACTATCAGCACCATTTAAGATAATATGAAATGTATAATGTTTACGTGAAATTACCTGATATGAAATGGTCACTGCACAAGCGAAATCCATTAGGTGACGGGTTCCAACGCTCGGTTTTCTTCAGCGCGCTTCTTGCCCGTTTTATCGCAGAAATCCATTTTCCCCTCCGAGCTGGATCTTTGGGAATGCGATAAAAGGCTTTATCTTTAACTTGTCCTCGGTGGTTTGTACATCCAGGGGCACAGCATGAGTCTACCATCGTTGTAAGCTGGAAGTTTTGTAGGCTAGTTAGTTAGTTTGTTTACAATAATTCCTGCCAAGATGGCGCCCGGTGGTGCATGCTGGGATAGCGTGACGTCATCTCCCGGAGCTCTATTGAAACGAATTGTCATTACAAACGTCGGCTCGACGGTCGCGCCAACGTCGTTAACCTGTGTCAGATATGACGGAATACCGAAAAATCGCGAACTTCAAACAACGTCGGTTCGACGTTGCGTAATGTTCGTTGGCTGCACGACGTCGTGTAGACGTCGGCTTGACGTCTAAGATTATACGTCGGCAACGCCGACGTCGGCAGGACGGATCAATGTTTTCAGGGACACACATGGATCACTGAATGCTTGGAGTTGTACAACAGGGCCTTCATTGCAACCTTGATGTGGTTGTGGAAAACCACCCTTAAAACCAATGGCAAGCCACTTGCACAAGTATCCATCAAATGTGGCATATACCAAGGAGACGCACTGTCCCCACTGCTGTTCTGCATAGGTCTGAACCCCCTCAGCCAAATCATCGACTGCACTGACTATGGATACTGACTCAGAAACGGGGCCACCATCAGCCACCTTCTCTACATGGATGACATCAAGCTGTACGCCAAGAACAAGCAAGACATTGACTCACTGATTCACACCACCAGGATCTACAGCACAGACATTGGAATGTCATTCGGGCTTGAGAAATGTAGTAGGATGGTGACAAAGAGAGGGAAGGTAGTCCACACAGAGGGGGTCTCACTCCCAGAGGGAACAATAGCAGACATTGAGAACAATTACAAGTACCTCTGTAAGGTTGCAAATGGCAACCTTGAAGAGGCAACAAGGAAAGTGGCTACGGCCAAATACCTGCAATGAGTAAGGCAAGTCCTAAGAAGCCAGCTCAATGGCAAGAGGCCCAGATCTACCACACCAGGCAAGACCCAAGTGTAGGCTGTGCAAAGAGGCTCCTGAGACAGTCTAGCACATAACTGTAGGGTGTAAGATGCTGGCAGGGAAAGCATACATGGAGCGATATAACCAAGTGGCGGGCATAGTGTACAGAAACATCTGTGCAGAGTACAGGCTGGAGACCCCAAGGTCAAGGTGGAATAGGCCACGGGCTAGGATAGTCACGTGTGCACCCCCCCCCCACAAGCCTATAAATTTGGTATCACTGGAAACCTTGGGATGTCTAGATTACAATTATAACTGGTAACAGTAAAAAAACTGGGACTTGCTATGACATATCAATAGTTTTATTGACCTACCATAAAACTCATGAAATGGCTGAATGCGAAACATGTGATTTCGCCACATGATACAAAGACTCAGTAAATCATAAATTTTTCACTTAAATAAACATATAAGGCATGAAATGAAAGATAACTCTGTGCCAAATCATTCCCTTTTCAAATGATATGTCTGTCTTAATTGTGTCTGAAGATATGCTTTAGTGAAGTATGACACCATATAAGCAATAAATGCTCGTATGACAATACATGATGAATATGACAATAGTTCTGTTTTCATCATAATTCTACATACATTTGCCTAAACTATATGCACAACAAGAAAGCCCAATCTCTCAGCTTTGATCTCATGCCAAAAGTAATCTGGTAGGACAAATACTAGCAAAGATATCATATGTTTTACCTAGAAATTTGGTTTCCAGTGGAAACCAAATTTCCACTGGAAATACCAGTGATACCAAATTTATAGGGTTGTGGGGGGGGTGCACACGTGACTATCCTAGCCCGTGGCCTAGAAAACACCTCCGAAGGTTGCAGAGAATGACCGAGCCAAGATCCTGTGGGACTTCCAGATACAGACTGACAGAAGGGTGATGGCGAACCAACCAGACATAGTGGTGTTGGATAAGCAACAGAACAAAGCCGTGGTGGTGGACATTGCAATACCAAGTGATGGTAATATCGCTTGGTATTACAATGGATTGGAAAACGAGAAACTAGAGAGATACCAGGGGCTCAAGGAAGAGCTGGAAGACCTGAGAAGACCTGGAAGGTGAAGGCATCAGTGGTGCCTGTGGTGATCGAAGCACTCGGGGCTGTATATATATATATATATATATATATATATATATATATATATATATATATATATATATATATATATATATATATATACTTGAATAACACTGATCATGTCTGAAAATATATAAATATATAAAAGGCTACTCATTATTTTCTTTCTAATCCTAAATAAAGTAACAAGATGTATTACAAATGCACACAAATACAAGTAACAACAGTGATTTGGCTTTGAGTTATGGCTGGAAAATTGGTGTACATTAGTGTTCTATTTAGTATGCCATCAACAAGCTCCCTCCTGTGCAAATGTATTCAAGAGCGTGAAAGTGGTGGCCAGTCCCTCTTCTAAAATCTGAGAATAAAGACACAACAACAGCCAGATACAAAATAACTCAATAGAATATACTGTTTCACATTGCCAGTGTTACTTTCCCAACCAAGTCTGCCTGGATAAAACTGCAAATTTTACCAAAGATACGTTGGGTGGAGAATGTGTGGTGAATGTGTGGTGAAGAGGGAGAGGTGATGGAGGAGAGGAGGACGCTACAGCCCAAGTGCCAGGTCCTTCATGCTTCTCCTCAGAGCACCTTAAGCATGCAGACAGCTGTGCGGAAGTCGTCTGGAGCCTGGCTCATTTGAATGGCGAGAGAAGTCGGAGAGCGGGGGTGAGGAAGTGAAGGGTATAAGTGTATGTGCAATGGGATGGAAGAAGGAATCACAATAAGGAAGTGTGGAGAGCTGAATTCATGTTTATAATATTAGGGAATGCAGTTAAGCACAAAAAGACAGGCATTAGAAACTCTGCCTTGCACACTGATATAAATATTTCTTTTTTTAGAGATGGATAGAGTAGCCAAACATTTTATTAACGGAAAAGCTGTGTTACTTCACAACAAAATTAACTCAAGTAAATAAAACAGTGGATTGTTAAAGTATATGTGATCTTTAAACAGAAATACTGGATGAAGATCATAGACTATATAAAGAAGTGGACAAAGGGAGCGTGGAGTCTCCCATAGCATTAAGATCCAGTCAAATGAAGCTCAAGATGCTAGCATTTATAGGGATGAATTTGGAGCCAAGCTGCATGTTAGGAATAGGGTTTATTTACATATAAAATAGCTAAATAAAAACACCGGGATCATGTAGCGCAGATTAAGACGAACATCTCACTGCAGCAGTTACAGAGAGGGGTGATAATATTCCAGTGTAAGTTAATGGGAGCCTGAGTCGATGGAGCAGGAAGGACCTCCATGAACAATTCCTATTCGGAATGAGGCAGCTAGCGAGTTAGCTATGTCTCCGATGAAGATACAATTTACCTTCAGTTTACAGTCACCTCCAAACTTGAACAAAGTTGAAACCATTAAGATAAATGATAATGAGGACCTTAGCAACTGTGAGAGGTTGTCAGAAAATCTCTCAATTCTAGTTTAATAAGTAAATTAATACAGGGCATGTTTCAGGTTATAACTCTTCCCTTAGGCAGGATTTAAATTGACTTCCAGATGGCATCTGAAATTTCAAAAACACTGTCCAGATGACTTTGAAACTTTTCTTCCGTACTACAAGAAGTAAGATTTTATTCAAAACTTTTCATTCTTCTCTTACTTAAACACTGACTTAAACTGAAATGCAATTTTGATCACATTCTGCTATTATTTTTCATTGTGGGATAAACTTAACATAAGTGGAAAAGTCACATGACAAGGACAGGCACTTTTATTGACAGAAACTTTTATGGGGAAATACCATCACCAGTCTATACCAGTCTAAGAGCTTCCACAAGACCTTAGCCAAATTCACAAGGGAAAATGGTCCATATTATTTTATTCTCCCTCGTCTCTCCATTCTAATTTCATCATAAACCATTCCAGTGTTTGCCTATTTTCTCTACAGTGCACCAAAACCACATACCCAGCTGATGATATTTATGCAGAGAGATGGAAGCTTAGATGGACCACTGCATACCCGAATATGTTTTCTTAAGCATTGTTGAGGTTGTGGGTGTGTTTTCATGACCGCCGGGAGGAATCTGTGTTTTTGATCTGACTTGTTGAATGAATTCTGAGTCGGGTGGGTTTATCGCGGGAGGAGTGGGAGGGTAAAAGAAAAAAAAAAAAAAATAGACAAAATAGACAGTTTTGTTTGTGTCTTTCTGAAGTGGTAACATCTGCACCAGCATGAAGTTGGCTCCACAGAGGCCAGGGTTGAAAATGTAGGCATAAGAAGGCTGAGACATAGTATATAAACACAAATACATTTTACTAACACTGACAGAAATGTAGAGGCAGAGTCTAAAAGTATTATGCAAATCCCTCAATGCGTTTGATGATAACATTGCTTTCAATTTTGTCATGATACATAGCTAAATATGCTATCAATATTCAAAGGAAATGAGCCTCATAATTGTGTCTAGAGGAAGTGAATTAAACAGACAGATTAGAAACTGGGCCATTAATTTTTTAACCAACTTGTGTTTATCAAAAGATATGTGAAATTTCTTAGCTATTTGAGATACACTTAAGGCAGTTTTGTACTGTGAAAAACAGAACTAGTTAGCTATAATTATTTACAGTGGTCTAAAGGTGTTTCTCATTATTCACTGTGATGAGTTTATTAGCATGTTTGTTAATAAACGTGCTAATAAACTTTAGTTGTTAAGAACAACTAGCATGCTAACAGTGCACCTACATTGATGCCTGGTTCTTAGTTAATAAAAATGTGTTATAATTAGATGCAAACAGTTCTCAACAGTCTTATTTTGATCCTTAAAACTGCTTTTGCCTTCTACATTTTATGTGGGTCGAGGATTGGCCCAAGTCTGACGTTTCTAAGATGTAAAGCACACAGTTAAAGTTATTGGCAAAAATACATTGTAAATAATGAAACAAACAGCAGTAAAATAAACCATAATAAAAACTGTATTTTTTACACACAAGTGTATTAAAGCTTTTCATAGCATTAGACCATGCAGAAATTTCTCTTTACCTCTTTTTCCATTCATTCAAAATAGACTACACACTAAAATGAATTTGACTATTTCAGATTTAGAGTTTGTTGATGAAGATCAAAGATAATCCACGCTGACACTTGCTCTGATTGGAGCTGTTCTCACTGCAGTCCCTAATCCCACATATTCTAGAAAACAAATTATAATCCAACAGAATAGATGTGATTATACCTACTACAAGCATCATATGAGGTGATGATGACAAAATATGACAACAGAGAGTGAGAGGAACACGATTTATGTAAAGGATAGAGGGGCAGGATTATGCTCTGAATTTTGGAACTCAGGGAAAAAAAGGTCTCCGAAGATCAAAGTGTATTCCGTCGGCTGTTTACTTTATCAATCCGATATTTCCGAAAGGGAGCATGGAAGGAACTCAGGATCAAAGAAGTGATTTGCTATGTTTGTGTCAATAATGATATCTTTAAGGCATTAAGACCAAAAGGAGACCAGAGAAAACAATCTTTTGACATTAATTTTGGACCTACCTTTGAAGTAAGCACAACACAAGGCCTCAAAAGAGTCGAAATCTCAAAGGGCAGGGGAATTTGTTAAAACATAGTTGGAAGAAAATCAGATTCCACAGGAAGGCTAATTTCATTTGCGATCAGATAACCTCTTTAAAATAAGACATGAGTGTAAAGTCAAATGTGAGTGCAAATCCCTTCTGGCATTTGAAACGTTTCTCATGATGTGATTGCTTTGTCTGGAATGTTTCACGGTCTATGTTCATGGAGACCAGACCAGACCAAGTTACAGGTCAGATCTTTGGAGAGGCAACCTCACTTACAGCCGAATGCTTTTTTCCAAGGTATTTTTGAGCTGTAAAACCACCAATAATTTAATACATGTAAAGTAGAGCTGTTTATTGTCATACTGTGAAACATTCCAGACAGAGCAATGACATTTCCATGTAAAGAAGCAGGTGACGGACCCCCAACAAAAAAGTTACATAGTACACCTTTAAGTAAATACAAAACAACTTTGCATTTAAAGTTCAAACATTCTGAGACTTTCTAGACCAACTACGACGAGTAATTAATGTTATTACATCAATTTAATCCGAACCACAATATTGGCAAAACAGATATTTTGGAGCCAATACCTAATCCAGGAAATTTCATGGATTGCCACATCCCCAGTATTACTACATGACGTTTCTTACAAAATAGAACTGTACAAAGTATTTAGTTTAAAAAGACAATACAACACAGATATATCAAGACACCATTCTGCCCTTGATTGACAGCTCTGTTACAACAAGTTCAGGTGCGACTGGTGGTTCAAACAGTGAATCATTCAAAAGTGTTGCATTTATCTGAGGTTTGACAGTGCCACCACACCTTCAGTCAGGCTTGGAACGTACTTATAAAGCCTGACTGTCACTAAAATGTATGTTATTCAATTGATTTTTCAACCTGCAGTAAAAAGAACTACTCAGGATAACGTGGGTCCCAAAAAAAAAACACATTTTGCCCCCCAGACATAGTTTGGACATGCAAGTGAGACATATAAGACATACAGTGAGTGTTGCATATTAAAAAGCCAGATCTACTCTGCAAATATTAATCTGAATTGAACTAAAATGAACCTTTAACATACCATATTGGCACTGGCATTAGAACTGCTAAATATAAATGATGTTCTACCTCTTTGTCTTTCACCTTGCAGTTTACTTGAGTCTCCAGGAATCTACTTGTTTCGATGGATATATCATTGTTCTGCCTGGAAACTTCCACAGTATGACATTAAACAGCCCTACCTTACATTTATTTAATTACAGCTGGTTTCATAGCTCAAAAATACCTAGAAAATCAAGCATTCTGACTGTGAGCGGGGTTGCCTCTCCACAGATCTGACCTGTAACTTGGTCTGGTTTGGTTTCCATGAATATAGAAAGGTTTAATGCCATACTGTGAAACATTCCAGACAAAGTGATAATATTTCCGTGAAGAAAAGCATTTGCCGGACCCACCACTAAAAGTTATACAGTGCAGCTTAAAAAAAAAAACCAACAACCTCAAATTAAACTCAAAACATCCCTTCCTAGTCTTCCAAAGAGCACGCCTGCAATTTAGCAAGCGCTTCACAGATTTCTGCCTTGTGTACTCCCTCTATTATTTCTTAAGCAAACAACTCAAGGACACGCAGTTCCTCTTCTTGACAAACACAATCCATCATGGCCGACGAGATAACTGAATCTAGAAGTTGTAAATGCCACAGAACCTGAACTTCTCCTCTCATAGTGAATTTAATATCACACCGGCAGGATCTCGCTTTATACATTATCTCACCTCCTGATAAGACATGAATGAATGGCTTCTCTATACGCCGAGACATAGAAGTGGGAGACAGTGTAGAAGAACTATAGTATCCTCAAATAGCCTCATGCTGGTTGGTGCAGTGAGTAATTACATATGAGTGAGCTCCATTTGTTTTGCATATCTGTATGTTTTCACTGGCCTGCGTGTGCGTGAGTGGAGAGGCAATAATTAGTGGGTTTGACAAATGAACCGAGGGCGGCAAGCTCAGGCTGAAAAAGGCTGGAGTGCTACACAGAGAGGAAGACCAGTGATGAAGACTGACAAGTACCATCTCAGCAAATTTAACTGCATTGTCAATGTGTTTGAACTGTGAAATAGGCAATATGTTTAAAGAGTCTATATGATGCAAAACTGACTGTGAGTTTTAAGCTTTAATATCATTACCTGGAGTTGTTTTTTGTTTCATTTCATTCACACATGTTTGAGTAATTCTTTGTTATCAGTCTGCCTACACCTCTAAAGCTCTAAATGCTCTGTTCCACCTTGTGATATTATGAAGTGATAGTTTTTTTAAGTTAACAACTATGCTTTACCTTCAGTTCTGTAGAGACTGACTATCATTAAAGTCATTCTAGTGAAGGTGTATGGAGTTTAAAAACACAGTGGAGCACTTCCTGTTTTACCACATGACATCACAAGGTGGAACAGAGTGCTTTCTGTTTGGAGAAGAACTCAGCCTAAATATGCAGGTTTGTGTGTTAAACATGTGTGAATGAAACAAAACACAATTCCAAGTATGTTTATGATGAGGAAACATTATAGCACAGATCAGAAAATACTGTAGCATAATATGTGCCCTTTAAAGAAGACATATTGTGCTTGTGTCTGCTATAGCTATAACCTATGACACCAGTGGATCATTATCTCCTAATTTGGATGTTTTAAATCACAATATTGGTCTAAAATGACTTGCTTAATAAAAGATACAATGGGTGCCCAGTGGGAGCTGATGTCTCTCTAAACATCATCACAACAAAGAGACGAGCTGTTGTCGTCACCTCTTATGGATAGCTGCACTTCATGCTAGCAAGTTTTAGTTATTTGTACCAAAATGACTATGCGTTGCTCCCGCTCCCGTGATTAAAAAAATAAAACTGGAGAAAAAAGTACAGAGCAGTGGGTATGTGTACCGATGGCGGTGAAAACAGGAGTTGATTGGAACATGTTCAGGTAAATGAGAAGGGGAAACAACCTTTAAAAAGTTGATTTTGCATAGTAGGTTCACTTTAAAGCATTCCTTTTTTCAGTTCTTTTTGAAATAAGTGTGTATGAAGTGGGGAGGTTTTTTTTGAGCAGCAGAGTGACTATGTATGCCCCTGGGGTGACACATCCTACAGCAGAGCCCAGGACCAGGTGAGCCCACTGGATGTAATAATAAATAAGATTTCAAAGCAGTACCGGTGAACTTTGACCTCAGGAAGCACTCTCTTTCCTGTCACATTTTGTACCTTCTTGAGGCTCTGGTCACAGCACTTATCCCAGGGACACTGTCTGCTGGAGCGAGAGGGAGAAGAACTGCCACCAGAATTCAAAGAGCTGAAATTGGTAGAGCAGAGAAACGTGTACTTTTTGTTAGATGGATAAAATTCACATCACATTAGGAAAAATACAATTAAAAAATGTGCAATAGTAATATTTATTTTCTAAATATGTGATGTGTGAAAACTGCAGTAGTGTTAGGAGATTTTCTTGCAAACAAACCATCGAACCAAAAAAGCCCAGAGTCTACTATTGATCATTATCACTACGTTTACATGGAAAACCTGAGCTTTAAGCCATGTTAGAATGTTGTTACCTCATCAAAAAACATCCCTGGAGTTGTGGTTTGTTTCATTCACACATGTTTGAGTAATCCTTTTATATTAGTCTGTCTACAGTACATCTCCAAAGCTCAAAATGCTCTGTTCCACCTTGTGATGTCATGTAGTAGTTTTCAAATTAACAGCTACTTTTTACCTCCTATGTAGTAGAGATTTGCAATTCCGGGGCTGCAATAATCCAAATGATCCTAATGAAGTGCTATGGAATTTAAAAACACAACAGAGCACTTCCGGTTTTACCACATGACATCACAAGGTGGAACAGTGAGTTTCCTGTTTAAGAGAAGGAGTCAGCCTAAATATGCAGGTTTTGTGTGTAAGCATACGTGAATGAACTCCAGGTATGTTTGTGCTGAGGAAACAACATTATAATCAGACAATATAGTAACTGGTACTCTCAGAAAATAGTGTAATATGGACCTTTTAAACTGATTATTCTAAAGGAACTTGAAGTGTTGTGAATCGAATCTCAAAGTTCAGATTTGGTGCAGACTAGCTGAGGCATTCACTGCATGGGGTAAGAAATAGTCAGGAAAATAATAGACGTGTGTTTGTACATTTACTCACTCATTTTTGATCAGCAAAGTGACAAACTATGGCCTCTACACTGAGCACCTATTGCTTTGTTTTGCTCTGCTTGACTCACTACCTTAAAGTGAAAGTATCTTAAAAAAAAACAAAAAAAAAAAACAACTGAAAATACTTACTTCACTGCTTCAATGTTTTTCCTAGCATGTCTGAAATAAAAGTCTCAACCTAATGAATTTTTGCCATAGAGTGATTATTGATACTTTGCAGTGCCATCACGCGGGAGGTTTTCTACAAGCATATCTACTGGCAGAATGCTCAGTAGTTACCATGGTGGCACAATGCACACATTAGAAAAACACAGACAAAAACAGTTTTAAGATAGACTGAAAAAGTACAAAATGGATTTAAACAAATGATTTTCAGGAGGATTGTTCATGATCCTAAACACTTTAACACAAAATTACTTCAAGCACTTGAACATCTCGTAGTCCCCCATTCATACCTTTTCAATTATTTCACCTGATGTAGATTCAGACAAGAGTGGTGTACTTGGATTTCTCTGTGGATGTAAACACAGTTAACGTAATTTTGAAAGAGCAACATTTTTTTTTACCATATTGTCTTGTTTTTCTTTCACTTTTCACTCTTTCAATCTCCTGGGCTTGTGCAGGCCTCTAAGCATGAATGACATTTCTTAGTACCCGGAGTATTTGTATATTTGCTGTGAGTGGGGTAAATAAAGTGTAAGTGTAGCATATTTGCTGTCTGCTCACTGCCAGCTTCACAAGTGAGACTGAGAGGTCACCACGAGCTCAGATTACAGCTAAAAATGAAGGCTTAACGTAAATATGATTACTACGCTAGGGCTTATTTCCTAACAAGCTGATTTATAATAGGAAGCAGCAAAAAATGATGAGTTTATTTGTCAGACTATTGTTTTATTTGCTCTATTTTAATACAATCCAAATTAGCCTCTTTATTTATTCCACTATACTGAATTTGCGTATATAGTAAACACATTTTAGCAGTAGTGCCAAATTGTGACTATTCCCTACACACTTTAAATTAAATAAACGAATTGCTGAAGGCTAAACTGATTAAAAAGACATGTGGTTCAGATTTTTATATGCCCCTTAGGAAAATCGCCTATTCGTAATTATCTTTTTTATTTGCGAAACAATAATTAGCTACCATTATTTTATCTGCTAAGTAACAGCATGTCAGCAGAGGCTGTGTGAGAATGGGGATTACTGAATGCAATTTAGCACAGGTAAATTAAAACACACACTTTTAAGCATCTGAGTTCCGAAACAAAGCCAACGCCACTGCTCATAAAGTTTTGCACCATCCAGATCTGCAACTTGGGACCTTGTTTGTGCCAGAGCATATTTTCTTAAATCACAAAACGCAATTAAAATCGAAATTGAAAACAAAATGGGAGCCGTAAGAGAATTATTGGTGTGAATCCAAACGCATTACGATTCAGTCCGGGCCACACATGTGCAAGGGGCTTTATGTGGCTGTATATTGCGTAAGAATATGTTTATGGCCCTGTGGTGTATGTAGGTCTGGCCCCTAGATGAGAGAAGCCCGGGGCAATAAATACATATGAGCCCATGAAACCTGGTTATACAGTGCAAATGAGGCGGGAGCAGAGCAAGATAGCCTACTTTTATTCAATCTGGGGACCCTGCGTTCTGGCATATTTCACTATTAAGCAGACTGGTATTGCATTTAGATTTATGTATTCACAACTATTAGCGGTAGCCGTGTTGATGTTTAGCGCTAAGTGTCTCATCAGAGCAGAGTTTCATCGGGGGCTCTGACTGACCAAATGAGAACCACCCAGAATCAATGGCGACCGCACATCACTCTCCTCTCAGTCCCCTATCTGTGGCCTTGACGGGCGTCGGCATGGCAACATTCTACTTCCTCTAAATTACAGCGTGGTAGCCAATCAAATGTGAGCGGTGACCCTGGCGAGGCGGCAAAAACCAATCAGATGCAGGAAGTGCGCGTGGCCGGTTTCACTTTCACTGTGGCCGGGAGCCGGATCCATCATGTTTATTCACAATGTTTCTCCTATACATAATTCTTGGTGTTCTATTCCCACTGTAGAGTTTTGAGTTATGTAGACTTTATTTGAACATATGTAATATATAATATATGTTTAAAGGTTCACTGTGTAACTTTTCTGCCTGTCTCCATGGATATATTACTGTTTTGCCTGGATTATTCCACAGTATTAAAATAAACGTGGTAATTGCAGTGGAGACAGGTTAATGGTCAGATGCATGGAGAAGCAAGCATGCATATGGTAAGAAACACCTGTAATTGAACAAATGCCAGGGATATATGTTTACTGCACTACTGTGGAACATTCCAGGCAAAGAAATAACATCTCCATGGAGACAAGCAGGTGGCAGCCCTTTCACAAGAAAAGTGGTATTTTCTGATTTGTTATAATGTTCCTTCTTTATCAGAAACATACCAGGAGTTCTGTTTTGTTTAAGTGGCATGTTTAACACAAAAGCCCTACATATTTAGGGGGAGTGTTTGTCTCAAACAGAAAACACTCTGTTCCACCTTGTGATGTCATGTGGTAATACAGGAAGTGCTCTGTTAAACTCTATACACCTTCACTAGAATAATTTAGGTGATTTCAGCCTCAAAATTGACAATCTCTACTGAACAAAAGGTAAAAGATAGCTGTTAACTTGAAAACTACCACTTGATGACATCTTTGGAGATGTAGACAGACTAATAATAAAAGGTCACTCAAACAAGTGTGAATGAAAGAAATCTAACTCCAGGTATGTTTTTGAGGAGGTAACAGCATTATAACGTGGCTTTAAGCTCACAAGCAATATGTAGGACCTTTAACCATTGTAGTCTAAATGAAATAATGTATGCACTTTATTTTATACAATCAAATTACTAAAGTGTTCCTACAAATGCCAATTATTTTTGTCTATGCAATCAGTGATGTGGAAGTTGAAAATAAGGTAAGCGATAAAATACTTGCTAAGACTTATGCTAATGGTCTGATCAATTCACAGATGAACACAGAGAAGGTAATTCTATGGTTAGTGTGAAGTACTTTGCTAAAACCTCTGGCTTTCACAACATGTTTGTCGGTCCTTGAAAAGATCACTGGTAAATCTATTCAGGAATGATGTTGAAAATGTACATGAATGTGGGCTTATTGAAATATGGTGTTGTTGATAATGATAGGTTTGCAGCACTTTGACATAATTGAAGCTGGAAAATGTAAATAATGTTTTTAGTGTCTTGTATATCGTTCATAGATTGTACAAAGAAGTGGACTAAGTGAAAGTGAGTGTGACGTCACCCATACTGTTCGTCTCCAGTCAAATGAAGCTCACTATGCTAATGGTTATTGATACGATACCATATTAATACGATACGATATTAATACGAACATTTTATGACCAAAATGACCAGGCTCACAGCAGCAGTTACAGAGAGATGACAATATTCCAATGTAAATCAACAGGAGCCAGGGTCAGAAGGATCCGGAAGCGCCCGAATGCAAACTTCCTATTTGGAACGTGGCGGTTAGCACGTCAGCTATGTCCATTTATATATACGGTCTATGATATCGTCCCATATCTCTCCAACCACATTTTATATTAAAAGTCATAGTATTTACTGAGGGGAATTTTGAATCTTGACGTTTTTGTGATTGTAATGAAATTGCAGTTTAAGTAGGTAATCATATAGAATGTTTGTCCTCTGATCTGAAGGTTGACGGTTCAAATCTTCCTCTCAGCATAAAAGAACATTGGTTGAGCAGTCAGATCCACTGACGCACAGGTTGGCGATGTGATTCCAGCTGCCACAGATGAATACTGCTGTTGTATTCCTGGGCAAGACACTTAACCCACAGCCCCCAGTGTCTGTGTACACTAGTGTATGAATGTATGAATGGGTGAGTGGCTCCTTCATTTAAAGTGCTTTGAGTCCCTTAAAGGTGGAAAACCACTATATGAAAATGTGACCGTTTACCGTTTTACCATAGTTTTAAGACCTGGACCTCTGAATTTGTTGTTGTTGTTTTTTTTCTTTCTAAAATTGTGCAGTCCTAATGGCTGTTCCTCCTGTGCGCACTTCTATGAACATTCATAAGGTAAAAGCTGAAAGTTTGCAGTAGAACGAGTGAGTGGACTTTAGTGATACATTTAGGTTGCTCACAGTTGATGTGTGTGACCCGTGTCTCTAGTGACCTGGCACAGAGGAGGAGGCCCTTCATCATTCTATCATGAGCTCCCTCAGCTTCACACACATAAGTCAAACAGTTCTTTCTAACGTCACTATGAATCCACTACTGATGTTGAATTGATGTGCCCTGTAATGTGTGCATCATCATAAACTAAAGCACATCACTGGAACGTGCTAATTGGTTTGCTGTGAGTTATAAGGGTTAGATGCCCATGTTAATGTCAGCGTACAGGGTAATGATTGACAGAAGAAAGACAGAAAAAGTGTCTGTACAGGATTTCTTATACCATGGCCAAAATGTGTCTTGCCCAAAATAAGATATATACACATATAAGCAGCTCTCTAGTTGTGAAAAGGATTAAATAACGAGGAGCAGTGCGTTACACTATTTTAAAATACTCACGCAGAGT
This sequence comes from Taenioides sp. WSHXM2023, assembly GCA_029959045.1. NCBI lineage: Eukaryota > Metazoa > Chordata > Actinopteri > Gobiiformes > Gobiidae > Taenioides > Taenioides sp. WSHXM2023. The sequence continues at coordinate 13,408,799 of CM057102.1, read as the reverse complement.
CTAGAACAGCACAACACCTAGAGAACTGGTGTTACTCTATAGTGTGCGTTCCTATGCAGTATTTTAATATATGTATAATATGTGTTCTTTAAGTCCAAGGTTGCGCAAAAATAAAAAAGTAGTTGCCCTATTTCTGCTAACTGCCCACAAGAGCAATTTAAAACACTTCAAGTTACATAAAAAGATGGGGACAATCTGTTTTACTATTTTAAAATAAAAGACTTCTATGGTTCAGCTACAAAATTCCTTTTCCAGGCCTGCACATTACAGCTTTGCAAAGCTGAGTTGGTGCCTTTAGTGATTTTACAATCTGTTATAATTTCATCCATAATTTGATCTGATTCTCACAGGAGTCAGAAATATCTGGAATATATGAATAAAAAAGGCAAAAATAAATTCAAACTCATATATAAACAATCCCTTCCCGGGTAATTGTCTTGTTAGCAGTGAATGATTAGGTAAGAAACAGTGCAGACGTGAAAAGGGGAGGTAAAGGCGGATCACTACTGCAGTCCATTGACAGTCATTGAACACACTCATTACATTAGTTGGACCGTGCTGAGGCAGCGTCCTCTATGCAAACGCTCTATAATGGATTTCTAACCCTATAGGCTTTGGATTTGAAGACCTCTGCACTTTCAAGTAATAGGACCACAATTATTGCTTCCAATTTAACAACTTTAAATGAATAATTAGAACTTTAAAAGCAGTTCCTCTATAGTTCAATTAGGTTCTTTTGTTGAGTCTGTATACATATATCACAATGTTATCTACTCATCATTACTGAGTTATATTTCAGGGATTAGGTTGCTTTTATAAAGTAATAAGGTTTAGGAGATTTATTCAAACATGGAGAATTACCCATCAGCCTTAGTAAATTCCTCAGACCAGTACTTTTAGATTATCAAAGGATTTCAGATGGTGCAGTCAAAATCTTGATTTCAAAAACCAAATGACTAGATTTGAAAACTATGATTTGCTATGGAACACTTTTGGACAAATGAGGGGTAACATCATAAGACCAAGTTAAGGGAAATTAAAGGTGCATTATGTAACTTTTTTGATGGAAGGTCTGCTACCCACTTGTCTCCATGGAGCTATTCCAGTGTCTCAAATGTTCCACAGTATTAGTTCCACTTATTTATGTTTTATTTATTGAAGAATAGGTGTTTTATGGCTAAAATACTTTGAAAAACATATATTCTTACTGTTAACATAGTGAAATCTCCACAGATCTGATTTGCAACTTGTCAGGGTTGTACCATCTGTATGTCTCCATGAAGATAGATTACTTTAATGCCATATGTAATGTCAACATTCCAGGGAAATCAAGAACATCTCCATGGAGATAAGCAGGTGACGGACCCTCCACTTGAAAAGTTACATAGTGCACCTTTAAGGACAGTGTTGTCTGTATGTCAAAGGAGTATAAAGTTTTTGAAACTTATTAAAGCCACACTGACATGTATGAGTGGATGTTTGCTATCCCCAGAGCCTATCCACATGCAGATCACATCTTAATAGCAGGTGTGTATGTGCATTAAACCAGGCTCTCGGGCTCTCCTTTATCTCCTCCTCCCTTGTGACTGGATTAGCAGTTAGCGTGGATTCTTCATCTAAAGCTGCAGTTGCTCCTCGGCATTAATGCTGCAGTTTTGATCCAGATCGTTGATATGAATGAGCCTTTTTGGTGATTTTAAACAAGGCAGGAGCTGGAAGCCTCAAGGCAAATCAAACAGAAAAACAGCAGTGCCAATAGGTCAGTGCCTTCTCTTCTCTCGCTGAGTCCATTTGAGCTCAGACCTGATTTAAATCAAAGATGGATTGATCTACAAAGGTAAACATCACACCACACTGCTGTTTGTGATACCAATCATATCATCAATCAAGACTTTTTCTAGGATAAATATGTGAGAGAGTACACATTCTTTCATTATGATCACCAGGCCCAGCGGACTAAGCAGCTGCTTAGGGCTCCATGGCCACCAGAGGGCGCCCAAGAGCCCAAACATTTAAATTTTGGGCTTTACATTAAATAATGATTGTAAAGGGTTTTTTGGAAACTAAATGACACTCAGGTGTTTCCAACAGCCTAAATATAAGTTCTAAAATGATGAAATGTAATTCATTTCTAAAATTTAAATATATGTTTTGCCTACATGCTGCTTTTGAGTCAGGCATTGGTGTGGACAGCTACACCGGGGCCAGGGCTCATTCCCTCAAGGTGATGAAGAAGTTGAGGTGTATTTGAATGGCTGTTTTACTAGTTAGACTAAAAGTGACGTCAATTTTATCTAATATAGTGGAGATTGCATCAAGAGCCCCAGAGGAAGATAGCTTTGGGGAAAGAGGTCTAGAAATATGTCAGAACTTTACACCACTGCACATGCCAGTGTTTTTGGTTCTCTGTGTGATCATGTCATGTGTGATTTGTGTACAGTGGTGTTAGATTTTGCGCCACCTTCAGGCTGCATCAGGCATATGCACACCAAGATGTTTCATCATGAAGTATCTGACGTGCTTTTTTCATTTGCTGATTCAATAAGAACAATTCTGACTCCAAACAAACTTCTGACATGATTACAATAACTATACCTGGTGTCAAAATGAAGTCAGCTGCATATATGCCTATACGTTGTTTGGTGTTGTTTATTGACTATGATAAAAAGTGATCTAAAAATATAAGTAAGCGAGTGACCTAAGTTCACCATAAAAAAGAAAAGTCTGCTTCGTAGTTATAATCTATGACTCTGGTGGATCACTATTTTATATGAAATAAAGCTGTCAAATATTTAATGTCCAGTGCATTTAGTTCATCCCTTTCACAGTGTATTTCATGTATTACATTGCAGTGCATTTCATCAAGTAGGACAGAACAACACATTTGTGGTAATGAATATTTATTATAATTTATTTACACAGAACATGTACATAGACTTGGATACCAAGCACTGTTAAATCAAGCTGAACCAGGGATGGTGGCCCAGCTGGTCCAAACTTATTCTCTGATTTGGGTCTGGTGCCAGACAGGCCTGGAGGAAGTGACTGCACTCTGCAAAAGCAAATAAATAAGATAAGTTTTAGAGTGTACATTTCATAGTTGCTCTTCCCACTGTGAGTTAAGTTCTTAAGTGACAAAAGCTCATGTTGACAATATTAAAAATGTTCCCTTGAAAAGGTACTCGCAGTGCACCTTTAATGTTTTCTCTAATTACATGAACACTAAATCATATCTAAATAATGTCTGTATTTCTTTGCTCAGGCAGTGTTTTCCCTTGATGCAGTGTTTTGTGGTGAACTCTTTGTCGTCATCAGAGCGCACTATAGGGCTATCTATCTGGTTATTCTAGTTATCTCATTTTTACTGTCCATGCAAATGTACTCACTGACTAAGCTTATGTATACTTTTTCATGAAAGTTTTTTGTTATTTTTCTGTTTTTTGTTTTTTGTTTTTTTTTTTGTTTTTTTTTGGCTTACCTTTGCTTGTTCTTCCGACAGTGGTCCATTCTTCTGACAGTAGCTGAACAAGTCTTCAGAAGGGGTGGGTCTCTCCATGACCAGAACTACATCCTGACCTTGATCCTGGAGATACAAGTCCAGGAGATTCACAGAGGGGTTCTTTAAAACTGAGTGGCAATTTGAAGCTACTCTGGTCATCAGGACCACCTCAGCAGGGACAGAGTACACCTTGTTTTTAATGGTCTAAAACTGGAAAATGTAAACAAAACAGATTAGTACACAATCACAAGTAAATCAGTTTTCCTACAGGTTTCTTCAAGTTAAATTCAGGTCTTTAAAAGACCTTTTTAAAACCATTTATATAAAAATTTAATACCTATTTCATAGACCTACCAGCAAAGAAAAACAAAATTCTTGAATTTGTGTTCCTTTATTTCTCAAACAAATGTGAAAATGTGGAATGTGTAAAGAATGATGGAAGAATGATGTAACCTCATTGCAGCATAGTTGTGAGTGCTCACGCTATACCACAGCACAGACAACAAGCCAAACAGAGGTGTGAAAAATCAAAGAAAGTTCAGCAGACCACAAAAAAGTCTGACTAAAGGCTGCCACACACTACAGGATTTTTCCTTCTTTTTAAACATGCAACAAAAAGCGCACACCACAGACACAAGGAGAATCTTATGAGACTTAAAATCTCAGATTGCAAAAACTGCTGCAGGATATGGCTGTGGACCACAGGTGATAAAGGTCTGAGCACACATCGCGTCAGCTGTTTCTTGTCTACAGTAAAACCACTCGCTTTGAGACTCTTAAGCGTTCAACAGATCAGAGCACTGCACTTCTAGTTTCAAGTCAAAACTGTGTTATTATTATTTGTGAAATGTGGTGCAATACTGATACATGATTTTTAAAGCATAAAAGAATTGTGATAAAGTACACAGGAAGTAGAGTCACTATCGCTAATCTGCAGCTTCACACCGATCCGTGCAATGTGGATGTAAACAGACACACGTGGGGAACTACTCTGGCCTTTTTACTTTCAAAGAACGCGTCAAACTGGATCCACAGTGGTGTTTTGTGGACTGGATGTCATTATTTGCGGAGGACAATTTCTATGGATAATGTGGATGAGATGCTGCACTTTAAATTTACCACTTTACGAGGGGAGAGTAATAATCATTTTCGCTGTTTACTGACTTTGTATCTTGCACTCCTGTGTCCGTCACTCCGTCTGCTCCTGATACTCTGTTTTATTGGCTGTTGCTGTAGCGTTGCTGATGTTTGGTGGTTATGATCTGACAGAGCAGCTCAGAGTCACACTGACACCACACACATGAGGAGCACAGCGGCTTCAAAATGACACACAAAGACACAAAGTCAGGTCACGGCTCCCCGAACTCGGGGAGAAACAAATCACAGCTAAAATAGGGCAAATTCTCAAGCAGTGTGTTGCAACCTTTACACTGTTAAGTTGTTTTTTAACATTAGTTACATTAGCTAGCTACTTATTCCATGCTGGGAACATGGGGAGTAGAGAAACTCTTCCTCATAACCCCATCATGACATGTGTAGCTAGGTACGTAAAAACAACGTTAAAAAACAACATAACAGTGTTAGTCAAACTTTGTGTTGTGTTGAGATTTTCTTTGATTTTACAACCCAAATATATAAGATATATATAAGGCCCAAATATAAAAATTCAAAACTTTTTCAAGTCTTTTTAAGGTATTATTTCCAAACTCATACATTCAATGCCCAGTCAAAACCAGAGATGGGTGGTTTCATTTACATTTGCTCGAGTAGCTTCTCGACAAAACTCTACTTCTCAGAGTTGTTTTCTGGCTTTTTACTGTTACTTGTATACTTTTTGGATCAGTATTTCTACTTGTATTTTAGTAGCAACTAGTGGTGGGCATAGATTATTTTTTTTTAATCTAGATTAATCTCACTGTAATCATGAAATTAATCTAGATTAATCTAGATTAAAATGGCTCATTTGAATTCTGCTGAAGGCATTCAGAATATGTGTGCTACCTAAATAATGACTAAAAGTAAGTTTTTGAGAACAGGTTTCTTAAGACAGGTGGCGCAGTAGACCAGAGGCTCATCTCCTGTTTCCAAAATGCATCACTAACTGCTTGAGAAAGCTGTTCTACTTTGATACTTGGTGATGAAAATAAACCATGTTCAGTAAGATGTACTTGTGTTTACTAACTGTTTATTTAGTTAAACATGAACTGAATGAAACATGAAACATGAATTTTGAACTGTAAGCCTACATAAGAGGTTGTGATGAACTGTTTACAGTCAGTAGCTTTGTGTCAATCAGTCCAAGCTCTATTTCTCCTTCTTCCACTTGGCTTGGCTGATAGAGCTGTGCTGATGGGCTTGCCTCAGTTGTACTCAAACAAAATAGTTTGACGACGACTCTTCCCCTGCGCTACATCAGTGCTTGGCCCAGCATCTTCCACATTAGCTAAGGGATGCTTTGCGTTTAGGTGGTACTTGAGACTGGAAGAACTCCTACAGTAAGCTAATTCCACATTGCAGAAGGTGCAAACAACCTTAGTCTTGTCGAGGTTTCCATTGGGAAGCTTCTTAAAAATAAATTTTCCCTGAAGCAAACCCAGCGGCTTCATAGCTGCATCCATGTTAGCACGTCACGTTTGATGTGGTAATTCACAGTAGGCATACAGAGGTTCGAAGACTCGTTCCCGCTCCCTTCAGTGCAATTCAGCTGGGTATACATCCGCGCTAAAATATATAGGTAGCTATACATCCGCGCTAAAATATCAAGGTGAAAGTCATCATAGTTTGTGTAGTATAGACCCAGCTCCCAACCCAGCTTTGAGAATAGTTTAACGGCGATATTTTTTTTATCGCCCGATAAGAGTCTCACGTTATCGCAGCACGTTAACGCCAATAACGGGCCACACCTAGTAGCAACATTTAAAGAGACAATACTCTTGTAATCTTAAGGACAGTACAACTTTGGCTACTTGGCCTTGATCCCTACATGCTTGGATTGTTTGACATTCTTCAAAATTTCTTCCACAAACCTTTCAAGATCACTCGGCTTTCATCTAAAACGTGCTGTCTCTGTGCTGCCATTGTGTTGAAGTCACAAAGAGGTGATAAACTGGAGAAAAGTGGCTCAACGTGCTGAAATGTGTGTGTTTCCTGTGCTGTCTGTGGAAATGTGAAGTGTTGGAACAGAACTCTTGGACATACACAGTGTCAATTGGAAAGTTGGTGCTAACATGGCAATGGCCAATAGGAGCCCATGGAATTTTAATTATTTTTTTTTTTTTATGTTTGTATTTATTTATTTAAAAGTAATACAACTTTCTCACGTCTTTCTTTCCAGCGCAATACAGGCAGCGCTAGAGTTCATTTTTAGAGCGCATTTTTAGAGCGCTAGAGTTCATTTTTAGAAAGTCTGTTGCTTGTTACAGTGAAATGTTTTTATGAAGAGGCAGGAACAGCAGTAGAGAGTTCTGCAGTTTTTGAACATGAAGTCAATGGACCTATTTCAATTATTAAGTTGTTTCAGAGCAATATTTTTTTTTTACACTGAACAAGGTGTAAAGCATCCTCATAGGCAATGGAAACAGTAGGGGTGAGCAATATAGATAAGAATAATTATCTCAACAGCTTTCGTGTTATCTTGATCACAGTATTTGGATATTTTAACTATGCATCATGAACGTGCTCAGATGTGCCTGTAATGTTTTAGTTAAGGATAAAAAACATAAAATGAATCACAAAAGTGCAGAATATCTCTTTAGTATTTAGGAGATTACACTTGATGTTTCTGCTCATTTTATTTTGACTCAGCTCTGAAGATATACTCAATATTCAAATTTAGCATATTGTGATATCTATTTTTGATTTATTGCTCACCCCTTTTAACAGTTTTGTAAATATGTGTGATGACATGTGCTTGATCTGAAGTGTAATTTACATGTGATTGTGTCCTATTTTTGTACTTGTGGTTCACCATCTTCCTGTACAATGTCTGTTTGGAAGACACCGGAGACAAGCTGGTGTTTCTGGCAACACTTTTTCATCATCTTGTTTGTACAGAGTGTTACTTAGCCGTGATCCACCTCATCTTGTACATGCACTTTAAAAAATGATATCATTTAGTTTATTATAGTATGTCTACTTCAGCGTGTTGGGATTAGTTGTTAGGGTTAGTCATATACCACTGTAGTTAGTAATATATTTTCAGTAGCAATCATTGGTGTGATATCTGTCATTGTCGTCTCTATTTTTTTCTGCTAGTGTTTTTTGTGTTCTAATTGGTCCAAGGGCAGGGACAGGGGACCAATCACCATGTTTGTTTTTACAGGAATGGACCATGTGTTTCTCTGATTGTCACTTGTCAATTACCCTTATCACAAAAGATTGTAATTTTTAATTTTATTTCCTATTAAAGGTCTTGGCTCCTGATCATATGTAATTTATTTTAGCCGTGATCCTAACTCAAGCCTTAATTTTTAGGCAGCACCTGAGCCTTTCTGTGTGGAGTTTGCATGTTCTCTGGGTTTCCTTTGAACACCCATCATCCCAAAACATGCACAATAGGTATAGTTCTCCAGCTAAGGTAGCCCTGGCCAAGGCTAGCAGCGAGAGCAGAGATCAGGCTGATTTACCCAACTGCATGCCTAATATCTTAAGTTTTCACAGTACACAGTTTGTAAGCATGTGTCTGACCTTAACAACAACTGCTGAGATGTACAGTAATTAACTACAGGGACAGAAACCCCAACCTGTGTGCACCCAAAAGTTTCTAATAATAATAGTGCTTTTTTTTTTTTACAATTATCTCTGAAGTTTCAGGAAGCTATGATTAATGTAAAACACTGCGTAGGATATTGTTTACATATATGTAGCCATGTATTTTATCATGTGTAGGAGTATGAAAGTCAAAGGATATGCAAAAATACAGAAAAAGTATTGGACTTGCTACTACCAAGAGCCCACAGAGTAGCATTTTTTTTTTTTTTAGTCTTAAACAAGCCTGGATTAAACTTGCTAATGCCAATTGCTTGGAGTTTACATAACACAACAGCCAGCATTTGCTAGCTGTCCAATCTTGATCTGGTCTTAACATTGTGGAATCAAATGGAGAGCTGTGAGATAGGGTCAACTCATGTGTTTCTTCAAGGGCCCCGGAGACCTCTGTCAGTCTGTCTGCCAGTCCCATGTGAGCCTTATCTGGATTAGTGCCAAAGGTGATTGACAGGTCACTAATCCACGTGGGGGGGTCGGCAAGCTGCGGTTTAACGCAGTATAATTGGACTATCAGCCAGAATCCTGAGCTGCTCGACTTAAGGGGAGGCCACTAGGGACAGATATAGAGACAGGGAAGGTATTGTTGAGAAATTTAAGAAACAGCGCAATTGGAATACGTGAAACTAAGTAAAATCAATATTAAATAAGGAATAAACCACAACTAATCTCTCTACAGATATATAATTAGATCATTACACCTGAAAATGGTCTCAACAAGAACTGAACCAGGTCAGAAATATGTCTAATCAAGACTAAAACCAAGACAAACCAAGATCAATGATGCACTACTAATATTAAAGGGCCCATAGTATGATGTTGTTTCCTCATCAAAAACATACCTGGAGGTCAGGTTCACACTAACACAAATCCTGCATACACACCTTCACTAGAATATAATATAATATGGATAATTTCAGTCCTTGTATTACCAATCTCTACTGAAGTAAAGTTAAAAGGTAGCTGTTAAAGGTTGTATTGAGGATTTTCCAAAGATGGAGAAATCCAGCAACTTTGTCCTTTTTCAAACGTTACCCAACTATACTGTACGTTTTCAAATGATAAGCAGAAGTTCCCTGTCCAGAAGTAATTTAGCAAACACGCGTCAGTCTTCAGACCCTCTGCTTCAGTGCACGTCATCGCTGGAAGGAATCTCCGCGAATCACCTGAGTTTAGCTTCGCTCCTTTTCCCCTTCTCTTCTTCTTTCTTTTGCGGCTAACTGGTAGTGGATTCTTGTTTGCCATTGCAACAAACTTTGTGCTAACTGCGAGGAAGCTACGCTAAGAACTGCTGCGTTGGTTGAGTAAACAGCGTCTTGTGTCTGTGGAATGCTTAAGCGCGCAAGTCAGTTACACTAGAAGTGTAGGGAGTTTGACTGACAACCTAACATAGGTCAGTAGATGACAAGATAGCCTCGTTATCTATTGGCTAATGTTTATCTGGCCCCACCACATCCACAGCTGATGGATTTTCATTTTTTTTTTTTTTTTGGTCATAATTACAAGGCTGCTGCATCTCTATAATGCTATCATTGACAATTTGAAACAAAAAAGAAATCCTCCATACAACCTTTAACTTGAAAACTGCTGCTTGGTGACATCACAGGGTGGAACAGAGCATTTTGAGCAGACAGACTAATAATAAAGGGTTACTCAAACATGTGAATGAAAGAAGACACAAGTCCAGGTATGTTTGTGAGGCGGTAACAACATAATAACATGGCTAAAAGCTCAGAAGAGTCAATTCTGTGCAATATAGGACCTTTAGGAATGATTTAAGTATGATTAAGGCTTAGTAACGAGCTACTGTGTCCAAGTAATGTCCTTTGTGGATCAATGAAGTTTGTCTAAGTCTAAGTAACTACTTCATTAATACCCAATATTCCTAACCCTTTCTTAAGTTTTTGTTCTGACTTTAATTAAGGTGTAGCTAATTTTACCAATTACTGTTGCATGACAAAGATCACCTAGTTAATTTTTTCTCTTAGTTTGCCCTAATTTTCCTCTCTCAATAATTACTACCGTAATGTCCAAATATTACTCATACTTTTTGTTTTTGTAGGCCTAAGTGACAAATTAAAAACCAATTTGGAATACCACCAGTTGCTTTTATTTATTTTCACACTGTTTAATTGACTAAATGAACACTCAAACCAGAATGGCCTCTAATCCTGCCAGCAGCACATGGGAGGGTCTGCACAGCGGGGGCAGTTTTAATAAACAGAAGAGGTGGTAAAAGATTTGAGAGGGCTCTTGGGAGAGAGGTGCATATAAATTTGTGTGCGTGAAATTTAAAAACAACATTTCGAACATAATTAAGCTTGAGTTAACCTCGGAAAGCCCCAGACACACCTCGAATATGGATCAATCTACATACCCTCTAGAGTGAAATGGTTTGGGTTGTTGCTGTGACGATGGATGTAAATGACTGAAGGAGGGCTCTGACATTTCAAGTTGTGCTCATTGGTCACATGTGATAACGCCTGCCTCACTTCAGCTGTCTCCACCTGATAACACCGTCTGGGGGACATGCTAATGCTGCTGCGTGTAGGAAGTTGGTAAAAGTTTATTAACAAAGCTAAAATGTGAAATGTCAGAGAAGAAGTATCAGAGAATAACAATACAAACCTATACGGGGGTCTCTGCCGAGGTTAAATCATGATACAAGTATAAACTGGGGCTCAGATGGTAGAGTGCCTGTCCTCTGATCTGAAGGTTGGTAGTTCAAATCCTGCTTCCTGTATAAACAACATTGGTAGAGTGATCAGATGCCCCATAGGTTGGCAGTGTGATTCAAGCTCCCACAGGTGAATACTCAATAGACAATTTGAGGCTAGAAAAAGCTCTATAAATGTGATTATTTATCATAATTGTCTTAATCCACACTGAAATCAGTAATGACGAATGGTCCAGCATTAATTTACTCTTCATTCAGATCAATAAGCTTCTTAGGAGACAAACCGAGTGACGTCACGAGGCCGAGTTACAGGTCAGGCTTGTGAAGAGGAGACCCGGCTCACAATAAGAATAAGATAAGATAAGATAATCCTTTATTTGTCCCACAATGGGGAAATTGCAGTGTCACAACGCAAGTTACAGAAACAGTAGGAAATAAGAGCATGCATCAAAATCAAGATAAATAATAATAAGTATTTACAATCAACTAAAAAACACAACACTGTAAGCTAAGCTAAAGGCACAGGAACATTGCACAATAAGTGTTTTGATTCTGAGATGATTGTGTACATTGCAGTGATGGACAGTGGTGGGTAAATAAATAATAGCAGGTACAGTGACTTTAAATAATATTGCACATTGTTATTATTACTATGGAGATGACACATGGTTGCTATGGGGATGACACATGACTAGCATTGATCATTATACAGTCTGACAGCAGCAGGAAGGAAAGACCTGCGAAATCTCTCCTTAACACAGCGAGGGTGAATCAGTCTGTCACTGATGCTGCTCTCCAGAGCAGACAGGGCGTCCTGCAGGGGGTGACCCTCATGGTCCAGCATAGACATGAGTTTAGCCAGGACCCTCTTGTCCCCCACCTGCTGCACCGAGTCCAGAGGACAGCCCAGGACTGAGCTGCGTGTGAATGCGTGTGTTTCAGGTATTTTGGAGCAATAAATGCATCTGAAATTGAATTACTGCAAGACAGATATGTTTAATACATTGAGGAACAGTCTTCATGGGGACAAGCCATTTTGTTTTCTTAGTTTTTTTTTTTTTCTTTGTTGTAGAGTTGGAAAGAGCTGTAAATGGGTGACAGGTTATACATTAGACCCCCTTTTCTGTTCAGATACGGAGAGAGACAATCCATCTCGTGATACTGTAAACAACTAGGGTGTGTTAGTTTCTGTAGCTAATTCGCTCTTCAGACAGGTATTTAAGACAGAGACTTATAGAACCCTGTCAGAACTGAAGAAGCTACTTGGATGAGTCGCAAAACATATTCACGGTTAAAACCTTTGCCCAGTTGACAGAATAAAATTTTCTTTTGCAATTGGAAAACAGAGGGAATACACAAACACAATGTAGTAATATAATTTACTTGAAACGCTACGAGCACTACCATCACCACCATTACAAGCTGTACTGCAGGTAGCTTCTCTCTCTTTAGTGGAGCATGTGTCCTGTGCTGATGGTCTGTGCCTGTCTGTTAAACGCTCGGCTCTTATCACGAATTGGACTCAGGTGGAGCTCCAGGGGATACGGGCCTCTCTCTCCCACTCTCTTTCTGCCTGTCTCACTACTCTCACTCTCTCCCCCTCACTCTTTTACTCACTCTCTCTTTCCCTCTCTCCCTGTCTCTCTCAGATATGGCTGAATGGCAGATGGTCAACTCCAGAGTGTTTTCCCCAACATTTTGTGCACAACCTGTGAGTTCAAATACTCTATCCAGACTCCAGATTCCTCTCACCCGGAGAGACAGATGGATGATGATGAAAAGTAGTATTTTTAAAAGTTTGTTTATCTGTAAATGTGTTGCCTGTATGAGTCATTATAAGTGTAATCATGTAAACAAAAAGGACTATAAAGAACAATGCTTTCTTTTAATACACTGCTGTCACTATGCTGACTCATCTCTGTATGTTGTGTTTCTTTTTGAGGATTAAAACAGACATACAGAATTGTGTGTTATAAAGATATTGTAATTCAAACACCTCAAACAAGGCATTGGCCCTGTCCAAATATTTACTGAACATTTCTTTCTTGTAGATAAAAGTTCACCACCCGGAATAGAACAAGTAAATAAATGGATTTTCTTATTGTTATTGCATTTTCTTATTTGTAATGCAGACAAATCACCGTGACCATCAATGCCATCTCTAAAGGGCCCATATTAAACTATTTTCTGATCTGTTATAATCTGTTTTTAAACTCTATACCACTTCACTAGAACCATTTGGATCATTTTAGCTCTGGTATTGCCAATCTCTACTGAACTCAAGATAAAATGTAGCTGTTAACTTGAAAACTACCACTACATGACATCACAAGGTGGAACAGAGCATTTTGAGCTTTGGAAATATAGCCAGACTAATAATAAAGGCTTACTCGAACATATATGTGAACGAAACAAAACACAACTCCAGGAATGTTTTTAAGTAGGTAACAACATATGACATGTCTTAAAGCTCACAAGAGTTAAATGTATATAATAAAGTAATAATAATAATAATAAAATATTGAACAAGTAAATACTCCACCTGAAATGCAATCTTTTGGTTCTATCTTGCAAGTGAATAGTATTATCAAGAGAACAGGAGATCAGAGCACAGTAACAAACTCTTATCTAATCCGACTCAGTAAAAATATATGTGGAAACTGATGAGTAGAATAATAAAAGTTGCTGAACTCTGTTTGTCCTTTGTCAGAATGGAGTGCCTGTGTGTGCCGGTGGAGGCGCATTAACAGTCTGGGTGTTAGCTTTGAGACTTTCCCTTGCACTGCACACCTGAGAGGAATCTTAACCAGCAGCAGGCAGTGACAAAGCAAATCACAGGCCACGCACTAGCCTGTGAAGGTTTAGCTGGGACCGGTTTAGGACATGATTTTAAACTATCGCAACAAAATGAAATATGTGGAGCTGGAATGAATAATGGCGAGTCAAGAATGGAAGATTATTATGTCAAAAAATGTACAGCAGAAGAGAGAGGAGACACTTGAATTTATTAATATGGTGCAGACAGGGTATTCAGTGAAAATATATGACAAACCAGCTTTGTGTTTTATTGCTAGAGTCTTAGCTATTGCAGTCTTAAAAGTCCTATATTACACAAACTGACTCTTGTGAGCTTTAAGCCATGTTATCATGTTGTTACCTCATCAAAAACAAACCTGGTTTTGTTTCGTTCACACGTTTGACTAATTCTTTATTATTAGTCTGTCCATTTCTACAAAGCTCAGAATGCCCTGTTCCACTTTGTGATGCCATGTAGTGGTAGTTTTCATGTTAATAGCTACCTTTTACTATTGTTCAGTAGAGATTGTAGTGAAGGTGTATGGAGTTTAAAAACACAGTGGAGTACTTCTTGTATTATCACATGATATCACAAAGTGCAACACAGTGTTTTCTGTTTGAGAGAAGAACTCAAACAAACAAAACACAACTCCAGGTATTTTGCAATGAGGGAACACCATTATAACATACATCAGAAAATAGCATAATGCAGGCCCTTTAACCATTGGTATTCAACATCTACTATAGTACATAGTGAGGTGTGGTTACCCTCCAACTGAGAGGTTTTGGGTTCTATCCCCTGTGTCGCTGAATGGTGCCTGTGCCTTTCCTTGCCCAAAAGACATGCATCTAACGTGATTCTATATGAATATGATATAAAGTGAAATAGTGCTGTTTCATATATTCTGGGAGAGTGATGCTCTGTAATGAGAATGAAATTAATGTTTGAATAATGAACAGCAGAGAGCCAGAACTAACAATGCAGTCAATATGCTAGAAAGGTAAGTGACTTTAAATGCAACCTCCAGCAGTTCACTTCACACATGAGAGCTTCGGCGTCTCACTGGAGTATAATATAAATATATATACATACATACATTCCACTGAGCCGACGGTACAATGTGAAACTGCTTTTGCCTAATGATATTATTCTCAGTCCAATAACTCTGAGAACAGGTTCAATGAAACCATTTTAAACACACGGTTTAGCCCCACAGTATCAAATGTGGTGTTTGATCCTGTTTCCCTTGCTTCTAACTAGCACAGTTTTTAATCAAATCATAAAGACTTTATGATGTCACTTCCATTTTGGGTATGCCCCTTTTAGAAAGTGACTGAAATAATAGGTAAATATAACTTTTTTCATCTAATTTGATGTAAATTAATGTTTAAATAATCAAAATCTACTCCACTTTATTTATAGCACATTTCATAAACAATACAGTTTTCAAAGTGCTGCATAATACAGATTTTAAAAAATGAGAATATGAACTCTGTTTAACTCCAGCGGTCCTCATTAAGACAATAAAACTAGTAAAATCAAATAAAAGCAAAAATACCAATAAATAAAAAGGTAAAACCATAAAAATAAATAAAAGACACAGAGGAATGTCACAAATTCCAAATGGCCTTCTTTCCCCAAATCAGAATAATTTTTTTTAAACTTAAAGGTGCACTATGTAACTTTTCAGTTGGGGGTTCATCACCTTCTTGTTTCTGTAGACAGGTCATTGCTCTGCTTTGAATGTATTATTGCTCAAAATATTCTACACAGATCTGACCAGTAACTTTACCTGGTTTGATCTCCATGAAGACAGAAAGGTTTATGCCATACTGTGAAACATCTCAGACAAAGCAATAACATTTCGAACCCTCCACCAGAAGAGTGACACAATGCACCTTTAACACAGATGATTCAGTTATCTATAGCTTTCCCAATGCTGAGTCTGGTGATATAAAAGGGCAGCTGAAGCCTTCTCCTTGTTTGTTCATTAGAGACAGTAATTACAAGGACAGGCTGAGCTCATTGACAGAGCCCAGGGAGAGGCTGAAGGTGTGTGCACGTGTGTGGAGCCTTCTTCTTGTATTGATGCCATGTCTGCAGTACCATTGATTCACACTGAGGTGTACTAATCAACTAATCAAAGAGTCACACACCGGCCAGCCACCAGCTCTGAGCCCCTGACACCTCACTGCTCAGTTAGGGAGAGAAATACTGCCACTAACAAGTACACGCTCAGGTCTGGTTTGCTCAAAAGGAACTTAATCACAATGGTCGTACCACCTTGCTGCATTGGCTGGCTGAGTAGAAGAAATGTGTGTGTTTTATTTATTTATTTAGTATTTATTTATTTATTTGTGTGTGTGTGTATGTGCATGTGTGCGTGTGTGCTTGTGTATGTATGTGTGTGCGTGCGTGGAGTTTACATGTTTCTCCTCCAGGCACTTTGTTACCCCAACAAAAACATTCAAAGTAAAGGCACAATCGTCTTGCAACTTTTACATTGTGTGTACTGACAGAGAACATTAACATTTCTGGTGGCGGCTCCATCACCTGCTTGTTTTTTATGGATATGTCATTGCTCTGCCTGAAATGTTCCACTGTATGACATTAAACACTTCTACTTTACATTTATTCAATTACAGGTGTTTTATAGCCCAAAAATACCCAGAAGAACAGGCATTCTGACAGTGAGCGGGGCTGCCTCTCAGCAGATCTGACCTGTAACTTGGTCTGGTTTGGTCTCCACAAAGATAGAAAGGTTTAATACCAAACTGTGAAACATTCCAGACAAAGCAATACATTTTCCATGGAGAAAAGCATTTGGTGGAGGGTCCATCAAATGCTAATGGGGATATGAAAAAATCTAAAATTTGAAACTTTTTCCATAGTTTACTCATATAAATGTAAGAAAAAATATATTACAAGTTTTTAATCATGTAATGTTTTCCTATAAAAATAACATTTTCGGCCACTATTTTTGGGACATTGAAAACAGAAACATGAAGTCAGGTTTAAATGTTTTGCTTCTTTTTGTTGACATATTCGACAGGGGAGGGGGTTTTGTATATCTTATTTAGTATTTAAGAAAACTAGATCTGACTTTTTTTTTAAATAACACTTGAAAAAGTCAGACTTGAAATTAGAACATAAAATTAAATTAAATCAAATCAAAATCTAATCTAAACTCACCAAGCTCTCCCACTAAATCACTGCATCACATTGGCACTTCAGCACAAGTTCATCTTGTTTCTTTCAGTTGTCTTTCTTAGATCCCAAGCTGTCTGGACATATATGAATAGAATCGTATACTCTTGGTCATGCTCCTAGCCCTGACCTTTTGACAAAAACACACATGAGTACTGCACTGCTAAGAAGGTCACAGTAAGATTCTAGCAGCCTGCCCCTCTCACAGCGTCTCACTTTAACTGGCCTTAACACTGTTTTAACCCCGTCTTCCAACTTTATCATTTCAAACTTCATACTCAAATTGTCAGATGGAAATAGCAGTAGGCAGATAATAATCCGCCATGATGCCCTCCTGTGTGCAGTCAGTTCGCACTCAGCAGCACAGTCTCCACACCTGCTCTGCCCCCTCCTCATCCGACCCCCGCTAACACCCGCTAACCCTCTCACTCCATCAGCCCGAGTGGCGCACAAATCCTGGGGAAGTGACTGATTGTATCTAAAGTACTGGATGATTCATAGGTTAGCCAGCGCCACAGCTAAGACTTTGAGTAAAGACGCAGTGTTAAGTGCCCACTTTTCTTTTGCACAAACAGCAGGCCCCAAGCATGTCCTGATGATGAGTGGGTGGAAATGTGCGTGTGTGTGTGTGTGTGTGTGTGTGTGTGTGTGTGTGAGAACACCTGTTGTGCTGGCTTTAAAAGAATAGTAGCATGCAGTGACACCTGAAGGGGGAGCTACCATCCATCTCTGACCTTTACGTCTTATACTTTATTACATCGTGCTGATCTTTGTATGTTCATATTGTTTGTTTGCTTGTTTATTCAATTCTCACAATCACTTATTTTTTCAAGTATGTTGAGGCTTGTTCAGTGTACTGTACAATACACTATAATTTCATACTCTGCTGGGGTTTTGTGGCTGGTGCTGTACTGCCCATACCTTATTCTTGAAAATATAATAACACTTTATAACAACTACACCTTTAAGCTACCGTCTGTAAGTTCGGGTTTTTTTTTTGTTTTGTTTTGTTTTTCCCATTTGTTACCAGTAGATGTCAGATGTGAAACCTGTTCCCCCTCATCTGGCCTTTGTTCAGGCTCATATGTGCTCTCTGGTCTTCTGTCAGGTCAAAGCTGACACTATCAAACAGCAGTAACACTGATAGCATCTAGTGGTGAAGTGTGAGAATGCAGGACTGGGTCAGACAATCTAATTACACATTGCAACATTAATTAGCGTTAATGAAGCACGAAGACAAACTTAATTCATAGTGAACAAAGTGTATTAACAGTTTAATAAGGATGATTCCGGCTTAGTAACTACTTAAAAGGCCCATATTAAGTTACTTTCTGATCTATGTTATAATCTTGTTTCCTTATCAAAAACATATCTGGAGTTGTGTTTTGTTTCATGCACACAAACCCTGTATATTTAGGCTGAGTTTTTCTCTCAAACAGAAAACACTCTGTTTTACCTAGTGATGTCATGTGGTAATGCAGGAAGTGCTTCACTCTGTTTTTAAACTCCATTCATCTTCACAACAATCAGTTGGATACTACAGACCCTGGAATTGCCAATCTTTTCTGAACTAAACAATTACTCCATGACATCACAGATTGGAACAGAGCATTTTGAGCTTTGGAAATGTAGACAGCCTAATAATAAACTGTCACTCAGACATGTGTGAAGGAAACAAAACACAACTCCAGGTATGTTTTGAAGAGGCAGCATTATAACATGGATTAAAGCTCACAAGAGTCAGTTTTGCAAAATATAGGGCTTAGCACTTAGGGATTGATTGTTCATTAATTAAGTCTTCATAATTAATTAAGTCTTCGTATTTAATTAATGTTTATAAGCTGTTACAAAGTGTTACCAACAAACGTTATCTTTGGCATCTCTTTTATTCAAGTCTAATGTTTGTCTAGATATTCGAGTTCATGGATAATTGCTTTGTCCACTGAGACACAAAGTCATTATATCTGAAAAAATCCAATTATTTTTCCACCCTCCTGTTCCAGCAATCACATTTATCATTTTATTTATTTTACTTTATTTTGCACGTTTGCCTTTATTCTCACACAGATAAAAATTGAAAATACTGTGTTGGAAGTTGAAAATAACTGATTTTGCAAGGTGACTTTCTAACTTTTCGGTGACAACAAAATGGCAGGATTCCTCACACTGCTTTAAATTCTTGGACAGAGTGGGCATGTTTAATTTGTCCCTGGATATTTGAGCTCAAACCTCAGCAGATGGTCAAGTCTGGTCGAGTCAGCTGTAAATTTTGTAACTTGTATCAACTTTCAATCAAAGTTATATTTGTGTATGATGAACATTAAAACACTTTTTATGATCCCAAGGGACCATCAAAACTGTGCACGTCAATAATCACTTGGAGCATTTTGAAAGTACCTCAAGGGCAAATCTGAAACTTTTCTCTCTCTCACACAAATATGCCGAATATATGGAAGGAAGAGAAGCAGAAATCAATAAAATTTTGTCCACAAGGTGCAAAAATCCCTTAATTTATACAGTACATTGCCAAACAGATTTTATTTTGGCCATTATAGTTTTAGAAAATGATAAAAAGTGAATACAACTTGTACATCAGTTCTAAATGTACCACATCAGACCATAGCTTCAGCGATAAACGCTTCATCTAATGCCCAAAAATGCTAAATTAAACATGTCTGAGTTATCTGGTTTCTTGGAAGTCTGATTTCACCCTTAAGACAGCCCACCTTCAGTAAAGATATGTTGCTTCTGTGCACATTTCACTACAAATCTGTTATTGTATTGTTGCTCATAGATGTGTTGCTTCTTCTCAGTTATAAGACATACTGAGGTATAAAACTAAGGCTGCTTATTGTACTAGAATGAAATGAAGAATAAAAATGTTTCATTGATTCATTGATTGATAAATAAAAAACTATGATATTTGGGCGACATTAGCACAGGTGGTAGAGTGTTCATCTTTTGATCAGAAGGTTGGCAGTTCAAAATGCGCTCTTGACATAAACATCATTGGAAGAGCGGTCTGATTCACTGATGAATACTGTTGTTGTATCCTTGGGCAAGACACTTAATCCACCAGTGTCTGCTAAACTGGGGTGTGAATGTGTGTATGAAGCAGTGACGTGCGGTGAGGTTGACAGCTGGGGAGGCACTAACACTTTTATTATCAGATTTACAAATGCAAATACCCCCCCCCCCCCCCACAAAAAAAAATAAAATAAAATAAAATAAAATAAAATAAATAAAAAATAAAAAAATCATCATTTGATAGACACAACTATATATTATATGCAGCAGTGCAGCAGACTTACTTACACCAGGGCTTTTCTATATTCTTAATTCAAAAGAACAAAAACTTCAATTAAAAAAAAGGAAAAATAAAATATGATTGTTGTTCAGTATTTCAAAACTGGGAACAAGGTATTTTTTTGCAATAAACAGATTAATGTATATGCTTTTTAGCAAAGCAGCTCCCGCGCGCGCTCTGTAGCTGTGCATTTATGCGTAACGTGGACGTGTCATACTTGGATTTTTTGCATCTTGCCTGAAATCTCCAAATCACTCATGAAAAACACGCTTTTTAAGAAAGTTTGTGAATAAATAAACATGGATCATGCTGGGAGTCTGCCTGTGTCATCGTGAGCGCACCCTCATCTCTCCTGTGCACTGCAGCAGGTGAAAACAAATCCATGAAGGCACGCACTCTATTTCTCTTCTCTTCCTCAAGTTGCGCTTTTAGCGATCCGCAGGTCCTGGGTCAACTCGCGCATATCGTGAGCAGGACTTTTAATTTCATTTAGGCTAAATCAAAATAAAGCACGTCTCAAAGAAAATTGTTACACTGTTTACAATCCTTCTGCACATTGGCAGGCCAAGAATCTCTGTGCTCACAAGCGCCCTCTATGTTGAGGCACGAGTACTGTTCGTCTCCCCTGGTGAGCTTTTTACTGAGGTTTTATGATTGATCTGCGAGCCTGAACACGTTACAGAAATACATTTCATACATTATAAAGATTCCGTAAAGACAGAGCATATAATCAGAGAGTTTGAGGGCCATTTATCGGCAATATACAGTGGGTTAGCCAACTTAGCCACTTTGCTAGGGATCGAGCGGCTGGAGGCACTGGAGGCTGGTGCCTCACGGCACACCTTCTCCTTGCATTTGAACGGGACAAACGAAAATTCTGCCATATTCAATTATTGAAACAAGAAAAAAAAAAAAACATTTTTTTGACTGGAGAAGTAGTTAATAATAAATACATACAAGCTGATAATTATTTTTTTTTATTTGAATTTATAATAAATCCTTTCTTCTTTTCATGA
Source organism: Taenioides sp. WSHXM2023 (assembly GCA_029959045.1). Lineage (NCBI taxonomy): Eukaryota > Metazoa > Chordata > Actinopteri > Gobiiformes > Gobiidae > Taenioides > Taenioides sp. WSHXM2023. Next base: position 13,387,532 of record CM057102.1, on the reverse strand, counting down.
TTGACAAGGGAGGCACTGCCTCCCCTGCCTCCTCTGACCGCACGTCACTGGTATGAAGTGGGTGAGTGGTTCCTTGATGTAAAGCGCTTTGAGTGCCCTGAAGGTGGAACAGCGCTTTATCAGGGGTCGCCAACCTGTAGCTCGGGAGCCAGTAGCTCTTCACTCCCTTCCAAGTAGCTCATCAAGGCATTTCTGAATTATACGTATTATACGCACAGAATAACTCAAATTTGATTGATTAAATGCAGTGAAATCTTATTTCAATTGTAAATGTATCATTTTGATGCCTAATTTTGTGCACTATTAACTGGATAATGGTTTATGTTTTGTAGACATCTAACTGTACCCCATCTACGGCTTGTCATGGCTCTTGTGTTTACTCCATTTCTGGCGACTGCTAAAATTAGTAGCTCTCTGGCATTTTTGTTTTACAAAAAGTAGCTCACAGGAGGAAAAAGGTTTGAGACCCCTACGCTATATAAAAATCTGACCATTGGCCATATTTGTGTTTAATAGCTACACCTATTTCAGTGTGTGCGTGTGCGTGTGTGTGTGTGAGATTGTGTGCGTGCGTGCGTGCGTGTGTGTGGAATATGACACTGCCTAAAAAATAAAACAATGCATACAAAAAAATATTGCGGCAAATTGTTTATACATATCAGGCATCTAGGATGAAACCACAAACTTTTGAGTATGAAATACAGTGACTTTATGACTTATAATCTCCCTTTAGTTTTGAAGCCATGATTTAGAGTTAAAGCTTCATTACAAAGACTTGATTAAATCATCAAACCTCAGCGACCACATCTGCTCTGTCTTACCTCTCACACAGTCTGTATACTCAGCCTGGAAGGTAAACATATGTACGAGCTCAAAGGAAGACACACACACAGACACACACACACACGTTGATTCGCTGAGCCTGGGACATTTGCATACAAGATGAGCCTCGGTCACATCTGAATAATTTATTGGAGGAAATAGATGTGTGGATTTGCTGTAATTATTCCTCAGAGCGAAATCAGCGTCTTCACAAAACAAGGCACTGTTGACACATAACAGCAGCACAGACACTCAGGCAGTCTCAGAGGATGGAAATGAGTCGTCAGAGTTTAGCATTCATTAAGTTAGCGTTCACTAACACAGATAGTGCCCTTCACGCTTACTGCCTTGGCTGATCCCTAACCCCAGTGTTGTATCTTTTCATGTGTATCCTCTGTAGTCGGAGAATATCTGTGGTCCACAATCATTTGAAAATCTGCTTCATTAACAGTGTTATAACCTTTAACTGACACTGTGTGGTTGATATTTTGCATCTATGATCTCTCCTGCAAACAGTAACACAAGCAGGGTGTGTGAGGTCTGTTGTGTCATCATAACATTAACATTTTTACATTTTGTGGTAATACATGGTGCTGTTAGCATATTCGTAGTGGTTTTACTGCCATGTGTTATGAAACTTGTAGAATCAGCAAGCAGCAAGTAGTGGCACTCTTGCCTCACAGCAAGAAGGTTCCAGGGTTTGATTCAAGCACAGTGCACAATACGTCAAATTCTAATGCTAATGTAGTCCTGACCATGACTAGCGCAAGCTCTGGAGATGTGTGCCAGCAGAGCCCGCTACTCCTGACAAGTTTCCCCAATGGTATTGAAGGATGGGTCAAATGCAGAGGACAAATTTCATATGCGCACAATAAAGGCTGACCTTAAGATAAGATGCTTGTTGACTTCCTAAACATCTGTTCATGTTACAGTACCTTTAGCTGAGCTGTTTGGGGACTTAATTAAACTTCATGTGTTTACTTAGTCTCTACAGTGGAAGTGGAGAATTCTCACTTGTAAACAATTTGTTCCATTTTCATTAGGTTTAGCTGAGTGTAACACGTCTGAAGTACCATCTCCTTTATTCTAAACAGGTGTCCTCATTGCGATAGCGGCACTTCCAGCTGGAATAGCATTGTTAAAGCTCTTATTTGATTGGACTGTTTGGATGAGAGCCAGAAGTGTTTTGTTTCATCTCACGCTCGCTCCGTTTTCTTCTGCTGTGGAGTTTGTTGACTGACACGTCGCCATTTCATGTCAGTCAAGTGTTTGCTGGCCCGGAGCCACTAGCCAAGCATTTTGTCAGATACCAAAGTTGTGCTCATCCAACAAGCTCCTGCCTGAGATTACAAGGCTCCCATAAAATCCAACCGAGTCACACTCTCAAGATCTCAACGCCGATGTCTCGTAAATGAATAGCTGTCAGGAGTGAAATGAGCTAACGTCAGTGAGCTCTGCCACACAAGCTAGTGAGCAGGTTAGCGCCGGATCTGTTTTCTTTAACAAGTGTGGTCCTCATTTACATTTACATAACAATCCATTACCTCCAAGGCATATGGCTATTTTTAGAACAGTAAGTGACTGTTGGTAACAATTAGTTTATCAGACGCATCAAGTTGTGATGCTTGTGTGTATAGCTAGTGGCTACTTGAACTAATAAATGTGTCAAATAGATATAGTGTAAACATAAATAGGCAATATTATGCCTTTAATAACAAAAAGAATAATAATACAGTATGGTATGTCATCCAACATGTCTTTATAACAGTCCTATATCCTTGAATATGCCATTAATTCAATATTTGTTTGTACCACTACTAGGCTACTATAAAAAAAAAAAAAAAAAAAACACACACACACACACACACACACACACACACACACACACAAAATATGCAATAGTATTATTGTGTCACCTTTTGTGAATCTGCCCCCACGACCCGACCCCATATAAGTGAAAGAAAATGGATGGATATACTCAAAAAGTACTGCTTCCATAAAATGCATTCATACATAACTTATAAGTCCCATGTAACTGCCTATCTGTGCTAAAGGCTCCATGCATATAACACCGCCCTCTGTTATTACAATGGTAGGTACAATAGCTCGGAGATGTGTGCCCGCTGTGTGACCCGCCTCAATATGGACACCATATGAGTGCATTCATATTCCCCTCTTGGTGCCAGGATGTCCCAGGTGCCACTGCCCCGGCCGGCCAGTGTGACCTTTGACCCTCAGCATATGGGGACATGGATTTCCTCTTCCCGATACACATCACCGCCTCAAACAGCTCATGGCCTCAAACAGCTCATGGCTCGCGCTGTGAATTATGTACAAGGCACGGACAGATAGGGACAAAGTGAGTGCGGGCCTGGACATTAAGATGCTGTGAGGAAGAGGTGGATATAGAGATGTCTGTGTTTAAATAAACATAAGGACGAGTGAGAGGGTGAGAGACATGTGAGGGAGTATGGAAAATGCTCAAGCAGAGTAGAGCAGGTGACCACAGAACCAGTCCGGTAATGGTTTAATGGACTTGAAGGGGCCTTTTTTTTTTTGATTGATCTTATAATCTTGTTTCCCCATCAAACAAAAACATACCCAGAGTTGTGTTTTGTTTAAGTCTCAAATGTTTAACACACAAATCTTCCATATTTAGGCTGAATTCTTCTTCAACCAGAAAACAAATGTCATGTGGTAATATAGGAAGAGCTCCTCTGTGTTTTTAAACTCAATACACCATCACTAGAATTATTTGGATCATTTCAGCCCTGGAACTGCCAATCTCCACTGAACTAAAAGGTAGCTCTTAATCTGAAAACTGCTGTTCCATGACATTACAGGTAGAACAGAGCATTTTCAGCTTGATGTAGACAGCCTAATAATGCAGGATTACTTGAACATGTGTGAATAAAACAAAACACATCTCCAGTTATATTTTAACATGGCTTAAAGATCACAAGAGGAGATTTAGTGTAATATAGGACCTTTCAAACCTGTGGAGGAGAGGTACAGATTTTTATCTGTGATACAACAATCCAGCAAAAGGTCAGAGTGTTCTGAATTCTGAGTGTTCAGAGGGAGAGGACCTCATAAACAAGATTAAATCAAGCAAGCGTGTATGAAGCAAAGCAAAGCAAAAAACAAAAAAAACAAAAAAGTCAAGTGTGCATAATATGAATCCTTTAAAAGAGCAAAATGCAGTTGTCCCTTGCTTTTCTCTATGGAGACGTTATTGCTTTTGGAATGTTCCACATAATGGCATTACACTTCTATAGCATTTCTAATAACAGATGTTTTTATTGTTCACTTTCTGTTCTCCACAGATCTGATGTGTAGCTTAACCTGTTGACATCTCCATGGAGATAGACAAGTTGCCATACTGTGAAACATTCCAGGCAACGCAATAATCCAGCAGAAGAGGCATCATTACATAGTTTTTTTTTTTTCTATAAAAGAAAGAATTTCTAAATATAGTGGTGTTTTATCTGGTAATAGGACTTAGTGATTACCCTTTCACCCGTTTACCGTTCGACCCCTAGGTGATACATTATTCAATACATCACTTATTAAATCTCCATGTGTCTGGAGCTGTAACCATCCATCTGTCCCTGTACTGTAAGCCTGTTGCTCTTAGATCCCTCACTCTAAAATACATGCTAATCACAACCCCTTTCATTTCAGCCAGATTCCAGTGAATATGGCATCCCGCCGTGTCAAAGCTAGTCAAAGTGCAGCCTGAGTTGATAGAGGGAAAAAAAAAAAATCCTACTTCCATTTTTATCGTAGATTGAAAGTAGCGAGACTGCAAGCACAAATTCTAATGATCACCACCTCGGCCAGTCCATTTGACCCGCTGTCCATGCAGCGCCGGGATTTTTTCCGCCGTTATCCGAGCTATTTAAATGGAAATCTGATGGCACAGGCCTGGAGTTTAACACAGGCGGTCATGTCATTACAATAAAGAAAGTCTTCCATTAGAATCCAAATGCCGTGGGAAGAATATAATGAAATAAATACCACAGGGTAATGGTACAACACTCTATGCCAGATGGGAGCCACTGGAGCAAATAACGAGCAAGTATTTAGTAAGAGAAGTCAGGGTAATGCTTTCAAATGGGCTATTGTCTCTTTATATTCCTCTTGTAATTTATTAGCGATGTCATTTGAAGGCGTATTTGGTCTGTTTTTGTTATGTCTTTTTGTTGTTTTCTGGTTAGCAAGGCCTCTTAGAAAATATTTTAGTGAAAATTCTAGTGCTAATAATGAGCTTAAAGGTGCACTGTGTAACTTTTCTGGTAGAAGGTCTGCCATCAGCCTGTCTCATAGTGATATCATTGCTTTGCCTGTGATGTTCCACAGTATGGCATTAAACAAATATCTTGTTTTTATTCATTTACAGGCAGTTTTATTCCTCAAAACTACCGCAAAAACATGCATTCTTACTATGAGCCGCCCACTTCTCCACAGATTGGACTTGCTTGTCTCCATGGAGATATTTACATGCCACACTGAGGAATATGGCAGGAAAAAACTACATCTCGAGTCAAGCAGACGGCGGATCCCCTATTAGAAAAGTTACATCGTGCACCTTTAACAGAATTTCATAGGATATATTTTAACAAAAACATTCAATCAAACACCCCATTAAAAAAAAAGTTCAATTTGTTGATTAAATATAAGTCTTGATTTCCTACTCATCTTGCAAGAAAAGTATAGTTGTTTTCAAGGCAATTTCTGTGAATGCAAATAGATTAAACCAACCAGTGTTTCCAAGAGTAATTATAAATGCCTTTTGTGCAGACATTACAAATGAAATATAAAAGCCATCATTGGTTGAATTATATTTTCCTGTAAATATGGTTATGAAATGTGCACAGAATAAAAGGTTGTTTGTGGCAACTCAGTCCACAGTTGAAGGCTGAATAAACAGCTCCAGTGTTGTGGATCAGCCTTGTGCTCCTCAGTTCTTTAAATATTGATGAGGAGGAGAAGGAGGAAGAGAGGACTTAAGGTGATTCTGTGACATGCTTGGGCACACCAGCCTCCGGACCATAACACGATGAGCAGACATCAGAGACACACATAAATATGGACTTTTGGAGCATTCATAAAGTCCTCAGAGCTTAGCACTGCAGGCTAACCTTTTCAGCCACAAGGATAGCAAGGGATAAATCTGTTTTAATGTTAAGAATATTTCAGAGTATCAGTTCATATTATTTTGTAAAATTCTGGCCAAGCCCAAGTCAAGATCTGAAAATGGGTCACTGGGCATTGCACTATGGTGGTCTACTAACAAGTTTGCCCTAGCAGCATTGCAGAGACGAGAGTACCTTAAAAGTTCATTTACATTCCCATTTTAACCCTGTGTAGAGGTGTGCTGATGCGCGACTAAAGCCTGGCGGCACATGTCACGCGGGCGGATCGAAGCATTTCAAAATATAAAAGTGACAAATCAGGGTCTTGAACCGGGCGCGTCTGCAATAAAGACAAGCAACTTAACATAGTGCGCTAACCTCCATATTGTAGGAAAAACTTTGAGATAGACAAGAGACTGGCAGACATATGCTGTCTCCCCTCTGCTCTCCACTTGGCGGCATGCTGCGTACTGTTTGCCCGCACCTTCAGTCTGCCCGCACCTTCAGTCAAACGCTTTTCCCTTTCATGATGTAAGGGGTGACTAAGGCGAATTTGCGCGTCTGCAGCAGCTTCAAGCAAATGTTTCAGTGGCACGTTAGCCGCAGGAGGCATAATTTGATGCATTGTATGTGCACGCGGCTTAAAGGTCCAATGTGTAACTTCTAAGGTGGAGGGTCCGCTACTTGCTTGTCTCCATGGAGATGTCATTTCTTTCCCTGGAATATTTGACAGTACTATTAAACATATCCCCCTTGAATTTGTTCAATTACAGGTGTTTTATAGCTCAAAAATACTTTTAAAAACAGGCTTGCTTTTCCATAGATCTCTCCATTAACCTGTCTCCATTGTGATTACGAAGTTTTCCATGCTGTGGAATAATCAAGGAAAAACAGTAAAATCTCTGACTGGATAAGCAGAAAGGGGTCTATGTGGAAGTGGAAGTTGTAAAATTGTATGTGTATTCATTCATAAACAGATATTTGAGGAGATATCAATACTGAAACCACATTATATACTTTCATTATACGTTTATTGAATAATTCTAAATCTCATATTTCACATTAATTTACATTATTATCACACTGCATTTGTAAACCTCACAAATAGCCTAAACTGACTACATTTGTTTTGCAGGCATTTTTACCAATCTGTGCACAGTGACCATAAAGGGAGGCAGAACTGGCCATGATTAAATGTGTTGAACTTTACCTGGTGACAGCTTGGTCATGTGTGCTTAGCATATGTAACAGCCATCCATTCTGACGAGCAGCCTACTTTTCCTTTTCTCCCTCTCCCTCTCCCCCTTTCTCTCTTTCATAGGTCTCGATCTATCTGAGAATGATTTGAGGTGTAAATAATGCTGCGTGAATCAAATGCCCCTCACAGTTTGAAGTGGGATACTGTCTTCCACAGTCTATTGACCCGTGTCCTTCAGCGTCACCCCCTGCATGGATCCTCTGACCAGTCCACTGACCGCACACTGCAGATACAAGTACAGGGCTGTCTATAGTGGTGCCGTCACTACACATGGGATCAGGATTTGAGGAGGCATTTTGGAAATTCAGTCAATTTCTGTAGTGATGGGAAATTTAAAGACATATTGTGCTTGTGTCTGTTATATACAGTTATAATCTTTAACACCCATGGATCATTATGAGAGATATATATTCATCTAAAACGACTTAATAAAAGAAACAAGTGTAACAAGTGTTTGCTTATTACTATGCAATAACTATGATTTGTAAATAGCTGAAATTGATGACCAGAAAATGCAAGGTAGGACTCCTGGAGAGCAGGGGCAGTAAATGAAGACAACAGAATGATTGAAAATTAATGAGTATTGTACAGAAATAAAAGTGAAATAACCCAATATGTGCGAGTGCTGCAGGAAACCAAAATCGATTAAACAAAATCAGATCAATCAAAAACAACATCAATTAAATGTCCTTTGAATTTGGAAGTTGGGAGAGTGAAAAGGGACTACCAGGCCGGAGGTTTGTTCACAGAATGTCTCCTAGCTCACCGTCGAATTTGACCCAGTATTTGGGAACCTGGTCTGTGTAAACATTAAAAAGGCTTCTTAGAACATTGTTATGAATGCTTACTACCCATAGCTAATTAGAAGTTAGCATTAGCATTCGTTTGCATTAACATTGCAACAGTTCATCAAAATAATCAAATACAGTATCATATGACAATTCACATGGAGTGCATGTTAGCATGTGTTAGCAATTAGCATGCTAATACTAGTTAGCATGGCTATTAATTACATAAGAGATCAGGATGACAAACTGAAATGGCTGACACACGTTAGCATAAGCATGAGTGCTAGCCAACACAAAAGGCTAACATGCTATCAAGACACACAGGTTCAAACTTACCAGTTCAGTTTAGTTCAAAAGGTCTGGTTCTAAAAGAGTAATGTGAAGTTTTAGACATGAGCATTTAAATTTGAAACATCTGGCTGTACTGACCAACAAGCTCTGTCCACTGGCTTCTCTCGCCTTCTTATACTCAGTCTGCCAGATTGTGATTGGATAATTGGGTAAAATGTCATGTCATGTACATAATAGTTTTTTTGGTATTTTATATTTTATATTTTGTATTTTGTATTTTATATTTTTGCTCCACCGGAACAAAATTAGAGTCTATCTTTAAGTCTGTTTCTAAATTATTATTTTTTTAGCCATTATCTATTATCTTGTTTTATTGCATGTTCCATTTTCCTGCTGTTCTTGAACTGTGCGTTGCAACACTGGAATTTCCCCACTGTGGGACTAATAAAGGCTTATCTTATCTTATCTTATCTTATGTGGCATGGGGGGAAACCTGGTTTGGATCTTGGACATGACTGGCTTGGATTTAACCCTGGTTACACAAGTCCATAGAATTCTTTGTTAGAAAACTGAGGTACCCAGAGGGAACAGATCCGATGGATAGCTGCAGATCACACTAGCGAGTAGCAGATGTTTTTTTCATTCGTACCAAAATGACTATGCAACATTGCCAAATCCTATGTGTATCTTGATTTAAAAAATAAAACTGGAGAATAAAGTACAGAGCAGTGGGCGTATGCCAGAGGTGATGAAAACAGAGGTTGATCTGCAATATGGTGTCTTGAAAATATGTGAGTAAAGATTGCTCAAACATGCATGAATTACTCTAAATACAACTTGGAGAGGGTAAATGAGGAGGGACACAACTATAGCATTGTTAAAAGTGGCACAGATGGTTGAGTGGTTGTCTAAAACTTGCATATAGTCATACAGCGACTTAGTGCAGATTTGACTATGTAGAGTGTAACTTATGTATTTGTACAATGAGTGCTTTATAGATCTAGAATTCATCCTCACACTAGAAGGTCCTTAGAGATGGTAATAAATTATGGGTACCAATATTGATTTAGATAATATCAGGAGATTTGCTTCCTCATATAGGCCTATCTGTAGGAGAAAACAAAAGTATATAAAGTATAAAAGTATAACTACTATGAAAGTATATTTTTTGTACCAGAAAAGAAAACAGTACATCCCTGTATTTTAAAATGGCTGTCTCCCCAAATTGAGAGTTCCAATGGAGCAAGTTCTCCGCACAAACTTGCCGACTTATGAAGTTTTTCAGTGTTTGAAAGAGCCCTCACAGTCTGAGACGCAGTGTTTTGTCATTTCAGTTCTTCACCCAGTGTTTGCACAAGACCAACTTCAGGGAAAAACAATGTAACGTGACGGGGACCGGTATCAGACAGGAGCAGGATAACAACTGCACCTGTCAGCTCACCTAAGTATGAAGCACCTACTGCTCATGCACACAGGGTAATGCTGTATAGGCCGGTGGGCAGAATGCACTTCACACAGGGACCAGAAAGTGTCAAAAATGGCTACAAAACAAAACAAAAAAACATATTCAGTACTGGTCAGCACATTTTTGTTTTGCTGCATTTTTCCTTGTTGCAAGAAGTTTTCAAACTAGAGCAATCACTGCGTCAGCTACAGTACTTGAGTTAGAAAGAATAGACTGTATACTGTATATAAAAAAGACATCGTTAACCTGCTATAGAAATAGGAAGTGAGCATGGGGGCACTTCTGGCTCTATCGACTCTGGCTCCAACTGAAAAAAAGTCACCTTTCTCTGTAACCGTTGCAGTGAGCCTTGAAACCAATTCATTGAGTGCAAGGCTAAAAAATAAATTAATGTGAGCATTTGCCAAGTTTGAGGAAAGAAGAGAAAAAAGAGAAAACATGTATGCAATAAAAATGGTATTACTAAATCAAACACTAAAATAAGGTGAAAACGTGTTCTGCTATGTGACTATGGATGCATTCTTGATTTCAGATCATGTTATTACTCATCTTAGTGAAAAGTCTGATTAGTCCATTGAAATTAATGGGTAAGACTCATTATGTAATTAAAGGTGTAGAAACTAATTGTGTGCAGTTTATGATTAAATGAATTATAGAGCAGGTTGTCCACAGCCATTTGATTTTCTTTTTGTTGAATTAGAAATAAAAACTAAATTCAGATAGCTACCCTACTTACTTACTTACTTAGGGCTCCAGCGAAGGGGGGGGCGTCCCGTCCCCGTGCGTTGAGCCGACCAGATGAACCAGTTTTTTCCAGTGCTGGAGGTCTTGGGCCAGCTGCTCTGCGTCCTCCACGGTGACTCCAAGTTGTTGGAGGTCACCCGCGATGACGTCAAGCCATTGGGTGCGGGGCTTGCCTTGTGGTCGTTTCCAGCCTGCTGCCTTTGGGTCAAACTGGAGGATGGCTCTCGTGGGATGGTCAGCAGGAAGGCGGAGGACATGACCAAACCAGCGGGTGCGGCGTTGCGCAGCCAGGCAAGATGCTCTGGGCTGGCGTGTGCGAGCTCTGAGCACCTGGTTGGAAACTCACTGGGGCCACCTGATGTTTTCGATGGTGCGGAGAGCTACCCTAGAACTACTTTTTCTGTGGATAGCCAGATAACGTAGCTAAAGAGGTATCAAAGCACCAACCGTTCGTGTGTGAAACTTTGGTTACATCTTCTCATCGTTATCCCTCCACTGACAAGACAGTGAATGACAGATAAGTGAGACGGTCTTTTGTCCGTATCTTGGTCTAACTGACACTCTTTACAAGACTGAGGTGAAGATGGCTGAGGTGATGGTTTGATAGCCCACACAGCCCAGACTGCAGGTTAATGGAATGAATGAAATATAAAGGTATAACTGTGTGGATGCAGAATAATGGAGAGAGGCAAAAATGATGTTAAAGGTGCATTGTATAACTTTTCTGGCAGAGTGTCCATTAAATACTTTGCTTTGTCTTGAATGTTTCACAGTATTGTATTAAGCCCTTTTATCATCATGGAGACTAAACCAGACCAAGTTACAGGTCAGATCTGTGGAGAGGCAACCCTAGAATGCCTTTTTTCTAGGGATTTTTGAGCTATAAAACCACCTGTAATTTAATAAATGTACAATAGAGCTGTTTAATGTCATACTGTGGAACATTCCTGCCAGAGCAATGACAAACCCATAGAAACAAACAGGTGATGGACCCTCCACCATAAAGTTACACAATGCACCTTTAATTCAAATTTTCTTTTTAACTGTCACAAATCAGCCATGTTGTTTACAAAAGTCGTCTACTTCCTTGGGTGAGGTGATTTACATAATTAATCTGACAGTGCAAGCACTGTGTCCAACATTAACAATAACTGAATATTTTGAAACGTTTATTCGAGAGGACCATAACATATGCAGTATTCAAACTGAGAATATTTCAATTTTAAAAATATTGGCACACAACATAGACAGCAACACATAACAAATGAATATGTAAACATTTTGAGGTGCAGTATGGGGGTGACTGCCAACCGCTTATCTCCAAAGAATTGTTATTGCTTTTGCCATATAAATGTATTCAATTACAGATGTTTTTATTGCTCATAAATACTTACCTGACCAGGCAGAACCACACACTTTGACAAAGCTTTACAAAGACAAGTGGATCTGGAGCTGTATCCTGTTTCCCTGATTCCAGAGGGAGTGATTGGCAGGCGGATTAACCAATCAGAGAGACGCATGGTCCGGGACAACATAAATTACTGAGAAATAGCACAGATTTTTTGGAGATTTTTTAATATGTTTTGAATGTGAGAATTTTCAATAGGAGATGTTTTCTGCATTTGAGAGACACGTGCTACAGATTAGCAGCTAGTTGGATCATGTTAAGTCAGGATGGAGGTTTTTCATCCGCTATGGTCCGGTTCCAGTCGCTTCTGGATTCAAATAGAATGTAAAAGGGACTGGCTGGTCAGGCTACATAAATACAGCATTCTTATAGTGAGCAGGGTCGCCTCTTCAAAGATCTGGTGTGGACCTGGCCTGGAAGTTGTCTCCATGGAGATAGTAGGTGGCCGATAATCCACTAGAAAAGCTAAATAGTGCAGCTTTAATGATGATCCAACTGTTGGAGTTTTGAGCAACAGCATATTCAGTATTACAATATTCATAGTTACTTAAAATTACTGCATTAACTTTGAATTTCAGTGATTCAGATTACTTGATTCTATTGTGGTTCTATGCAAATTCACAAACACTGAATATCCTGAACTCTAAAAGCTGTCCAAATGTGCACAAAAAGGTAGCTGTTATTTTTTAATCTGAAGTTTCTGTGGGGAAGATTTTTGTGAATTGCTAAACTTCAGCTTGACAAGATCCGGAGATGCACTCATCAAAGAACCAAACAAAAACAAGTTCACAGTCTCTGTATTTCTCCAGCTCCCAGCGAATCAATGGTTCTCACAGCTCAGGTTAAACAGAGAGGCCTGCAATAATGAAACCACCACATCATTTACTTGACAAGTGAAGGAGGCGGAAAATGAGAAAGTAAAAAAAAAAAATCTAACTTTTTGAATGTCTATGGAACATACAATGATCAGACAAAACATTAGCTTTACATTAGGGTTACTCATGTGTTTCAGGCTAATCACTCCTTGCTGATTTTTGTGTATTTTTTTTTTTTTATTACAGCTGCTTAATTTCTACGGTGATGAGGGTGCATTCCAAAGCTTGAAACCCATGAATAGGCAGTATATTCCAGTCAGTTTATATACAGTAGAATATGATGGACGATAGATTTGTGGCTTGTCTGTGATTAACCTGTCGGGGAACTTTAGATGGAAATAAGTCTTTAAGGCCATATCCGGTATATTTCATCTTAATTAATATGCACTCTCTTGTTGTAAATAAATGAGGATTTATTTGCGTTTGACCAAGGCCTAAAGGTGATGGCTTGAAGTCTGGGTAGAGATATCTTTAAAAGAGCAGCTTTATGTGGAGTTCATCTTTTGCACATGTCTATAGGGCAGTGAAAGTTGTTGTTGCTGTGGTTACAACTGACTGGGCATATCTGTTGGCCAATATATTGGACCTTTTAGTGTACTACTATCTCCAGCATAGACTGATATTTTGGTTAGGCCGATCTGCTGCTTAAAAAATACACACAAAGCTTTATTTTAACATTTTAGTTAGAAGAGATAACGGCACTAAATGTGATACAGTGCTTTCTTAAATGTTTGTGGTTAAAAAAGGGCTGTGGGTGAGTTTGTAGTACATTTAAATTACATAATTTGAGGAAAATAATCAATGTCGTCCCTATATATCGGCCCAAAAATATTGGCAGAACTTATTGGCCTTCGGTTGCTCTGGATTTGAAACAGTTGGTATCGTCACCGGCCATGAAAAAATATCGGTCAATTTTTTACTCTATGTGAACTAGTTCTCCAAACAGTGCTAGATAATTTATGATAGTTGGTTGAGGACGGGCATCTGACATATCGTATCACCATATGTCATATTGCAAATCATGGCAGATGTTAGGCAGATGTCTTATGATGATGACATTGTATACGAGGAAAGTAGAAATGGAAAAAGCCCCATGAGTAAAGATAGCACAAGCGCACTAACATACATTTGCACTTCATCTTAAATCTCCCGGCATAATCACAGGCCCACATCCCCGCTCTGATCCCTGGTGGAAGCAAAAGGTGAAGAAGTTTTACACTGCCAACTGCCTGCATGCCAGGCTTTAGAGCATATCTTAAAATCCGTACAGCAAGTCATTACACGGACTTGCTCTGTAATACCCAACCAATTTACTTCAACTTTACACTTGGTTCTGCGCAGGCCAGCCTCTTAAGTGCCGCTGTCATCTCCGAAATGTGAGCAGGTGGGAGGTCATTGGATTTTATGGAAACAGTCTGCCTTTTGCCGAGTCCAGGAATTACCGGCAGCACAGTAGCTATTTTTGAAGCAAGTGGCAAAACCCATTACCATATCTGACCTTAGCAGACTCTTGGCCAAAGTGTGTGGCCATTTGTAACTTCAGAGGTGGGCTGTCCTTTCCAGTGTCATTAAAAAGTATCAATGAATAGAAAATAGTGGAGAGAATGGATGGAGAGAAATAGTGGAGAGAATGAAGAAAGACAGCTTTTTGATGTAAATATGATGTGTGGTTTGGTGGATGGAAACAGCAGGAGCCGAAATAATGAGCACAAAAGAGAAGGAGCGTGTCTCAAAGTTGCGGATGATATGGAATTTGACACATAGACATAATTCCGATACTCTACACTAAGGCAAATGGTTCTGACAGAGAAAATCAGAAATGGAAAACTTTGAACTATAATGTTTTGTAGCATTAACTGTGGGGCCAACAGGTGCACTAAGAAAGACTGACATTGAGAACTACATAAGGAACTGATGTTTTCTTTTTTCCTGGTATCAAATTATCACATATGTAGAAAGCTATTTTATATTAGGGTTAAGGTTAGGGTAGGTTAAGGTTAGGGGTTTACGTTGTTCGATTTTAAATCACAATATTGATTAAAAATAAAATAATAATAAAACGGGTGGATTGACTCGTGGGCAGCCGCGGGTACATGAGATAAACTGAAACTCAAATGTAGAACAATACAGGATTACAGGAATCACTCAGATTACAACTCCCTAAAATGAAGGGGAAAAACATTATAACATAAGCTCCTAAAAGTCTTGTACAATATGTCTCCTTCAGTGTAACCACAGACTGTGCAGTCTTGGGTGAAGTTAGTGAGCTGTCTCTGTGTATTCATGGCTCTCAACTTCCTGTTATAAGCAACATATCCAACATTTTGAGGACTTTTTCCCATTCAAAAAATACTATGGACCAATACTATGGACCTACTACTATTGCCAGAAATGCAACTAAACCACACTTTGTAGTGGCATTTCTAGTTAAGTGAGAATCCCATTCATTTCAAAGGTTTTGCCACTAAAATATGAAATAGAGTAGGTATTTGTGTAAAATGCTCAATGTTCATATGCACCAGCAAGTCAACTCTGCAGCAATTCTCTATGAGGCTTTAAAACAGTTTTGTGGTCCATATAGAATTTATTTGCTCTGGACATTAGCAGCCCCATGCAAAATAAAACAACCATAAAGACGATGGCAGCACCCACGGCAACTTCCAGAATAAGGTGAATAAAAATATAATTCTTGTTGTTTAAAATTGTTCATCATTATGGCAATGTTCCTGCCTAAAGGATCTGGAGAAGGGTCCCTGGGTTTTTCATAATATTCCATTGCCCCTGACAGATAGCCACAGATGAGTACACAAGAATGCGCTTAACAGTCTATAAACCAGTCAGACTATATTTTCATCATTCTGAAAATTCTTCAAAAAGTGATGCAAAACTCCATGTCCAGCGGCATGAAATCAGCTAAGTGGCACAGCAGATTCACTTAAAAGCCAAAAGTTCTCTTTAGATGTTCAAATGGGCCTCCTGTTTGTGTCCACTGTTTAGCCACTGCAGGACATGTTCAGATCAAAAGCAGGAGCAGAGGAATCCAGACAGGAGGAGGAGAAAGACCTCAGGGTCCTACAGCCAATCACAGCAGGAGGTCTGGAGCAAAGTGAGTATGCTAAAGGAATGGGCTCTCCACTGGACAGTGCTGTGGGGGGTCTGCGAACATGTAAGGCTCTGATTAGGAGATTAATGGGAGTAAAAGGCAAAGGGGAAAAGTTGGGATTTCAAGTTGAACAGGGTTAGGCTTGGTGAAACAGGAGGTGGACAAATATAAGACAAAAAAAAAGCTAAAAATGTAGTACATGCAATTCAACTTGGAACTAGTCAAGTTAACTGTATAGACAGAAGACTGAATGAGATTAAACAAACTTATTTAAAGATGCACCCTGAGACTTTCTGGTGAAGGGTCCACCAGCCTGCTTATATTTTGACTTAGACAATTATTTGGACACAGTAGCCCACACATGGCAGTATAATATAATAACAAAGAATAAAAATATAAGTCATACATTCAAAATAAGTAGCAAAAATAGCCACAGATTGGTGTCAAATAATGTATAATTATATAAATGTATACAAGAAAAAATAAAATATAAAAATATAGTGATATAAAATATGTCTGGGCTTGTCTACATGGAGATGTTATTGCTTTGCCTAGAATGTTTCCTTGTATGGCATTAAACCTATCAATCTTCATACAGATAGTAGTAGTAGTAGTAGTAGTAGTAGTAGTAGTACTAGTAGTAGGAGGAGTAGGAGTAGGAGTAGACACCACAGAGCCAAGCTACAGATCTTTGAAGATGGAAGTCTGCTGACAGTAAGAATGCATATTTTTGTAAGTATTACTGGGCAACAGAAACACTGTTAAATGCTAGATAGACAAGTTTAATGTTATACTGTGAACACTCCAGGCAAGGCATTAACATCGCCATGGAGACAAGCAGATGTCGGCACCTTTCACAAATGTATCTAACACAAATCGAACAAACAGACCAACTTGCACTGCCATTAGAGAGTGAATGTCAGTTTTATGTTTAGAAAAGAGCATTGATGTGAACATGTGAGCCCAGATCCATGTGACTTCCTGTCCAGCTGCTCAGGAGGACTGCAGTGTCAGAGCAGACAGCCCACTGCCGATGGCTCACACAGATACTGCAATGCAGAGAGAGACAAGGGGAGGAGGCACGAGAGAGGGAGAGAGCAGAGTCTGAACGGAGGGAGGCACAGAGGGCACAGGATAGACAGAGAGAGAGAAATAGAAAAAGAGACAAAGGGAGGAGGCACGAGAGAGGGAGAGAGCAGAGTCTGAACGGAGGGAGGCACAGAGGGCACAGGATAGACAGAGAGAGAGAAAGAGAGACAAGGGGAGGAGGCACGAGAGAGGGAGAGAGCAAGAGTCTGAATGGAAGGAGGCACAAAGGGCACAGGAGGGAGAGAAAGAGAGAGAGAGAAAGGGAGACAAGGGGAGGAGGCACGAGAGAGGGAGAGAACAAGAGTCTGAACAGAGGGAGGCACAGAGCGAGAGAGAGAGAGAGAGACAAGGGGAGGAGGCACGAGAGAGGGAGAGAGCAAGAGTCTGAATGGAAGGAGGCACAAAGGGCACAGGATAGACAGAGAGAGAGAAATAGAAAAAAAGAGACAAAGGGAGGAGGCACGAGAGAGGGAGAGAGCAAGAGTCTGAATGGAGGGAGGCACAGAGGGCACAGGAGGGAGAGAAAGAGAGAGAGAGAAAGGGAGACAAGGGGAGGAGGCACGAGAGAGGGAGAGAACAAGAGTCTGAACAGAGGGAGGCACAGAGCGAGAGAGAGAGAGAGAGACAAGGGGAGGAGGCACGAGAGAGGGAGAGAACAAGAGTCTGAACGGAAGGAGGCACAGAGGGCACAGGATAGCTAGAGAGAGAGAAATAGAAAAAGAGAGACAAAGGGAGGAGGCACGAGAGAGGGAGAGAACAAGACTGAACGGAGGGAGGCACAGAGGGCACGGGAGAGACAGAAAGAGAAAGAGAGACAAGGGTAGGAGGCACGAGATAGAGAGAGAGTCTGAATGGAGGAAGGCACAGAGGGCACAGGAGAGAGAGAAATAGAAAAAGAGAGACAAAGGGAGGAGGCACGAGCGAGGGCGAGAACAGGCCTCTGAGTGGAGGGAGGCACAAAGGGTAGAGGAGAGAGAGAGAAAGAGAGGAGAGGGAGAGACAGGGAGAGATGATGCGAGACAGACAGCGAGAGAGAAAGAAATATGGAGCCAGAGAAAGAGAGAGCGACGGAGTGAGTGACTGAGAGAGAGAATGTGAGACAGAGAGAGAGAAAGAAATATAGACACAGAGAACAGACAGAGAGAGACAAAGAGAGAGAGAGTCCACACAGGGAGCAGTGATGAGGTTTAGATGAGGTTTAGAGCAGACAAAAGGGTCAGATGAGGTAGACAAGTGACAGGAATTATTGTGGACACTCAAAGATAATTGGGGAATGATGTTAGCTAAGTTTATCTTTAGAAGAGATGGTTGTCAGGTTCCAGGTAATGCATGATTACAGAGTCATTATACACATTACACACACTGAAACATCATGAACATGTATTTAGGGACTTACAAAACACAGACTTGTTCACAATTCCCCTTACTTACTGAAGGTTCAGATATGTGCGCTACTACTGCTCCTAAAACTATTACTGCTACTATACCACAAGAAATCTCACCCCATGCCACCCCTTACCTCCAGGCTACCTTTGGATTATGTTGGCTGAATGCTTCTACTTACTCAGGGTTTGCCTTCTTTCATGATAAGTACGCCCATATGAGACACCTGTCTATGGCAGCACCAGGAGCCAGATGGTAATACGTCTCCACTATAATGAATCCCACTACAGTCTCTGCAGCATCATTACCAGCTGCAGATGGAAAATGTTAAAGCATCAGACTAACTTGAACTTTAAAAATGACACAAATTGCCATAAGCTGATATTTATAACATTTTGAAAAGTAACTCAGTAAGAGTACCACCATCCATGACATCTCAGACTTATTTCCTATAGGGCTGGGGATCATATGGTCCCTCAATGAGACACGACATTCTGTGATATATCACATAAAATACATTTTAAAAGTAGGTTTTGTTTGTTATATACAACATTATTGTTTATTGTCCCATTCCTAGCCACTACTTGCACAAGCGTAATATTAAATAAACCATTGTTTAATTTTCAAAACAGTTTAATTTCTCTAAACCAAAAAAAAACAAATTGTAGCACTGTCTCTAAATAAAATATACAAAACAGTTTGTAAAATATGTAGTATCACAATAACATGCGCCATAGGTAAAGTCCTCCAGTTAGGTAGTCTTGAGCAAGGACACCTCTACTCCCTTGTATTGTTTATTTGCCAGTTTTAAGTAGTAGTTAAGTACACGGATAGTACACATGTGACACAAAAAGAGCTCCAGTCCAATGCTTCCTCTGTACTAAACCTAAAAAAAAAAAAACATGCACCAGGGAATACAGGTGGAAATTAGCTCTAGTGCTACAACCTGCACAATGCATCTCTCTGTTAAGGTTAATGCATAATGTGCACTGTCCCTGTCTCATAAATAAACTAAATAAATAAAAATACTCACCATTCTTCAACTGTCCTAAATTCCTCCCTTTAAATTCTAGGCACATTGGCAGTCATTCACAGACAACACAATTCAACCAGATGCCCTTTCAGCCTTTGCATTTCATGGCATACTTCTGCTTTTTGTGCTCAAGAGATAGAGCTCTATGAGTCAGGAAATGATGGATAAAAATCTGATGTTTGAAGTACTCTTTCACAAAGCGGCTCTTAGCACTTGTCTGGGAGATCTGTTCCGATGATGTATTGGGTATAATAGATTGTGCACAGAGGATTGATCTTGAAGTAGAAGTATTTTTGCATTTGTTTATTAAAGCCATACAGTACTAACTCCATCTATCTACTATTGTGATACTGTATGTGTGTGTACTTCATTCAGATTTATGGGCAATAATATGCATTGGACAAGCGAAAAAGATAAAAGCCGAACGCTAAAATGTATTCAGCAATAAGTTCAAGGGGGACATAAACAAAGCAAGTGTAGTCGGAAAAATAAAGTTATTTTGAACCAAACAGAAGATTCCTTTTCATCAGCTTTTTTTCCATTGCGCAGCAGCATCCTCCTTGCCTTAAAGAAACATTCTAGCAGAACATAAAGCACTGCCCAAAATACATGTGTAGGGAAACCACAAAAACAAAGAGACAAACTAAAGAGATGCATAGTTAGGTAAGACATTGTACTTTTCACCTAGCGCTGTTTTGATTTACTATATTTACTACAAAGTCCGAGATTGGATTTGTTTGTCTTTATGTGCACCAATATGTGATGAAAAATGATGCTTTGCTGAAATTTGGGTATCCTGTACGGTCTCTAAGTTATGCCCTCTAACCATATAGTAGTAAATTCTCCAAATGGTGACTAAAAAGTACAGTGTTGTCACTATACTAAAATTTCAAACATAATTTTGACACTAAGGAATAGACTCGGTACTCAGTATTGCTCAAATGAGTATCTAGATTCGACACTGGGGCGACAGCGTCTCAGGGGTTCAAAGGATCAGTTCCCGCTCGGACCAAGTTCTGTCATTGTGCTCTTAGGGCGCTTTCACACCTATGGTTCGATTGCTTTGGTCCGCACTAGTCAGAAAAATGTTACAATGTAGCAAACAGACGTGGGTACGGTTTGCTTTCACATATGCATAGTTCTAAACGAACCAAAATAGACTGCGAAGACCATCGTCACCGGAACCGGACTAAAAAACGCGCCACTTTCGATCACCATGGAGGAACAGCTTTACTTTGCGCTCCTGGCGCTGATCATCATACATTATTTTGTACGTGTAGGTAATTTTCTGCACGTACTTAATTTCGAACATGTTTCGCGGCTGCGACTCCAAAGACAACTTATAAGTTATTCGACTCGCCGACGGCGCATTGCACGCCTCTTCAGGGAGAAGAGACGTGCCCTCCTCCTGAATTACCCATAATAATAATACCCATAATGCATTCGGTTCCGTCCAATTTGGTTTGGTTGCTTTCACACCAGATGAACCGTACCAAAGTAGGGCAGATAAAGCGATCCGAGACCACCCCTTTTTATCGGTCTCGGACCGGTTGATTTGGTGCGCACCAAAGTACCGAGATTGCATTCACACTAACGAAAACGAACTGAACTAAGAACTTTTGGTTCGAATGGGCCATTTGGTGCGCACCAAATGCTGTCAGTGTGAAAGCACCCTTAGGCAAGACACAGCCCATCTTGCCTAGTATAAAAGTGAGGTGTGTGGAGGGGCAGACGGTGCAATCAATCAGTCTGTTTATCAATACTTTTGACAATCCAATACCAAAAGCCTTTGTTAGTTATTTTTGGATGGTAGTAGACACCAGAGAAAACCAAACTGTGCCTGACAGAAACACAAAGATGATATAGAAATGAAAGCTATAGAGTATTTATCAAAAGAACAGCATATATGTCTAACCCTGCCCATACCACTAAAATATTCATTGGTACTGTAATGTCTTAGTATATTCAAGAGCTAGAAGTCTTGTGCAATGAAGAAAGCTGCTCTTCAGTTAAAGACAACACAACACAATATTGTATAATATGTCTTAAACTTGGCTTTTCCACATTTAAGAGAGCATTTAATCATATACAAATTGCATGCTATTTTACTGTTATCATCATTGGCAAAAAAATGAACTAAGTTATCATCATTGTTTTATGTTGTACAATTTTTTTTTTTATTATTTTTTTTTTTTTGCAGCAGGTATATCTTTGCCCTAAACAACAATACCTGTTCATATTGCATGACTTTAGTGCAAAACACTCCATAATATTGAGTGTTTTTGTAGATTTTATTTTGCTGCTACCATCCAAAGCTCAATTTTTCCACATCCAGGTTCTTTCATTCCCGCCCTCTCATCCTCGCTCTTACTCTGTAGTGAATATAACTGATTAAGGCTACCACTTGATTACTACCTGCATGATGTATTTGATGAACACTAGCGCTCGCTTTTTCTGTGTAAAGCGCATTAGATGTGCAAAAGAAAGGTTCTCGTGAATGTTTAATGGCAGTTTGAAATCCACGTTTCTACATGCTGCGTAAAACAAAACAAACAAACAAAAAAAAAGTATTACAGCTTTAAGTCATGTAATGTAATCTGAGTTTAGAGTTATTTTTGTGTGTGAATAATCCTGGACATGGTTCACACACAAAAAACGGCTATTATTATGCAAAATTAACTTTTATGAACTTTTCCTCATCATATACTAACTCAATATTACTGCATCATATACTAACTGCAATATTATTTAAAGTCACTGTACCTGCTATTATTTATTTACCCACCACTGTCCATCACTGCAATGTACACAATCATCTCAGAATCAAAACACTTATTGTGCAATGTTCCTGTGCCTTTAGCTTAGCTTACAGTGTTGTGTTTTTTAGTTGATTGTAAATACTTATTATTATTTATCTTGATTTTGATGCATGCTCTTATTTCCTACTGTTTCTGTAACTTGCGTTGTGACACTGCAATTTCCCCATTGTGGGACAAATAAAGGATTATCTTATCTTAAACTTTAATTTTGAGTGACCATGAATGTTTGAGTAACATATTGTCCTGCATTTGAAGGTTTTCACCGAACCACCTATAGTTACCTACATAATACTTAAAGGTCCTATATGAGGCAAATCTGACTGAGCTTTAAGCCATGTTAGAATGTTGTTAAATAATCAAAAAATAAAAATAAAAAAATGCTCTGTTCCACCTTGTGATGTCATGTAAATAGTAAAATGGTCACATTTTTATATAGCACTTTTCCACCTTCCACCTTCAAGGTACTCAAAGTGATTTACAACAAGGAACCGCTCACCCATTCATACACCAGCGTACACAGACACTAGGTCTAGTGTCTTGCTCAAGGACACAACAACAGCATTCATCTGTGGGAGCTAGAATCACACCACCAACCTGTGGGATCTGATCGCTCAACCAATTATGTTTTATGTTGAGAGTGGGATTCGAACTGCCAACCTCATACAGTGATTTCCTGTGCTTTGCTGAATGAATGACTTGTATGTAAATGAACTCAAGTGTAATCAATAAAGTACTGGGCCCCCATCATTCACATGTGCACACTGTGAGAGTGTGACAGGGTGTGACAGAGTGGGACAGTTTGGGACAATGTGGGACAGTGTGGGACAGTGTGGGACAGAGTGGGACAGTGTGGGACAGAGTGGGACAGTTTGGGACAATGTGGGACAGTGTGGGACAGTGTGGGCTGAGTGCAGGGGACTGTGTTAAAGTCTGTCCTGAACATTCTGCAGTGACCTTACAGAGAGGCACTGCCATGACTGATGTGCTGACATCAACAGACTCATGTGTGAAGGAGAAATTATAGATGACTTCACTTTAAGAAAGTTTGGGGTTATTAATAAATATGGCATATCCAAAACAGCGCAGTGTGCATTTTTCATTCATGCAAAAATGTTTTAATCTCTTATGTGTGTTGTTAATCATCTTTGGAAAGAATATGGCACCTGGCTAGGCTCCACTAAACAGGAAAATGGCTGAATTTACTCAACAAACAGCGTGAATTTAAAGCATGACTGTGAATATGCACAAAATCTTAGTTTAAGGAGGGAAAGAAAGAAAAGGTGAACAAATGATCATACCTAAGACAGCTTGATTAGTGAATACAGGAGTAGCTGCTTAAAGCCACAGTATGTAACTTTTTAACTAAAAAAAAAAGTAGTATAAAAGTATTTTTTCTTTTCATGTTGGTTGTGCTTATTGCACTAAAAACATGTGTTCTTACTCTGAGCAGTCTTGCATCTCCACAAACCTGACTCTTATCTGACCTGCTTTCCATGGAAATGTTGTTCCTTTGGTTCTAATCTTCCGCATTTATCCCTACATTTATCTCCATTTCTTCTAAACGGTATGGTTTTAACGTGCCACCTATACGTTTAAAGAAAAATATATAGACCAAACAGCTGGAAGGTTGGTGGTTCTATCCCCGCTCTGACCAGTAAATGCTGTTGTTTTCCCATTGGCCTAAACATTGTTGGCTGTCATGGAGGCTGTTACCACAGATATGTAGCCATGCTTCCATCAGTCAAAATTAATAATGCAATGTATAGCAACTTTGTGTAATTAATTAAAAAAGGTTGTATTCTTATAATTACCAGGTGAAAACATTGACAACCATTTTATGCTGTGATCTGAGCTACACCTGTGCGAAATGACATAAACAGTCTAGCTGACCTTGGATTACTATTGTACATACATATTCATGGTAGAATATTTGAATAGTGTGAGATCCATGGACAGCCTTTCTGCACACATGGCCTTTATTTACATACAGTCCCCAGAGCCCCCTGCGGAAAACAGAATCCACTGCAAAAGTTACACAAACCTGATCTCCCTTTTGTCTGTACAGCCCACTGTCCACTAATGAGGGGCCATTAGTTAAATGTAAACGCCGCTTTGTGCTTACTCTCCCAGGACCAAAGCAGCGACTTCCCGACACAAGTTGACACTGTTGTGAAGGATTCAGCGTTGTTGCAAAATGAGATTTAATTAAGCCCATTTAGCGGACACAGCCTCCTGCACGCTCTCACATGAACACAGGGTCAGACAGGCTACAGTGAGCGATTTCACAGACCATCACCTTAATTAGAACCAGACACAAAACAAACAATATAACACACACTCATTTAGTCTATTAGCCAAAACATGCAATGGACATTATCTGCCTATACAAACCAATGAGGCTGAGATTAAGGTAGGTGTACTTAACTTTTCAAACTGAAATCTAGAAGAAAATATGCGTTAATTGTCCTATCTACAAATCTTGGTATGTGCAGGTCTTTCATCCCCAGTGTTGGACTATACAATGCATCTGTATACAATAGATATATGCAATAACCCTCATTTGAACTGTGCTATACGTATAAATATGTATGGCATGTTTTTGATCATATTATTTTAATATGGTGTCAGTAAAGGTACTACTGCAGGGGTAAATGCTTAGTGAGTCATCCTTAGGGTCCAGCATGCAGAATATAAACAGTAAACTAATAACACACACAACTATTTATATTTGCATAAGTTTCACTTTATTTTTTAACTAAATAAATATTTTTACGTGTTGCATTTGTGGACATGCTCTCAAGCAATCGGTTACAAGGTGGGACAGAGTATTTTCTTTTTAAAGGAAGAAATACATTTGTAGGGTGAATGAAAAAAAAAAAACTACGTATATTTTTGTTGAAGGAACATTATAACAGTAGAAAATAGCATATTATGGGTCCTTTAACAAAGCATGAAAGCAGACTTATTTATAATGAACTGTTTACTAAAAGTTTCTGATGAATTAATGAGCTTGAACATTAGTTAAGTAGGTACTGTTTGTTCATTATGAATTAAGTGTTTTTTTTATGCTTTATTAAGGCTAATTGGGTGCCATTATTATAAAATGTTACCATCATTCTACAACATTCTAAGCTATCTTGGTACAAAGTTTCATTTTTGCTTTTATTGTCATCTTGTAAACTCACTGAATACTTGCTGTGTACTATGAGCCTATATGCAAAAGCAGTATCTCCACAGCTCCTATAGTTTAACCTATTTAAATCATTTTGTTAGCATTCGGGGCTCTTGTGATGGAGGCTTCGAGGACACGCCACAGCAAAATGCTACAGCTACAGTAGAGTTTAATTGGCTTCCGGTGTGTGCCTGAAATAGCTGCCTGGATCCATCTTCATGTACGGCAGCAACCCCATAAAAGATCCTGGGAGAGTCGCTAATGAATCATTTTGCAAAGTTTTCAAACAACATAATAACTTTATATCACTGTTCATTTTGAGAGTTTGGGAGCACATTGCCCTGAACTGTAGAACACAGAGAAGGAGCAGCTAACAAGGATGACTGAAACCGCAATTAGAGGAGCACTAAAATTATACTTATTTAAAAGAAATCAAAAACTTTAGAAGGAGAGAGTGTTCGAGCCAAATCAGGGCTTGCTCTACTTGTATGTTATATTTGGAATACAGCCAAAATGTGGTAAGGTGTGTGGTAGGTTTAGCTCCACAAAATTGGAATTAAACCAGGACTAAACACAAAACTAAACCAAAACTAATCAGGACTAAGCAAGGACTAGAACACACTTTTAATCAATTTATCTATGCAAGTCCTCATGCAATTTGGCTTCCACTTGCACCATTCTACAGAAACTGCATCAACAATGTGCTTAGAAAAAGTCAAAAGTAGATTGAATAGAACTAATTACGTAGGAACAGTTTTCTAGACTTGAGATTCCTTTAATTTTTCTGACCAAGTCCTTAGCCTCATACTTACCCAACAAAAAATAAAGTACTGTGGTCAATGGAGTAAAATCACCTTTTGCAAACTTTCCACTAGAGGTGCCCCAAGGATTAATTCTGGGGCCCATTTTATTTTATTTTATCTTCATAAATGATCTGCTCGATGTTTGTAAGGATGTGGACATACAGATTTATGGCGATGATGTGGTGATTTATAGCACAAAATCAGTGATAAATCATCTCACATCAGCTTTGACTCATATTCAGACTTGGCTCACCAGGTCCTGCCCTGTCTTGAAAACACAGAAAACAGTCTCTATGATGTTTTCTAAAAAGGCAACAGACATCAGCTGCTCCAGTGTGGGTTTTTTTTTGGAGATCAAGAATTACAAGTAGTGACAGAATTTAAATATTCTGAAGGGGTCCATGGGGATTACTAACTATAGTTGATTAGATCAGTATCCGCAGGAAGGTACTATACAGAAAGATGTGTCTGGCTGTTGTAAAAGAGAGCATGTTTCAGATCCCAAATAAACATCTTTATCACCTGGATACATCAGTACTACTTAGCTTTTATATTTTCTTGCTAACCACTCAACAAATGGATTCACAATTCTCTTTTCTTTCACATTTCACCAGTACTATGAGGCACCATTAAGACAGTTGCAATATGAAAATTAATATTACTCCTTAAGATAAAATTGCCATTATTATTGGCTAATACCTCAGGAAAATAAAAGATTATACATTGGTCATAGAAACTACAGAAAATAGTCAAATCAGTAAGTCATTTGAAGTCTTAGCATGACCAAAACTAAATCTAAGCACTTGACTTGCAGCGCCTCCTCGAATACACCCTTGGGGGTTCTGACAGGGCCAGTTTTAAACCATAAAAATCTGTAATTGGAGGGAGACAGTGAGTTCTTCTAATTGGCTCATATGAGACTGTAACCAGTTAATGAGGGTCCATGATAATTGAAGCTGCTAATTATTCAGTCTTTCTGCTTTAGGAGGAATCCAATTTGGTCTTTTTTATTCCATTCAGCATTGCCACTTATAGTCAAAGATAGTGGTAATCTAGTACAGTAGTTTTGTGTGAACCTTCATTACACTGTGCATGTCATATCTATTAGTAGTTTGGTCACTGAATGAATAAAGTAGAATAAACTTGAGCAGAAAGGTGTGATAGCAATTACTGCATTATGACATACTACAATATATACACCACCAGTTTGGACTCACCCTCTTATTGATTTTTCTACATTTGATATACATACAGAAGACATCAAATATATGAAGTAAGGCCTATGGAATTATGTAGCAAAGAAAAAAAAAGTTAAATAACCACTAAATAACTTTTTAAAATATGTTATGATCAAATCCACAAATTAGCCACTCTTTAATTTGTCAAAAAATATTTAGTAGAGTTATTTAAGTTTTTTTCTTTACTAAATAAGTCCATATTTTTCTTTTTATCTTTTTTTTTTGTATCTAAAATGTAGAAAGTAGTAAGAAAAAAAAAAAGATCCAAAGAATGAGAGGGTGTGTTAAAACTTTTGAGTGGTAGTGTATAGGCTCAACCAAAGGTATGTATTCCCCTTATCAAGTTTCCCAAAATAAAATGAAAATGTTTTTAGAGGTGCATGTGCACTCCAATTACTCCTCAACAAATGTGCTAGCAACTACTGCAGCACTTGAAGAAGTGTCACTGCCTTAGCATCTTTGAATTCATCAAATGTGTGAAAACATTTTACAAAACTAACAAGACCTCTTTTGTGGTTTGTTCTAAATATAGATAATGAATAATACAGAAGCTTCTTACGTAGTTGGTTCTCTCCTTTCCCTGTGACACTGGGTTCTCTTTCATGGTAATGCAGCTGTATGACCTCCCTTTCATTCAGCAATATATTAGCGGAAGTACTGTCTGATAATAGCCCCTGATTTGGTACTTGGTCAACAAAGACAAACGCTTTTTCTATACTATAAAAAAACATGGTCTGGTCTGAGTTCAAATGGATGAGCCAAGTTGAAAGCATGGTAAAAAAACAAAAAAACAAAAAACAAAAATGAACTCTGAACTGAGGAGAAATGAGGAGAGAAAAGTATTTTGTTTTAGGTGACCAATGATGGCAAGTGACACGGCGCAAGAACCAAATTTATAGGCTAACATTGAGATGGGGTTACGTGAGATACAACTTTAGAGAGCTTTGATGTGTTATGAAATGTTGTACCCCCCACAAACAGCTTGTAAGTGCTGCATTGGGGCTGCAAATATCTCACAGCCAGGTGTTCATCAAGCATCAAAACATTACGTTCAATAATTTACTTACAAAATGCCCCGCAGAGGCATTCTTTCTCAAATAAAGGACTAACTGCTCAGAGTGACTCAGGATTTAGCCATTTTTGCCCACATGACTTCAGTATTGTGATAATCTACGGGCATTTTGGCGACTTTTGTATTTTCAGCTGCATGCGTGTGAAACTAAATGCCAAGTAAAACAGAACATTTCTTCAGGACTAACTCGCTGGTTAAACTGGCTATGCACACATTAGTCTGGGATAGTTTGGCCAGCCCACTGCTGTCACAGACTGAGGTCAGCTCTGAGTTCTTTGAAAATGAGTCGCTGCTCGCTGTTTACAAAACACACTTGACTGACAGCTGACAGCCAATATGGAAGATAATGAGAGCTGGAATATTTTATACTGGTCTTTCTGTGTGTGTGTCTACAAAGCTACATTCATTTATTTATATTTTATCAGACTTTTTTTTATAAACTTTTTTCTTCCAGTACCATAAGAACACAATTTATACTTTGCCACACATGTCCACTTCATGTTTTGTTTGAAAATGCTGCTGTTGTTGTATGAGATGAGCTATTCTGTTTCTTTAGCTCTGGAGGCAGTATTTCACAGGGATTACCTTGACTTGTGCTTAGAAACTACAAATGTGTTCCAGTGAGCCGAAGGGTTCTGAGAGAGAAAGAGAGACACGCTGATTACAGACGCAGCCTCTCCCTGTTATCGCACACAATCTCCTCCAGCAGGGAATTAACGCTCAGGGAGAGTCATCTGTTTGAGAAACTAGAAAATCAGAAGCTCACAAGGGAAACTACTCTTTTATTCATACGTCCTGTGGCCAAAGGATAATGTATTAAATAATTATGATAAACGTTTTTGTATTTCCTTATGTGTACAGGCACTGTAGGTTACATGTAGGCATGGGGTATGATCGGTAAATCAAATGTTTTTTTTATTATTATTTTTTTTTTTATATATGTGCACTATATTTTCGAGGTAAACAACAAGCAACTTTTTTGGTTGAGAGCCCGCCACCTGCTTGTCTGCATGGAGATGTTCCATGGTATGACATTAAACATATACATCTACCTTGTATTCATTACGGGTGTTTCTATTGCTCAAAAATACAATAATTCCTTCCGTGAATTGGGGCAGCTCTCCACAGATCTGACTTATATCGTAGTGCTGTAACCTTCTTGTCTCCCTCGTGATATATAGGTTTAATCTATACTATGGAACATTCTAGACAAAGCAATAACATTTCCACGTAGACAAGCAGGTTGCGGACCCTCCACTAGAAATGCTAGTGCAAATGATACAAAGCACCAAGTTTATATACACTGAGATGACCAGAGGACGTACATTTCAACGTGAGAAGGTGACGACTCCTACTGAGATGTGCCCAAATGTGCTTCATCTGATTTACATCCATATTCACATGCATTTGTCACTCCCTGACCAGATTAGCAAGCAAAAGGGAACAGAAGTGTTTACACTGAAGGGTCTTTCTAACACTGTCTTTAACTACCAAACCAAATGAGTTTTACTTACAAGAGAAATCACATTAATTTACACAAAGACAGATTGAGAGAAGTCTTTCCACAATATAAATGCATGAGCATCTATCTCATGCTCTTTCTCTATAAAATAAGGTTCACACTCCTGTATGCCTGTTTGCACCCCGCAGAAGGCCATGCTGAGCCAAATGCGTTGGTGTGTATTTTATGTCATGCTGTAATAAAGGCTTTTTCATTCTTCTGAAAGAACAGAGTGCCCTGGTCTTTTGGAATATATAAAGTCCTATATTATACAAAATTGATTCTTGTGTTATAAGCTAACGTATTATGTTTTAATGCAATTACCTCTTCAAAAACATACTCGGAGTTGTGTTTTGTTTCGTTCACACATGTTTGAGTAATCCCTTATTATAAGTCTGTCTATGTCTCCAAGATGAAAATGCTCTGTTCCACCTTGTGATGTCATGTAGTGGTAGTTTTCAAGTTAACAGACACCTTTTACCGTTTGTTTAGTAGAGACTTGCAATTCCAAAGCTGAAATCATCAAAATTATTCTAGTGAAACTCTTTGAAAAGTGGAGAAAAGCTGGCACTTATGTGAGTGGTCTAAAGAAGCCCAAGACCTAGTCAACAGCCAACACTTGTACATGCTGTATTATAAAAAAATACTTCTCAGGCAACGCAATTTTTTCAGTGTTTGTTTAGTATCCAGAAATGTCTTTAAAGATGCACTGCGTAACATTTCAAGTGGAGGGTGCGCCGCCTGCTCCATGGAAATGTGGATAGAATATTTCATATAGATTAAACCTATTTATTTAATCTATTATGAGGGAGACAAGCAGGTTACAGCACTATGCTACATTACTATTCAGATCTATGGAGAGTCGCCCCTTTTCACCAAAGGAATTATTGTATTTTTGAGCAATAGAATCACCCATAATGAATAAATGCTAGATTTATATGTTTAATGTCATACCATGGAACATTCCAGTCAAAGCAATAACATGAAAACAAGTAGGTAGCAGACCCTCCACCAGAAAAGTTGCACATCGCACCTTTTTTTTAGGTGATAACTATTCCGAAAAATTTAGCTAAGGTAAGAGCAACCCTAAGATCGATGTATAAGCTACCTATTTTTGTATAGGTAGGAGGGACCGTTTTACTCAACTGCTGAGGCGTGTCCGTCAATCACATAGACAGCTGTGTATTAGATAAGAACCATCAAGTGAAAAGAACCATCTGTGACGGCTGGAGGAGGGTCTGTGGAGCAGTGAGTGGCAGATCAGAGAGCGGACAGGACAAACTGGACTTGGAGGAGGAAGAGGAAGATGGAGTGTGATGGACAGACATGGAGGGCACAGGCTCACAGTAAATGACCAGGTAAGAGGGTGAAGGGTAGGTGGCACTATGAAGCTTAAGAAAACAATTACTATAAAACAAAAGTACGTTTCTCATCTTGACCCTGTTTTTGGGTGGATATGTATTTTACAGTCAGAGGCTACAAGGTAAACAAACAGATACTGACACGAGATCTGAGTCACTATCAAAATTAGACAATTAAAATGAATTATATTATTATTATGATTATTATGATGATGATTATTATTAGTGGTAGTAGTAGTAGCATCTTTCTCTATACGTTTCACAGTTTTTATCTTTACTGTACTATTTATCTATTGCTCTTTTGACTGTCCTTGAGTGTCCTGAAAATATATAATATAATATATAATAAATACAAATGAAATGTTAATATTATATTATTATTATTAGTAGTAGTAGTAGTAGTAGTAGTGGATTTTTGCACCAGATGCCCTTCCTCTCAAAACATATCCAATTTATTAAAATGTAGCTTTGACACAAGGAGTAAGCCTACAAAATGTGACTGAATAGCTGCATGTTCTTAAATAGATTATACCTCTGCTATCAAGTAAAAATAATATTATAGTTATATCAATACACAATTTGAGTTAGTTGTTTTGAGGTGTAGTCAGTAATATGGAGTTTATTTAATCAGATTTTATATATATATATTTAAAATACCATGAGGTCAATGATGTCTCTTATTCTATCACCACATTCTGAAAGCCACCGTTAAGTACCTAAAAAGTGGATTATTTTACAACCACTCCAGTTCTCACTTCTCTAACAGACTAAAATAAATCCACATACCAATGAGCAAAGGTTGGACAAGGTAATAGTCATTTAAAATGGCTAAAATATCACTGAAATAATCTAAGTCATAATGAGGCCACATAAAGTTCAGTTCTCCTCCTCTGTGGGCCAGTTTTCACAGTTACCTTTACTCTTGTCTGGAGCTGTGATGTGAGAAGAATGTGCTGATGCTGTAAAAGTGGTCTGGAGCTGCTTAAATGCTCAATAACTCGACTCCTCGTCAAAACCAATTCCTCTTGTGAAGAGCGCTCTGTCAGGTCTCCTCCTCCTCACGCCTGAGCACTAAGAAGAATAGCAGCAGGTATAAGATGAGACACATTGCAGAGAGGGTGATAGACAGTATAGGAAATGATCTAATTAAAATCGTTATATATTACACAAAACTGACTGAGCTTTTAGCCATGTTATAATGTTGTTACCTCATCAAAAACACACAGAGTTGTCTATTGTTTCATTCACACTTGTTTGAGTAATCCTGCATTATTAGTCTGTCTACATCCGGAAAGTTCAAAATGCTCTGTTCCACCTGGTGATGTCATCACCAAGTGGTAGTTTTCAAGTTAATGTCGAGGCTGGAAAAATGCCAAATAGAAAACAGACACCCGTCAAATTTTATTTGAGTGTTTTATTTTTATTTAATTGCTAACAATTCATGTGGCAATCTTTTGAGTTAAAGTGCAATTCCGTCACTGACCATTAGATGGCGTATGTCGCAACGTTGATAGAGAGTAGACTGCGCGCTGCAGAGGAAGAAACTGTCCTCTGTTGAGAAGTAAAGCTTCTCAAAGCTCTGTCTATTCTTTTATCAACAGGCTTACTTCACTGAGGTATATGCCCTCTGAGCTGCTTGTCAGAGGAGCAACGTTAACAGCTACCTTTTTGAACAGAAAATATGTCAACCATTATTTGAACTGTATAGAGCTTAAATGTCATATTTTTCAGTGAACTTCATAAACATAATGATCTTCTGATTTCCATATGGTATTTTTGAGAGCACAGACTGATGGCATGACTGTCAGCTGCACCCTTCACTCAGTCCTCTTGAGGACTTAAAGGGATGACAGCCCATATAGACAAGCCCACATCCTGCATATTTATGTACTATATATGAGAGATAGGTAGAGAGAAGGAGAGGGGGAATTAGGGTGGAGTGATAGACGTTAACCAGCGCATAAATGTAATCTACCCTTAGCTAAACACATGAGATGAGCCTCATTCAGGGAGTCATCAAACACTGTGATAGATAACATTTCCCAGAAGGCCACCTGTGAGGCGTTCAAGAGCATGCTAACTTAAGGGGAGTAAGCAGCTGCACAGTAATACAATCTGAAAAGTGTAGAATATTTGTGGATAACGCATTATGTATTTGAACATGACAAGGGGAAAGGTGCAACAGGACCATATGTGACAGTGAATGTCACTTTTATGTTGTTTTTATGCTTTATACACATTGGTAGGAGTGGTGCATCACAAATATGAAGATCTATCAAGATCTATCAGGATATATATATCTTGATAGATCTTGTTGCCATTGTTTATCACTATGGCAGCAGTCCTTTTCTTTTATTGCATTTTAGCAGATTCATACCTTTAATTTATCTTTTTTTTTTTTTTTTTTTTGTAACTGCAGTAAGGGTAGGCTGATTTCCTCTAGAGATTATTTTCATAATTTATTATTAGGCAAGAAAATGCTTTGTCATTTTGTTACCAATGATATTATTTAGGCTGAAAAAAATCCTGACTCCCGATATGCTCCTAATGTAACATAAGGTTCAGACAAAATCCCTATTTCTGCTATTTGTGTCTATGAAACTCAGAACATCTGGACCCAAACAAGACCACTGCAAGAAACAAAACCACTTCATGGACTGGAAGAGGGCCAAGGTTAGCCAGGCAGAAAGCAACAAATACCATCAGTGGATCAGAGAGGCCATCAAGATCCGCAAACAAGGTCCAAGAAGCATGAATTATGACGAGGGAGTGTACACCTCACACGTGGAATGTAGTCCTGGAGAAGGTGACAGACACTAGGGGACATAAGCTTCCCAAGTAAAGCAGCCTAGAAGACACAACTACAAGTACCCAATCCATGTAAAGCAGGTAAACAAACTCTCCTGTCTGACAAAAAGAAAAGTTTATAATTGAAGACACAATGAACCTTTACCTAAGGAAGTAGTAACAAGCCCATAAACAAAAACAATACAAATACAAAACACAAGCAAACCTGCAGTCACCTCTGTTCAGAATGTAATTCTTTCATTCTATTAAGTCTAAGTGAGAAAAAGCAGCATTTACCTCTAATCCCTGTCCAATAATACATTCATTTGAGTGTGGAATTGGTGGCTTTAACGCTAGCTCACATCCAAATAAGACTGAAGTGCAATGAATACTGCCATAGCCTATCTGCAAGCGCATGTCCGTGCCTCCAATAGACACAAATCAACCATGCTTCACAGTCTGCTCCATTTACTGGTATTTGATGAGAATTTAATGTGCAACATAATGAAGAGACGGTAGATGATACAATGGCAATGCACAGATCAGTCTAAGGCAGAGAGACATTTTTGAGGTATTTTTGGTGTGTATAACGTACAGGGGGTGACAGTGATGGACGGAGTGTGTCCTAAACTATAAGTAACCTGGGTTACAGAGAGAAGGCTGTCAATGGTCAGCCATAATGGATGTGCCTGAGGATGGAAGCGGGACATCTGACCTGAGGAGAAATGACAGAGACGAGTAAATACATTCAGTTTGACAGCTGGTAGGGGGTGCTATAGAAATGGCCACTATATTGAATTATCTCTTGTAAATGTTGTGTTGAAGATAAGCTATGCAAAATTTAGTATCATATCATTTGTTATGAAAAGAAGTTGAAATTGAGCTAACCTGTGTTGTAATATTCCAAACAATAGAGATATTTATGGGTAATTTTCTTTTCATCTAATACTTATACTACAACATACTACAATATTGCCCAATCCTAGCATACTTTTTAGAGCCTAGTTCTAGACCTTTGTATGCCATTGGCTGGTTACCTTGTGCTGAAAGCTGTAGTGTCACAAGGTTTGGGTTTTCAAACTCATGCTAATCCATCTCGGCTCCCAGCTGATATGATGTGGTTCAGGACTTGCGCGGGTCCCGCAAGACTTAGAAAGTCATTAAAACCAATGCGCCCTAACACACTGACCTCTGCACAAAGCCGCACTGACCTCTGAGGAGTGCAAGAGCAGGTGAGGTGCAGGTTTGCAGAATGAATCCACAAGAAGTCTATTTTTTACAGGACACCACAGTGATCTGGTGCAGTTTTACCGTGTTACATTGGTCAAATACGCACTGCAGTTGTTGTAGTTGGTGTAACAGGCGATATGCAAGTGACCCACTGTAAATACTGTACGTACTGCACCGCACTTGCAGTCAGTGTAAATCCGGCATGAAGTTCAGCTGCTCCTGTCTCGGCCTGCCCCTGTGCCACTCCCGGTCTCCAGCACCTCCATTGCCTTGTGTCATGTAAAGGGCCTGCAACACCTTTGCCCAAGCACACTCTTGTTTTTTAATTAACAGACCAACAATGTCCTACTTTATAGTTTGTAGGATCCCACCATGTAGGCTAAGGCGTGGCCCTGCTGTCTTTAGTGCTCTGGGGGGAACGTGGCTCTCTCGGGGATGGCCTTAGACAGACAAAATGGATCTGGACTGATAGCAGCTGATTGCCCCACTGGTTTTGTTTCCTTAATTGTAGATTTTTTTTTTAATTTTACCAAATTTTAGGTCATATTTTAGACATAAATTGGCTTAACATTTTAGCTTAGATTTTATATTTTTGTCTTGTTTTTAAGGTTCATTACTAACTTAACCTTTTAATAAACTGTACAATTATTTTAAATATCTCACTTTTATTAGTTACACTCACCACAGTCATCAAGCTCTCACTCAATCATGTTTCCATCAATCTCATTACAATTTGGCCACAGCAATTCAAACCCTCCAAAACCACCCTCCACAAATGAAGTAAGGTTAAGAAATGTTACATATGATTCATTTAGCCAAAAAATTATATTGATGAAGTTCTAAATATTTATTAAATTACCAAATTTAGCATTATTTGAGATTTTTCTTCACACTTTAGACCTGGCTATCCCTAAAGTTTAACATAGCATTCTCTTCAACGCAAAGGAAAAACACACAGTTTCTCAGAATTCATTATACATAGATGTTTTGTAATTTCCTCTGTTATGGCTGCCCTCAGGCCTTTGTTTTCTGTGAGCCGCCCAACTCCTGTATTAAACATTCATTGAGTTTATCTAATCCAGTAAATCAAGTGTGACCAGTGGGCGCGTAGACTTATGAGAATATGTACATGTAGATTTCTCTTGTTTGGTCTGTCTCAGCAGGCTCTGAACTCTATCTGACCTGTGTTTTTCTGAAGCCTTCAAACAAAGAGGAGAGCGCCGGATGTAATGAGGGCATTGTCCAGAGCCAAAGGCAGTGTGACCGCAACACTCTTAATCAATGAGCCTGCCGTTCATTATGAAGCTATTGTTGTGATCCATAGGTGATGCACTGGGATGTGGATATTGTCTTCAGTAATGGTCTCACCTAATTCACATGGAAGAGAAAAAGACATACCGATCTAGCAAAATATTATGAACGCATTAGTACATTTTCAGCTGCTAGTAGGAGCTTTCACCACTGGTATTTCCTTGAACAAAATCTGATGCTAACTACTACTGACAGGGAGTGCCCATAGACTGTGTATGTAAATGGAGATAACTAACATGCAAGCCGCCGTGTTCCAAATAGGGGGCGCTTCCGGCTCCATCAATTTCCAATTGGCTTTACATTTAGACAATTGTCACCCTCTCTCTGTAACTGCTGCAGTGAGCCTTGTCATTTCGCAAAATTGACTTTTTTTGAGCTTTAAGCAATGTTAAAATGTTGTTACTTCATCAAAAATACCTGGAGTTGTGTTTTGTCTCATTCACACATGAGTGATCCTGGTAGTTTTCAAGGTAACAGCTACCTTTTACCCTTTGTTTAGTAGAAAATGGCAATTTCAGGGCTGAAATATTCTAAATGATTCTAGTGAGGGTGTATGGAGATTAAAAACTCCTATATTACCACATGACATCATAAGGTGGAACAGAGTGAACTCAGACTAAATATGCAGGGTTTGTGTGTTAAGCATGTGAATGAAACAAAACACAACTCTAGGTATGCTTTTGATGAGGAAATAGGAAAATAGTGTATATGGGCCCATTAAAAAGTTGTGCAGTGGGGTTTTAGTGACAAAAAGGTTAAAAAGGTGACATGAGGAGAGATATCTAATATTCACCAATTAAAAAAAAACATCTCATCTCAAGTTGGACATGAATAGAAATATTTTTGTGCACTCTGTAGCTTTCTCCTATATTGTTAATAATTGAAGTGAGTATGGTGACAGTCCTAATAGTACTTTATAAATTATGCACATGATAAGTCTGTAAAGGTTGATTTTAGAATGTGGGTGTTTGTTTACACATCCACATCCTGAGTGAATCAGAAAAGCTTGTAACTCAACATATTTTTCAACCATTAAGCCAATGACAGCTCAGAAAAGCATGGGCAATGGTTTTTCCCTTTGGTGCAATGACAACAGTTCAGTTTCTCAGATTGATGGGGTAAACTCCGGAGTGGACTAGTGAAAATCTGATCCAGTGCTGCTCGAGGTAAACAAGGCAAGACAAGGTAAACAGCTGCTGGTGCTACAGTCTGAGTGGAGCATGTGAAGGCCCGGCTGCTCCACCATGACTCATCCATATTGTCACCATAAAAAGTCTGTGGGCTACTTTATTTCTACACTGGCACATATTGTGGCTTGAATTTTTATGTTGGTATTCATTTTATCATTATGTATGTTGTTTTATTTGTTTGTTAGTTGAGATTGTCATAATAGAAGTTCACGTTTTAGAATTTGATGTCCTAATTTCAGATGGAGGGCAGAGGAATATCCATGGGTTTCAATGTGATGTAAAATAAGCACTGTTTGTACACAACAATTAATATATTACAAAATATTACATGTTTTGAATCACTTGATGCACTAAATAAGTCCAGTAGTTTTCATTTCAACTCGCTCATAATTATTACATCTTTTGAATAGTGAAATGTCCTCAAAATGTCTATGGAAAGATTTACTGTTTGAAAAAAATATCCAAACAAATTCATTTATATTAAAGGTTTTGACTGACAACACCACTTTCTTAAGCTATTGTGAATAAATTTGTTTATGTATGTGTGACATTGAACATGATCTCAGTTTATGTTTCATATAGGCCCATTAGTATTGATTAATGTCAATATAAGTTTGACCTCTAGTCCAGATCAAAATGAAACGACAGGGATTATATATAACCAGTGATGAGAAGGATGCTACAGACTGTCTCATGGTCTGTATATATAAATGGGCAAAGCTAACCCGCTAGCCGCCACGTTCCAAATGGGTAGTGAACATGGGGATGCTTCCGGCTCCATCAATGGTGGTGTTCTTATATCGCTATTTTGTCCATAAATAAATTCCGATTCTTAATATGGAACTGGCTCTAAATTCGCCCCATAACTGCTACCCTCATGAGCTTCATTTGACTTGAGCCACACACTATGGGCGATGTCACACTCCTTTATACAGTCTATGGTCTGCATACATGAAAACTGTATGTTTTGTTGTTCATGTTACACAAATTCACTACAGTTTTATTCTTGTTTCATAGGCATTATTAAAGTGTTTAAGACCGATATAGTGGCCCAAGAGCAGAGTAGGTCTAAATATAGAAACCATTAATTTGTGCATAGTGAGGCTGTGTGGTCTTCAAGGACGAGAAGGCACCTTAATACTGTCTGATACTGCAGTTTATACCTTTAACTTTGATCACTGTGTCTTAAAGCTTCACTTCAATGACTCATGAAATAGAGCTGCAGCAAAATATAATCCAGGGTAATTAGTGAAAGGTCATTAAGACAGCAAAAGAAAAATCCCGTACAGTAAAATGACAACGCCGCTTTTTCAAGATGTGATAATGAAGCTCCTTGATATGGAGGTCAACAGAAATGCAATGGTAAAATAGATGATCAGATATATAAGTTATCATTGTACAGTTCAATGAAGAGTATTATTTCTGGAATCATGCCCTTGTTCTGAAAAAAAAAAAAAAAAAAAAATACCAAGAGGTTAGGTGCACGTAACTTCTCAGGTTAGGGGTCCGCCACCGTGGAGATGCTATCGCTTTACCTGTAATGTTTCACAATATGTTATTAAACATATATAAGATGCATGTATTAATTTATGGGTGTTTTTATTGCTCTAAAACATGCATTTTTACTGTGAGTGGGGTCAACGGTTCGCAGATCTCACCGGTAAATTGACCTGGTGGTGTCTCCTGCTTCTCTCTATGGAGACTGACAACTTTATTCCATACTTTGAAACACTGCAGAGAAAGCAATAACATCTCCATGGAGACAAGCAAGTTAGATAGTTACATAGTGCACCTATAAAAGATTGAGATGAGGCCCTGCTCCTGAAACTATATGTTAACTCAACATCATTGTGATATAGGAAAGAACGCACATCTATTCAGAATGTTCTGTCTGAGTTTTGTCTGTTTGAAATTTAGCTACATCTTTTCGCTCAAGTACCAGACAGAATGTACAAGACAAACACAACAAAGGAG
This sequence comes from Taenioides sp. WSHXM2023, assembly GCA_029959045.1. NCBI lineage: Eukaryota > Metazoa > Chordata > Actinopteri > Gobiiformes > Gobiidae > Taenioides > Taenioides sp. WSHXM2023. Next base: position 13,347,677 of record CM057102.1, on the reverse strand, counting down.
GCCATCGTCATAGAGACACAAAGCCAACAGTAAATCCTCTCTTTATGAGGCTGCGATGTTCCATTTTGCTGAGATGGTAATACAGACACGTTGAATCAGCTCTATGGTAATTTCATGCATTTCTCTGGTACTTTTATATTGCACTGCATTACACTGAGGCTCATAGAATCACATTTACATAAGTGAAGGGCCATAGTGTAAATTCACGCTAAAATGTTCTATTGTTTTGTAGTCAGTATCAATGAAAAAGGTAGAAAGAGTAGATTAAGTAAGTTTGTTAGTATAATGTTGCAAGGTGAAGAATTATATTTCAGTATCAATTATGGTATGATTTTTTTTTTTTTTTTTGTGGACATTACGTGGGCAAGAAAGGCTTCCAAAATAATAATAATAATAAAAAACAATTAAAATCTCAATATTGCTATTAATATTTCAAAATAAAATATATCTTTTGAATTTCCTTAGAATGTTGCCTAAACAGGAAGCTCATTTTATATATATATATGAAAGGCCCTGTACTCATTTTTTTCCCCATGTATTCGAGCAAAATTTGTCTTGCTCTAGTACAGATGTATTGTATAAGTAATTCTTGAGGTCAAAATATGTCAGTTGTGTGTTGTTTGCATCTAACTATAAAGTGTTACATTGTCTGATAACCAGGAAGTGTGCGTTGGTAAGCTGGGGCTGTGAAAAGCAATTATAAACTCAACAGATATTAAGTAATACATTTAGAGCACTGCAAACAGTTTAAAATAGACTACTTCTTGTTTTTAAAACAGTAACAGTGCTTTCTTCCACCTCTGCAACTTCGCCAGCCTTCGCCCCAATCCCCCATCCCCCGCCTCCGCCGCTGAAACTCTCATCCACGCCTTCATCACTCAACTATTGCAATAGTCTCCTCTACGGACTTCCCTCTATTGACCTTCAAAAACTTTAGTATGTTCAGAACTCTGCCACCTGCCTTCACACCCACACCCGTTCACAAGACCATATCACCCCTGTTCTGCAACAACTTCACTGGCTCCCCATTCAACAGTGCATCAACTTTAAAATCCTCCTGATCACCTACAGTCCTCCATAACCAGGCCCCTCCATATCTCGCAGACCTTGTCCATTCCCCGTGCCACCGCCAATCACTTGACTCTAACCTCCTCACTCCCACAGTCAAATCAAAGCTTCTCCATTGCTGCCCCCACCCTTTTGGAACTCTCTCCCTATTCACATCAGAAACTCAAGCCAGACAGTTCAAAACTCACCTTTTCCTCATAGCCTATAATCCCCACAAGACCACTCCCTCACTACTTGTTTTCTCTGTACCTGTCCTTGTTTTTTACTGTTACTTTATTGTGTCTTTGAAAAGTGTTCTATACAATTATAATAATATTAATAATATTAATAATAATAATAATAATAATAATAATAATAATAATAATAATAATAATAATAATTTTTATTATTATTATTGTAGTCAATCAATATAATGAATCAGTTGTGCAGTAGCTGAAAATTGTAATAAAATGAAAATGGCAACAAAACTGCATTCACAGACATGTTAACTTCTCCGAAAAACTGGATGATATCTAGAAAAGGGAAGACTCATTGCTTGGGTTTCAATTACCTGCCTCCATCAGGCTGTAGATCACCTGAGGACATCCACAGACACCGGTGTGTGTTCAGATGGCGGGGAGGGTGTAGAGGAGAGCCTGTGTGAAATGGCTGACAGCTAATTGAAATAAATGACCGCTCTTCTGTGATGGCCCTGTTGCCCTTTGCTAAGTGTCTCAAAGCCCCATGTTTCATCACACCTCTAAATCTGTGGGCATTTAGGGAATATTTTTCATTTTTGGATTGTAATGATTCTAAATAGAAACAATTGCAGGGTGTTTCTCCTTCCAGGATTTTGCGGGGGATCATATGTCCAGGGCAGTGATTAGACTTGTCATACAGAGGTGTCAGCAGCTGTACCAATGATGCCTTTCGCAGAGACAGGCGTCCAAATGGCACAGATGATGGACAGGCCAACACACACTCAGCATGGACCACTGGTAATCTAATCCAGGCTGAGGTCCACTGGATAGCAGGGGCTGTAGATGTTAAGGGTCCTATATTACACAAAATAGACTCTTAAGCCATGTTATAGTGCTGCTTAAGAAATTATTTAAAAGATGGTATTGATGGTGCTAGCCTTACCTCCTCAAGCAGGTCATTCCAAAGCCGAGGCGCTTGGACTGAAAAGGCTTAATCACGCTTCATCTGCAGCCTTCACTTTGGAACAGCCAACATGGACCTGCCTGAGGATCCCAGGCTGTGGGAGGGCTTGTGGTTTTAAAAGTTCTCAGGTGTAACTTGGTGTTAGATGACTTTCTGTTGAAATCTTTGGTTTCAATGGAACACTTCTGAATTACTGAAGGAAGCAGACATGACATTCAGTGATAGTGTTGTTCCGATACCATTTTTTAAAATCCAATACCGATACTTGGCCTTAGTGCATTCGCCGATATCAATATCTGTCTAACCCTAACCCGATATCAATATCTCTCTGCTACATAGTGTCAAGAAGTATAAGGTTATCTCTAAAGAAAATCTACAAGAATGAATGAGATTATGAGGACTGAAGTATTGAGTACTGAAGTACTTTATTTACCACAGTTCATGGATAAAACCAACAGAGAGGCCTGTAAAAAGATTTTCATTGTTGGAACACATGACTAATTATGCAGAGTAAACAAAGACCATGTTAGTGCTGTTGTTGGCTGCACTCTCCATAGCGTAGTTATTTTACCAAGTTCAGCGTCCACACCAAAGGCTAAATGAAGGTGTTGAAGAGGTAACACAACTATCTTTTTTGTTATTGGCATGTTTTAAGTGTCTACAGAGCCTCCGCAGTCTATATTTAACCTGCTCTGGGAACAATCCTAGTGATAGAAGCCTACTGAATTATTTCTTTTAGACTGAATAATAATGCCTACACATTTGAATCCGCATAGACATTTTCAACCAATCAGACCACGTGTAAACAACTGGTTGCACTCATGGTTCAAAATGCCAAGAATGAACAACTGAAGACTATAGATAGCTTCTCTTTTCACTAACTAAAATATAGTTGCTGAAGCACATTTGATGGACGCAGCTCTGTGTATCTCCATTGCCTCTTGACCCGAGTTCCCAGCTTCCCTTTTGGTAAAATGTCAGCCCTGAAGGTGGATGCGATAAAATAAGCACATTGCAGGCCTTGTTAATGTGCAGTGTCATAAACAAGTCAGCACACCCACCCCACCTGACAGCGGCGCTATCTGATTTTTAATATATTTCCCCCCGATCTCTGCACTGAATCAAGACGCTGAAAGAAACCTTGACATTCTCCATATATGTCAATAAAGTAATAGCATTGTGTTGGCGGTGTAGATGTCAAACCACAATGGATGGATTGGTTGAATGTTTATGTCACATAGGAAAGAGGGGTGAGAGGGGTCTGAGGGATTCTGCATGACAGCTTTTGTTATTGGATGTCATAGAAGGCATTCTTAAGCAATCTATGTAGTGCCCTTTGAGTATATGAGTGTTGTGGTGACGGCTAGGAAATTATTTGGGAGGTAGAGGCAAGGGAAACAAATACGGAGTGAATCAGAGGGGACTGGTCTGGAGAGATGTGGTAAACAGAACAACAAATGGTGTGGACAGAAGTATGGAAAAGTAAATACAAAAGCCATAAGGGAGAAATAATACATAACAATATGCTAATAATGTTATACATCACTGTCACACAAATGGGACTGAAGTTACAAATTGTTTTATGCAGAATCCTGGTGAAGATGGCTGCCAATGTTTGCAATGCATTACAAAGAAGCCAACCATGGCAGGTGTAAAAGCCTAAAAACCTGTGGAACTGAACATATTAAAGCAGATAGACTGACAAAACTACTACAGAGAGAGTCCTACTGGATCTATACTCTCAGGGCTACCCAATTTCCAGGACTCAATGAAGAGTTAGAGTTCTCCCCCTTCCTTTAAAACCACAAGCTTTAAATGTGCAATCAAATCCTTTTTTAACATTTTCGTCTTCATGCAATTGTTTAAGATTAGCCTTCTAATATATTATACATGTTGTATCAGTAACTCTTTTGTATTTTTTGCACTATGTATTTTTATACTATGTATTTTATATGTATTGTAGTTTATTGTAGTTTGTATTGTAGTTTAGCTTGTAGCTAAAAACTGTTCAGCCTACATCATGCACCAGGGGACTGTGGGCCAGCCCACATTGAACATGTGACCTACACCTATTATTTTAAAGGTTGTATAGAGGATTTTCCAAGGAACGAGAAATCCAGCAACTGTTTGTCCTTTTACAAACGCCTAGAAACGCCTCCTCCCGCCTCCTCCTTATGCTAGAAGATGTTTGTTTACAGCGGTTGCTGTTGCTGCTGTAACTATACTGTACGTTTTCAAATGATAAGCAGAAGTTCCTTGTCCAGAACTAATTTACCGACCAACGTGAAGGAATCTCCAAGAATCACCTTAGTTTGGCTTCGCTCCTTTTCCCCTTCTCTTCTTCTTTCAGTGACCTCAAAAATGGACTTTCTTTTGCGGCTAACTGGTAGTGGATTTTTGTTTGCCATTGCAACAAACTTTGTGTTAACTGCGAGGAAGCTACAGTTGGAAAAAGTTGCTAAGAACCGCTGCGTTGGTTGAGTAAACAGTGCAATCCCAGCGCGCTGGCAAGTCAGTTACTCTAAAAGTGTAAGGAGTTTGATTTACAACCTAACAGCCAATAGATAATGAGGTAGCCTCGTCCACAGTTGATGGATTTTCATTCTTTTTTTTTTTTTATAATTTCAAGGCTGCTGCATCTCTATAATGCTATTGTGGCAAGACACTATTGAGGCCCGTGACGTAAGTGCGCTCACCTGACGCCCCGCGGCGCGGGCTGGTGGACTATTTAAGCGCTCCCTCCTCCGTAACTCCCCCTTTTGACCCACACGCTCTTCCGGGTTTCTCTTGGTGGCCACGCTGTCCTCAGCTCAGGTAAAATCGCAAGCTTAAGCTCCAGCGCACCTTACATTCATACTTACGCCATCACCTCTTCTTTTAGTGCCGCTGCTCGGCCGCAGCTCAGCGCCGTATCGGTCCCTCGCTCCGTAGTGCGTAGCCCGTAGTGCGCGCCCCATTCCAGGTAATGACGGGAATGCACGCCCGATACACCCATCAATTCACCCATGCCTAAACTCTTATACGTTTTTTATTTAGTTGTTGCACCTCACTCCACTAAGTTTTTGCTGTTCGCCGCTGTGTCTCCCAAACCGTGGCGACAGTGCGGCGTGTGACTGGCGACCCGTAAAAGGGTCTGGCGTTGATCCGTGTTTGGACCACGTCTGCAGCAGTAATCGGTGCAGTTTAGCTTTTTACACAAGCCTGGGATTGCGTGCCATTTCCACCGCGGTAGGTTCGTCTGCCCCAGAATCTTGTACTGCAGGCTCTAATTTTAACCCCTGGATTTCACTTTATAGGTGCCGGCAGTGATCCGCAGCGGCTCGAGCGCGCCGCTACTGCTGCTTTGCCTCCTGCTTTGTTCTGCTTTGCCTCCTGCTTTGTTCTGCTTTGCCGTGTTTTGTTTTGCCTTTTTTGATTTGCCTTTCTTTTGTATTAGTTTAGTTTTTTTATTGCGGCTCTGCACGGCTTGGGACTGTAGCGCTTCATGCTGTCTGTCTCTTTTGCAGTAGCCGAGTTGCAGCTTGGTGTCGCTGTTTTGTGGTTTTATCTCGTGTTGCTCACTTTTAAAGCAAATGGCTATTTTTAAATAATTCTAGTAATTCAATTAAATGTACCCTTTTAAAATGTGCAAAATAAAGACTCTGTAAATTATGGAACCTGGCTCCCTCTCTTCTTGATATGCTTACCTCTGTGCCTTATAGTTAAATTCTATTTCCTCAACTCGACTTGAGGTGGCGTTGCTGCAACACTTAGAAGATCATAGACATTGTCATATTCTATTGTGTTAATCCCTCGACTGCCACACTATCATTGACAATTTGAAACAAAAAAAATCCTCCATACAACCTTTAAATCTGCACTGTGATAGCCATCTGGAGTTTGCCCTGATGAAGGCCAAAGGGTTGAAACACGCTGGTGTGATTTTAATTTCATCTGCCATGTGGTATTAAAGGCTTTCAATGATTTTGTACTTTTTAAGTGCCTCAGCTTTTTCAACTTTGTATTTGAGACTGGTCCCTACACTAAAGAGCACCAAAAGGACAATTTTGCACAATCTCTGTACATCCAAGTAGCACTCTTGCCTCCTAAAGTTTCACAAGAAATGCATGTTAATTTTAAAAGGTTTCTTAATTTTCTCGTGTTTTTCTCACTTGTTCATGTGATGCTCCAGCTGAACACAGACTCAACAGCATACCCTGCAGGCAGACCAGAAGTACTACACTCAACTGTAGAACAAGCTGCTGGGCTAAGGCTACAGTGAAAAAGTGCAGAGTCCAACAGGAGACAGAGGTCAGACTAACAGAGCAGAGAGACTTCAGAGCTGGGTCAGGGACAGAGAAGAGTGCTGGCCAAATGACTCAGGCACCACACAGGGGAATGAACCAGAATACATGCACTTATGGGGTAGGGGACATTTGGATATATAAAGGAAAGGTTGTATTAAATCAAGGGTAGACATAACAAAAGAGCACAACTTTCCAATTAACACAAACTACAAGAATATAGCTCGAAGCTTGGTTGATGTTTATTCATAATGACATTTAATTTCTCTTTGTCTGTTGTTCTTACAGTAGTCCCTGTATATTGTCTGGCTCTTTTTATTATATCTGGCTTTGAGTTTTGTAGTAAACAACTGTGCCCTCAGCATTGCACTCATACTAATTGTAAGTAATAAAGGTATGTGCAATTTTTTAGATGTTTTCATGCTATGAGGCATTTAAATTATTACTTTTTTAATCATCAGAGGCAACACTTTAATATAAAATTAGGCACCAAGTAAACCAGTGGTCCTTATTTCACACAAACATATTTTATAAGCAGCTGTAATCAAGCTTTCTATATCAATAGCCTGGTTTAATTAATAGTACAGCATCACCTATTCAAAGTGCTTGATGAGTTATACCTGTGCAGTAAATGGTAAATGGTGACATTTAGTACTTTTCCACCTTCAAGGCACTCAAAGCACTTTACATTAAGAAATCAATCACTCATCCACACACATTCATACACTAGTGTACGCAGACACTGGGGACAGAGTGGATGAAGTGTCTTGCCCAAGGACACAACAACACTATTCATCTATGAGAGTGGGATTCGTACCGCCAACCTTCAGATCGGTGGACAAACACTACCAACTGAAATTTCCCCAGAACTGAAGAAGCCGCTTGGATGAGCAGCGAAATGTCCTCAGAATTAGATGTTTGGTTTGCTGTGGATCACACCTAAATGACTGAAGGATTACACAGACATAAATATAAAATGACACTAAACCACATCATTGATAAACATGTGAATCTGCACCAATCAGAAAGGCACTACAAAGCCACAATATTCATTTCACATCTTTCCAAACGGACTAAAAAGAGCAACACTCGCCCTTTCTACAATTTGTCATGAGCATCCCAAACAGATCTCATCGTTCCCCTCCTCAGCGCTGGAGTGAGGGGGTCAGGCGAGAGGCAGTTGAAGCCATGCCATCCCAGCTGTGTCCCTTTGCCTATGAGCAAGAGCCAGAGTCCACAGATACCACAGATAGCACAGACTCTCTCATGCCCTTGCAGAGAAATGTGTGCAGTTTGGCCCATAACACGTCCCAGCAGTTTTACAGCGGCTGCCAAAGCACAAGGGCGAGTGGGGGGAGATTCTCAGATGAGAGCTTTGCCTGTTTACACACAAGCACATGGATCAAGGGACATCAAGTGAGGCGCTGAAATGCTATATGAGCAGATCTGATGCAACAGTGTTTTCTGATGAAATATAGTTTGTGATGAGATGTCCCAGTAGCAGTGATAGAGATGTAGTCACACTCACAGTAGCTGGGTATTTAGAATTATAAAAAAATAAAAAATAAAGGTGCACTGGGTAACTTTTAGGGGGTCCTTCACCCGCTTGTGTCAGTGGAAATGTTATTGCGTTGTTTAGAATGTCCCGCAGTATGGCATTAAACTGACAGAGACAAGCAGATGACACCATCAGGCCAAGTTACAGGTCATTTCAGATCAGTGAAATGGCAAACCCGCTTAAGTAAGAATGCAAGTTTTTCAAGATATTTTTGAGCAATAAAAACACCTGTTATGAAATACATTTTAGAAAGAGACATTTAATGCAATACTGTAGAACATTCCCAGCAAAGCAATAACATCTCCATGGAGACAAGCCAGTGGTATACTCTCCACCAGTAAAGTTACACAATGCACCTTTAAGCACTAGATTGATTTATTGTCAATGAATGAAGGAAACAAACAATGAAATTACAATTAGCATCTCTCTCTGATGTACACAGACACAAACACAGTGAAGCCAGTATTACGTCACATATGCAAGACACAACATTTATGGCAGAGAATTATTTACCACACTGATAGCTGTTGGGAAAAAGCAATTTTTTTCTTGCAGCGTGCGTTTTCATTGATCTATACCTTCCTTCCTGAGGGTAACAGATCGAACAGCAGGTGGGCAGGGTGGGATTGGTTTGAGACTTTTACCTTTGCTCTGTTCAGGTAAAGTGAAGTGGCAATGTCTTTCAGTGAGGTTAGACGGTTTCCAATTATTTTTGCAGCAGACTTAACAACTCTTAACAGTTTAATCGAAATTGCATTTTGAGCAAAATAAAAAGTATTCATATAGAAAAAGACCTAGTTTAGACCTCTACAAAGTTTATTAGCTTATATTTCAGTCTTCCCTCAAATCTTAACACTCATGGAGTTGTTTACAATGAGCACTCTAAACAGAATCCTACTTTTTATCCCAATCGCCACAAAACATTATTATTAGTATTATTAATCTTTTTATTTGATTCTAAAAGTCACATAACTTATCTAGGCCTGTCACAATAATTACTACACTGCATTCCAAATTATTATGCAAATTATATTTTTCTCTGATTTTGCCAAATTGTCAATATAAATGACAATAATTTTCAAGTCATCAACCTTTAGAGTACAATTTGTGTGTTGTTATTGAACAAACCTCTCAATGATAATAGTAATTTTTCAAAAATTCCAAATCTAGAGTTTCAAACCATGTTATTGTTAAAGAACTGAAAATGGTCATTTGTTTATTTTTCAATTAGAAGAAAAATACTAAACTCAAAAGCTATTTCAATCAAAAAATCTTAACAGGTCAAGTTACATTTTAACATAGGACCCCTTATTTGATAGGAGCTTCACAATTCTTGCATCCATTGAACTTGTGAGTTTGTGGAGAGTTTCTGCTTGAATTTCTTTGCTGTTTGGATGTGAACTGCCTCCCGCCCTCATAGATCTTTCACTTGAGGAGCTCCAAAGCTTCTCAAAAGGGTTGAGGTCAGGGGAGGATGGGGCCAGACCATGAGTTTCTCTTCTTTTATGCCCATAGCAGCCAATGATGCAGAGGTATTCCTTGCAGCATGAGATGGAGCATTGTCATGCATGAAGATGATTTTGCTATGGAAAGCACGGTTCTTCTTTTTGTACCATGGAAGAAAGTGGTGAGTCAGAAACTCCGCATACTTTACAGAGGTCAACTTCCCACCTTCAGGGGCCCTAAAGGGGCCGACCAGCTCTCTCCCCATGATTCCGGACCAAAACATGACTCCGCCACCTCCTTGCTGACATCGCAGCTGTGTTAGGACATGGTGGTCGTCCACCAACCAATCCGGACTCATCAGTGAACAAAACTGTTTGAAAATGAGTCTTCATGTATTCCTAGGCCCACTGGAGCCGTTTCTGCTTGTGAGCTTTGTTTAAGGGTGGCCAAATAGACGGTTTATGTATAACTGCAAGTCTCTGGAGGATCCTACACCTTGATGTTCGTGGGGCTCCAGAGGCACCAGCAGCTTCAAATACCTGTTTGCTGCTTTGTAATGGCATTTGAGTAGCTGCTCTCTTAATCCGATGTATTTGTCTGGCAGAAACCTTCCTCATTGTGCCTTTATCTGCACGAATCTGTGTGTGCCGTGAATCAGCTACAAATCTCTTAATAGTACGATGATCACGCTTAAGTTTTCGTGAAATATCTAAGATTTTCATACCTTTTCCAAGGTATTCAACTATTTCATGCTTTTGGGCACTAGAGAGATCCTTTTTCTTTCCAATATTACTTGAAAATGGTGGTCTGCTTAATAATGTGGAGTGTCCTTCTTAAGTTGTTTTTCCTTTAATTGGACTTGGCAAACTCACTGGCACAAGTGTGTGAGATTGATTTCACTGACCCTAATGAGCCTGAGATACAAGACCATCCATGAGTTTCACTGGAAAACTAAACATTTTACCTTAATGACACTTAAACACAATTTGCATAATAATTTGGAAAGTGGTGTATATACTGACTTATCGTTCAATATATGAAAGTTGGAACAATACATTTTTGGGCTCAATATTTATCTTGTGTCCAATTGCTTTGTGGAAGTGGGGAGAGTTTGGGTATTTTTGTTGTAATACCATATAACACCAATCTGAGCTGTCCAAGGTTAAATAAGTGACTTCTATGGCTAATTATTGATTCACTGCCTTTAATGAGACTGTATATTTAAAAAAAATGTGTTTACTGGGATTATTATCCTGCTTTGTAGTTATTGTGTCAGTGGCATTAAGTAGTATCAGTATTATATCTCTGTAGTATATCTCTGTTGTGATATATCGCACTTCAGACTTTGTTATCGTGATAGGCCAAAACTTATCTCATTAATTCCAGAGCACGAGTTGTTGATAAAACTCCTGTTGCAGTTCCATATAAAACTAAGTGACTTAGTGATGCAGTGTATTCATGTTGGGTTGGAGCGTGGGCCTGTAATGATGGCAGCACACTGTGATTATGATGTTTACTGAAGTGAACTGATCAAGACTGAAGGGAGAGTCTGACGACACCACCACATGCTGCAGACATATCAGTACAACAATGGCTCCCCTGGGACTGCTCTAGGCTTTGATTAGCATTTTGAGAGTTGTTAAGTCATTATGTTCACTAGAAAATGTCTAAAATAACTTTTTTTTATTTCTTTGTGGCGAGCAAATACTTACACTGATACGGCCTTACTGATACTTTGCAGTGACGTCAAGCTGGGAGTGTTCTACTTGTATGTTTATGTTGAGGGAACTTCAGAAGTTACCATGCAGCTAAAACTCAAGAAAAAATGCTAAATGGATTTAAACACATTTTCATGTGCCTGTGATCAATACGAGCATTTGTGGCTTCATTCACTGTTTGATTTTCAACTAAAAAAGGTGAGAGTGACTAACTGAAAAACTAATGCTAGCTAGTTTTGACTGAAATGCTGTTTGAGAGGGTTTTGTTTAACAGCACACATCAGCTCACCTGTTGTAGTTCCAGCTACAGTAAGTCAGTTCTTTATGGTCAGATTGTGTTAAAACAAAGCTCAGATTAATGTCTAACTTGGGAAACAGAGCTATAGACTGAATAGTGTCTCAAGTTAGCTTCCCCCCCGCAGGAAATGTTGATATCAGCTGCAAAGTGTCAATATGTGAATGGTGGTGGTCAGAGGGTCCCATGGTGCAGATTGGCAGTAAAGTCAATGAATAATGCAATGTAAGGGGCTCTGCAAGTCCACGATCTAGAGTGTGAAAATATATAATAGTACTACAATTAGCGAATTAAAATATATGCACAGATAAGGTGCTATTTGATTCATTGTTATGCCAATAATAATGGTTCTCAACAACAGTGACAAGAGCTAATCAAAAATGAGAGGGTTAGCAAGTGGGAGGAGTGGGACTGAAATGAACTGGCGGCCAGCACAGAGGCGATTGGACACCATATTGGCTAACTGAGTCCTGTTTGTTTGGCAGAACTGAAAGAGGGGACTCTATAATTAACTACTCTTTTGTCTTTACCATCTCATCTCTGTCACCCTCTTCTTATATGCGCTGTCTTCATCTCTTCCTTAGCCATTTCTCCCTGTGTTAATCACATGGGGTGATCGGCAGAAGAAAGCCCTACCCAGCATGGTCCTATCTCATTCTGAGCTAATTATTCATTATTGTGCAGTTCAAACACTCCTCTCGCTTTGACATGCAGCACGGATTCTGAGACAGCCCTGATCACAAGCTTTTTTGATGTAATTCGGCAATTAAATCTCTCCTCTACTCTGTTTCTGTTATGACTTCTCAAATGCCTTTCACAGCTCCAAATCCAAATGCCACGGGCTACCTCATTGTGTCAAGATAGAAACAGATGCTTACAGAGATGTCTTTTTGTAGATTGTTTCCACTGCGCAGAATGCATTGATCATTTTACTATAAAGTGGTGAATCAAAGTAAAACATCTGATTTTACTCAGATGGACTACACTAAGGTTATCTGCTGCAGATGTTGAAGATAAGAAAACATTTATTCCTAAAGTACAGGAAGGCCGTAGAACAAGAATGCCTTGAAGTAGCCTGGCCAGCCAAGCCTACATGTTTTTCCAGAGTTCCAAGGGGTGACTGACAGGCCAATAAACCAAGCGCAGAAATTAACGGTAACAGTAGCTCTGGTAGAGTGTTAACTGTTCAAACCCGCTCGCGACATAAACATCGTCTGATCCACAGGTTGGTGGTGCAATTCCTGCTCCTGAAGTGCTGTTTTTGTACCCTTGGGCAAGACATTTAAGCAAACTCACCCCCCAGTGTCTGCATACACTGGTGTGTGAATGGGTGAGTGGTTCCTTGATGTAAAGTGCTTTGAGTGCCTTTAAGGTGGAAAAGCGCTATATAAAAATGAAGATTTTGTTCTAAAAACTTGCCAAAGTATGTGCCTGGTAGCAAAGCCACTGGATTCAAAGAGAAAGTGGAAAAACTCAACTTTAAGAAAAAATACTATCTAGGGAGAATTGCAAAATATAAACAGTATAAGGCTATAAAACATTATGAGCAACATATTTATAGTATATTTACAATCATGTGACTACCATACATTGCACTTGACACATGTTTGCATAGTGCCCCATAGCATTGTTTTAATTAATAGTTGGGTGTTACCTTCTCTGTATCTCTCTGACTCTGTTCCAGCCGATTGGCCAGCCAAAGCTTAAACCGGACAAATTAGGCAGAACTGATGTCCTGCACAAGCAAGATGCCTTTCAATGGACTGTGTAAATTAGCCTTTAACAGCAGCACACAATGGTGTGCTCAAGGTCGATATGTGCTCAGCCAGTCCTGCGCAGGTGTAAAAACTTTTCACACACGACTGCAGTGAAGGGATAGACAACCCTGAGTTATTTCTGCCAATAATAGCAGACTGAATATTTGAACAAACCACAACAATAGGCTGAGCATGAACAAGGTGGAATAAAGCACATCTTCACAACTGAAAAAGCCAAGTTAAGGTATTCAATTTAAATGAGTAGCTTTTCTGGTTGGGGCCCATCACCTGCTTTACTTAATTTCTCAAAAGTCCCTGAAAAACACGCATTCTTACTCAGCAGGGTTGCCTCTCAATAGATATTGGTCTGGTTCCATGAAGATATGCTATACTGTGGAATATTCAAGGCAAAGCAATAACATCTGTGGAAAAAAGGCAAGGGACAGACCCTACATCAGAAAAGTAATATAGTGCAACATTGAAAATAAGAAACATTTAATAAGCCCAGCTGGCACATTATAACTCAAAACACCAGGGGTCAGTAATGAACAAAATGATTGCTCTGCTCAATGGACATTTATGGTGAGACATGTTAAGGGTAGAAAATAATGAGCAGAACAACAAGCTTTGCAAATATATTACAAATCTGAGAATAACCAACAGCATTTCAAATTGTTTTCCAAGTTTGACAGTTTTAAGTGATCTTCAAAGGTACAGGAAGTACACTGGCACTGGAGCACTAATAAAAGATGTCTAGGCTAGTCATAAAATCTACTGTGTTTCAAAGGTTAATTAGACAATGCTGCTCTCAAAATTAATTTAAAGAGCTAATGGTTAGAGGCACATTAGCGGCTCATAAATTTAACTGTGGTGTCAGCCCTCTGGCCATTCCCAAAAGTTGGAGAGATAAAGGACATCCAGGATACACAGAGTATTCCCTAGCCTTGCCTTTCTCACTTGATCACATTTAAAGATGGCATTTTGCAGTGAGTAATACTGCCCTAGAGATCAATCCTCAAGTACAGCATCCATCTGCAGTCCATCAATACTTCACATTTAAGTTGTTAGAGCATTTATATTTTTTTATTTGGCCCAAAAGTACTGACTCTTCAACTCAACTCTAACTACAGGCAAATAACTTTCAAATTAATAGCTCTTATCTGTTGAGTGCTGAGAGCAATTTTCCACTATAATTTAATTTAATTATTGTAATCAATGTTTGTGATGGAAAATACTGCAATAATCCAGACTTTATGGAAGTCCATGCTTCATTGCCGCTGGGGCAACTTACTACTGTCTTAAACAGTAAATAAACTTTCTGCTACCAAATTGTGTACTGTCACAAACCCGCTCAGGGTTCAGACAAGATGGAGTCTACACATGTTTAAAAAGGGTACAAAAACAGATTAATTAAAAACGAGGTGCAAAGTTGTGGCCACATGGAGAAGAGGAGAGAAGAGAGTTACAATCTCCAGCAGTCAGCTTTTAAAGGTGGTGGGCCCTACCCACAATCAGGTGCAGCTAATGGTCAGTCCCTTCCACTCTGGAACCTGGGGAGGGGGAGAGAGGCGGCAGCAACACACACAAACATACACCCACAAAGTCCAGGCTGTCACATGTGTGCTGTGATTAACGGCATTGGCTTTAGTAATTTTGCAATGTTACTGTAATATTAACTAGGTTAATTTGTAAATGTGTGGTCTCAAACAGTCTAAAACTGAGTATGTGCTGCCAGTATATTTCAGCAGAGACCTGTGACATCACACATCTCTGCTGCAGTTGGAGACACCTGACTGCAGGGGCGGAGTTTGGAGTCTTAAAATCTGTCGGACCAATCACACTGTTTCTCAGGGGTGGGGACTGGAGTCTTACACCTGTCAGAGCAATCACATTGTCACATTCACATCACATTCCTCATAGTCCAGATCCCTTGCAGTGCTGCCATGCCACCATAGCATTGTTATCATGTCCAGGCTTACCAGGAAGGAACAAATGATTGCTTTTTGAGATAGATTAAGACCCATGTTTACACATATTTTAGAGATCATTTGATTTTTCTTATAAATAATAAAAAGAATGCATTGTGGTCCGATGGCTGGAGCACTTATCTCCGCACTTGACAAAACCTTACCTACATAGTTGTAGTGCAGAAAAGTAAGGCGGAACAAAAGAATGAAAGAAAGTTCAGCTCACATCCATCAATTTTAATAGCTCATTGTCATTCTCTGTTCGTCATCTCAGTGGTGGCACCTTCACAAAAAGTAAGTGCATTTTACCTAAGAGCACAACATGTCAAAGTGTTTGGCCGAGATCTAGTCCACACCTGTAATGAAAATACAGCCGACTGTTCTACTCTGCTGCCGTTGAAATCTAATGGAAACTAATGTGAAGCACGAGTGGCAGCTGGCACCACCCAGTTATAGCCTAATCTCTTTTATTAGTTCTGCTACAATAAACAGATGCTGAGTAATGGCAGTGGCAGATGCATTGTTAAGAACACACACGCAGTTTGTGTGGAGAGACACATCAGGTGAACTGTTGTATGATGAGGAGGAGTGCATCAACTGCAGTCAAAGCAGTCACATGCCAATGCTGTTATGAGAAATGTTTTTCAGGAATACATGTGACCTACCTAGATTTTTAACAAAAAAACCTTTTCTGAGATTAATGTTTTCTGTGCACTGTCCTCGTTTAAAATAAATAAATAAAAAGTTCAATTTATTTAGGCTTATTTATAGAAAAGTAACACTACGGTAAACCCCTAGCAAAATAGTCTTGCTGTAACACTGACGCTTTTGTCCAAACCTCTCTGGCACCACAGCATCAGCCAGTTGCACTAAGTGTATAATTGGAACTATAGTTTGAACATTTCACCCTAAAACAGTGCCCCCTGTGGAGATGGGTGCATGCTCACACTCAGCACAGTGGGATGATCTGACAATGACAGCCAATTACAGAGCAGTGGTGGAGCTGCACAATAGAACAGCAGACATATAGAGAGGAGACTGGGGTATAATCATGCAGCTTTTCACAAACCCAAAGCTTCCCTGCGTGTGGTGGAAGTTAAAGGCACTGACCTCCTCTAGGTTCTTTTAAAATATTAAATTAAAGTGAAACCTCAGTGTATCTGAAGTTTTTTTTTGTTTTGTTTTTTGATATTGCGCTGCAATGTTTTGTTGATCATAAACTGCTTGTGTGTCAGGTTGCTGCTGCTGTCACTGCCTTTAATATTTGTTTGTCTGTTGTTATACACATATGGACATATTTGACCAGACAACCATCAGTGTATGTAGGCATTTATATTGCCTACATACATACATGTTATCAGCTACATCCTGGTAGAGATGGAGACTCTTGATTCGGACTCAAGTAGTGCTTAAGTCTCTGTTCAGATTTGATTTGATTTTACTCAGTGTGATTTGGGAATTCAAAATACCTTGTGTCAGTTCAAAATACAACATTTGATCAATTTAAAATACAAAACTTTGTTTTCTACTGACACCTTGTGGTTGAATTAATAATTTTAGCGAAGATGTGAGAGGATATAGACCAAAAAATACATCCTTACTAATCAGAAATTAGTAATTTTGTCCATAAAGGGTCAACATTATGCTATTTTCTGATTTGTGTTATAATCCTCATCAAAAACATATCTGCAGTTGTGTTTTGTTTCATTCACACAAACCCTGCATATTTATAGGGCGTTCTCTCAAACTGAAAACACTGTGTTCCAGCTAGTGATGTCATGCTGTCATAAAGAAGTGCTTGTCTAAGTGCTCCACTGTGTTTTTAAACTTCGTATTGTTTGATTGATTGTGTTAGCCCTAGAGCTGTCAATCTCTGCTGAACAAATGGTAAAAGAGTAGCTGTTAACTTGAAAACTACCACTGCATGACATCGCAAGGTGGAACAGAGCATTTTGAGCTTTGCAGATGTAGACAGTCTAATAATGCAGGATTACTCCAACTTGTATGAATGAAACAAAACACAACTCAGAGTTTTTGAGGAGGCAACAACATTATAACAGCTCAATAGAGTCAATTTTATGTAATATAGGACCTATAATAAATCTGCAAATTGACCAGTAAACTGATAAATGTGCATCAAACACCAAAACATCTCTATAGTCTAAAAATGTTATTTTTAAACCCTGTTCACAGTGTTCAGTTGCATTACCTATACCCAGTGGCGCTACTATATGCTTTAGGTTGCTTGCTTGATTGCTTTAGGTTAAGACATTTGGCTAATGTTTCGTGATTGTAAACTGTGATAGAAGCACTTGTATAGCCCTTTTTACTTAGGCCCATAAAAGCTGTACTCTTCTTTATGTTTGTTGTTCCCGCTCGAGGTGTAGATAAACCTGAGACGACAGGCCGAGGCAGCCAGGGGGAGCTCCGTGACACAGACAGATAAGACAAACGCCGCAGAGGAAGAAGCGCTAAGCCATTGTAGCAGGCTATGAAAGTAGGTAATTAATGCGCGGAGAGGAGGCTGTACCGGGAGCACCTTTACAATAGTTGTTGTCTGCTTTTTTCAGCACCATGGATAGAGGCAGGAGGACTGAAAAAAGGTGTCATGGGATCTGTATTGTAGTGGCCACAATGGAGAGAGTGAATGGACAAAGGATAGAAATATGTAGTTTGAGTATGAGGCTGTCAGAGCAGGAGATAAGACTGAGAGGAGGCCTGAGGGGAGCACTTGTTAAACAGACACACATACAATATGCTGACGGGCCACAAAAAGACTATTTATAGAGCTCAGCAGCAGTGCAGGCTGGGTTATAAATATTTTAAATGGATAAATACAGACTCTTACTTCAAAAGATAAAGAAGAAACTAACCACTCCAAAGTCAAATGCAAGCCGTTTGATTTTGAGTTTTAGTTTTAACTTAAAGATCTATATAGGCATATACATTACACAAAGTTGACTCTTCTGTTGTTTCGGTCACATATGTTTGAGTAACCCTTTATCTGCATACATCTCCAAAGCTCAAAATGCTCTGTTCCACCTTGTGATATCACTTTTTAATGTCCCAAGAAGAAATGAAAGCAGACGTTTTAAAGGGCTCATATTAATCTATTTTCTGATCTCTGTTATAATGTTGTTTCTTCATCATAAAGACACCTTCACTCAGCCCTCTACTGCACTAAAGGTAAAAAAGTAGCTGTTAACTTGAAAACTACTGCTTCATGTCATCACAAGGTGGAACAGAGCATTTTGAGCTTTGGAGATGCAGACAGACTAATAATAAAGTAACTCCAACATATGTGAATGAAACAAAGCACAACTCCAGGTATGTTTTGATGAGATAGCACCATTATAACCATTATAAGCTCACAAGAGTCAATTTTGCATAATATAGGCCCTTTAAGGTTCCATAACGCAAATGTAAACCTGACAATATTGCATAACACATCCCTGTACAAATAGATAGCAGAGTCATACCAAAATCTCATCTAACAAAAGCCAGTTGAACACCGTGTCACGACCATACAAACTCAACAGGGAGGCTGCAGCCATCTCTCAAGGGCCCAGAGTTTGTGGAAAATCTGTCTGAAAAATCGTCATATAAAAGCAACAGAGGCAGAGGGAGGAGAAGAAAACAATGCGCCGACAGACATTAAATATTGAACGAAAAGATGAGGCACACGGCTGTAAATATAGTGGCAGCTAACTTTGGATGGCCAAAACACAATAATTCTTCTTTCTTTATGGTTTCGCTTCAGAATTCCAATGACAAACTTTGATATAGGAAAGATATTAGGTGTTCAAAAGTGGGCCTAGACAGTGTGTGCTGGAGGGATAGGCTAAGTGCTCCTTTATTGCATTTTACAAAGACAAGATGTAATAAAGCAGGAATAGAAACAGTAAGTACATGGACATTTCTCTGGCAGCTTTGAGACAAAAATGGGGACTATAATTTAATAATTAAGATGACAATGCATGATCAGATTCAATTTACAGCACATTGTTAAACGTAGAATGAATCTTGGCCTAAATCCGCACGCTGGAACTTGTGACGTGTACTTAAAGATGAATCTAAACTGATTAGCACAAAGTTTTACAAGATGATCAAGAGGACTCATTCAAACACATTTTAATTGAGTGGTTTGGAAAAGACGTGTGTTAGACGGTGTCATTACATTACAGCTGTGGTCATGTAATTTCTATGGATATGCCATTGCTCTGCCTGGAATGTTCCACAATACGGTTTATTCAATTACAGGTGGTTTGTTTAGCTACCTGGAAAAACAAGCATTCTGACTGTGAGTGGGGTTGCCTTTCCACAGATCTGACCTGTAAATTGGTCTGATTTGGTCTCCATGAAAAGAGAAAGGTCCTAAGACCCTACGCAGAAAAGTTACACAATGCAGTGTTATATAATAAGTTATACTTCTCATGGGTAAATGTAAGTTACAGTTTTGGGGCTCCTATGACATCTGGCAGAAGGCCTTGTTGAAGAGAGGAAATCCAGAAGACTTTGGCTTGAATTTGATAGATTTTTGGATCAGTGTATCTCCAAAACTACAGCTCTTATAAGATGTTTTGGATCTGCAATATTCAGTTAGTCTTGATGAGAAAATAACATCAGAAAATATCACAATATGAACTATTTTCACATTTTCAGGTACAGCAACTGTTAAGTCTGGGTCTGTGAAAACGTACAAAAGTGATAATAATAATCATAATACACACATGCTATTGGTCATAATGTTCTTTCTGTTCACTGAAAATCAGCACAGTGGAAAGAAAGAAAGAAAAAAAAAAAAACAACAGTGACATGAGTTGTGAAAGGTTGCTGGTTTTCATAACCCTGTGGTAGCCTTTAGTCTGCTCAGACACTTCCATGAGCCCACATTATCCAGGTCACCTCTCAGGGCTGCTCCTCCGAGACACACTATGGATTCAGAGAAACTCTTCTCTGACACATAGCAATATATTTGTCAAATCCAGCGCCGACTGGAACTAATATCCAGACAGCAACTGACAACACCACACAGGCAACAAAAGATATAGCAATTTAGAAGCACTGTGTCATACCAGCGCTGATGAACACTTGCACAGTTTCTTTTCACATCTAGATTATACGTTTCAAACAAGTCACAAGTTAGTCTCACTTTTAGAACAGACTTTCTTGATACTTTGCAGTGACATCATGCTGGGGGTGTTGTACACTGCATCTCTATTGGCGGAAAGTTCAGCAGTTACCATGGTGACACAATACATATATCAAACGCAGATTTAAAAAAAAAAATGTTTTAAGATAGTTTGAAAATTTTTAAAAATATATACAAAATGGATTCAAACAGCATATTTTCAGGAGCCTGTGAACAATGCAACAGTTCATGGTCCTGTTTAGGTTTTATTAGCAACAAAAAGGTGGGAGTGAATTATTGAAAAAGTGTTGCTAGCTTGTGACTGTAATTTTATATGTGAGCGATATGTTTAAGCACACAAATCATTTCACCTGTTGTAGTTTCAACCAAGTGAGCTCTTTCTCGTCAGACTGTGTTCAAATAAAGTTCAGATTAAAGTCTAACTTGAGTAACAGAGCTTCTAACAGAGTAGTGCTTTCAGTTCATCAACATTCCCTGGGGTGCCTTGTCTCCATGGAGAAGTTATTGCTATGCCTGGCATGTTCCACAGTAAATATAAACCTTGCATTTATTTAATTATTGTTATGGCTCCATTCACTAACCATACATTTCAGCTGTGAGCGTTCTGATCTGGTCTGGACTTGGACTGGAGTCACCTTCTTGTCTTCATGGATAAGTTTAAAGCAGACCTATTATGCAAAATTTACTTTTCAGAACTTTTAACCATGTTATAGTTGTTTGCCATCACCATTTACTCACCCAAAGTTCAGTTCAATACGCCATATCGTCGATCAGCTACTGCCTCCAGCATACGTCCATTCTTTGTACTTACCTTGTATTCCAATTTTATTTTCTTTATCTGTGATATACATAGGATTCAGCAGCATCATATAGTTATTTTGAAAACAAAAAAAAAAAAAAGTGACAAATGAAAAATAAATAAAAATAGCAACAACTTGGGTACTGCAGTTTTCTAAGATTTAAAATGTATATAACATAATGATCCACGGGCGTCATAGATTATAACTATATAACAAACACAAGCATACACAATATGTCTTCTATTATATTATATCCACTATATTGTGGAACATTGCAGGAATAGCACCTCTGTGTATAGACAAGAAGGTGGCAGACCCTTTCAGAAAAGTTACATAGTCCACCTTTAAAACATATAAAGCAAAAGTTTATACTTGTGTTCATATTTGGCAGGTTCTAACAGGGTGTGCAAGTCAAAAATAAGCAGCTCTTTTGCTGAAGTGGAAACTCAAGTACTGAATGGGATCTTAATGGAACACAGCCTTAAATATTAAGCCCCTGCCAAACTCTGAGGGACTAACACAAAATCAATATGTTTGACCTTGATTGGAGCACCCCTATTACCCATAGCAACAGAGGCAGGAGTCAATCACACAACTTTGGCTCAGGTACCAAAATCTATATATTTATTCATCTTTTACAGTTTAACTTTGTGGGATTATGCAAACAATAGAAATGTGAAACAGCAGCTAAATGATCTTATATATCTGTAATAATTGCTGAGGGATTTGCAGGCTTATCACTGTATGAGAAGACCAGAAAATTCAATTTTGTCTGCACTGATAATTGTACATTTTGTCTTTTTTATTTTTATCTCTAAATGTTGGCTGTAAGTTTAAATAACATTTGCAGTAAAGGTCAAATGTCTAGCTGGGTTACTTTTTTCATTACGGGCTGTAGTTTCCAAGTGTTTCAGGAGGCAAATTGTTGTAAAATGCTGTAGGAAAGATTCAAAGATGCAACACGATTAGAAGTAGATCCACAAATTAAAAAGAAAAAAAAAAGTTAATGCTCCTCCTCTCATGTACAAGGCAAAATAAAAGGAGTACTTAATAACAGACTTATCAGATATTTACAGCCTGTAGGGACATGTGGTATTTTATTTAGCCCCTGGTAAAGTAAGAGTGATCAGCTTTTTTTAAGAAGGCAGACTTTTTTGTCATACTTGGACCATGCTTTTTTTGTTCAATATAAAACACATTATTTATCTAAAACTTACTGAAAACAGGTCTAATTTCATCGTAGCAAGCTGCAGAACTGACTATTTATAATGTTTCTGTTTTGAAAAATATGCTACGTCACTAGACCATTCTTAAAGGGGATATTTCCAACTTTATAATAAACTTTTTGGAGCTTTCTACCATTTTATAACATTCTCTTATCAAAAACAATCACTCCCAGGCACTCACTATTCAAACTCTCCATTGTAATTCTATCCAATGCTCAGCCCACAAGCCTATGTCTCCCATACTCCCGCATGACAATTTTTCATAAATATATGAAAGTATGACATATAAAAATACACAGAAGAGCCTCCTGGTGCACTTCCTATTTGGAATGCGGTGGCTATTGCATTAGCTATGTCCATTCATATATACGGTCTATGGTAGCTGTTATTTCTGTGTTTTTTATGAAGCTAGTCCTCACATTCTAGAGTCAATACAGATAAGCATTTGTTTACCCATTGCTATGGTGATGGCAGCAGAGTAATGATATTTTATTATTATTATTATTATTATTATTATTATTCATCCTGTATTATCCCTGTAGGGAAATTATCCTCTGTATTTATGGGTGGGCAGCACACGAAGGTGCCCGGGGACCCATCTCCATGATCTTACTGCTAGGCTTGGTCAGGACCTCAGCTGGAGGATTTTTACCAATGGATGATGTTTTTGGGTTGATGGGGAAACCGGAGTACCCGGAGGAAACCCACCCAGTCACGGGAAGAACATGCAAACTCCACAAAGAAAGGCCTGGGCAACCCGGGGATCGAACAATATAGGAAAAGGTTAAAGAGAAGAGAATAGTTGCACAAATGAATTAGTTAGGGGGTAGAGGTTATGGTACAGGAGGGGTTAGGGGGTGGAGTTGAGGAGTTAAGGTCTAGGAGGGGTTAGGAGTTAGGATGATTTAAGTGTGAAGAGGATCCAACTCCGTGGGCCTCCTCACCCACTCCTCAGAATCTGCAATCTAACATTATCTTATAATTCTGCTCCTCCTCCTCATGTTGGAGTTTTAAGTCAGCTGCTTCTTTCTGAATCTCGGCTAAATCCATCTCCAGTTGAGCAATAATCATATCTTTCCTCAGCTGATCTATGTCCTCAATAGCGTTGGTCTCCTCCTTCTTCAATTCCGATCTTTACTTCCTGGAATTTTTGTAGTTGATCTTGCAGATCTTTGATGATCACCTCTGCAGACATCTCTAGCTCTTCCTGGTGCTTCTGTTCTTGCACCTGTAGCTCTTTCTTCAACAGGGCGTTTTCTCGCTCCATTCTCTGCATCTCATGAGACATCCTCTCCTCCATGCATTCCTCCACTCGTCTCAGTTTAGAGAGATTCCCTTATAGCTTCATTATTTTTAAGGTTTCCCTTAATGATAGACTCCAAATTGGTTATGGTTTGAGATTTCTCCTCGACAATATCCTGTAGCCTTTGATTAATTGCCTTCATATTTTGGATGACTGCTGGAGCAGGCATCTCCATAACCATCTTCTTCCTTATTTTGAACTTTTAGCTTCTCCAGTCCCTTCATAGTCTCTGCCAATTGTTGATGGAGTTGTGCATTTTCTTTGCCCAAATTTTGAACAAGTTTTGTGAATTATTTTCGGCCAATGCTGGTTGGCCGTCTCAGCTGCACCTTGAGAGGTTTGTTTGTTCTGCAGTTGTGGCTAGTTCATTCAGCACCGTTTTCATTAGGGATGCAACGATACAGTTTTCCCACGATTCAATGCATCTTGATACATGGGTCACAAAATCGATTTGATTTTGATATGTTTTAAGACGCAAAAAAAAAAAAAAAAAAAAAAAAAAAAAAACTCAGGTAATATTTTCTGACAATGAGTATAACATAATAACACTATGATATTAATGAAACAAAACATACATTACATACAATACAATACAGTATAACTACTCTACAGTTGTATTTTATATGTGAAGTTCATTTGGCTCAATTCACAGATCAGAATTTGTATTCAGTGAAAATAAGAACAGTGCTTACTCATGTTATTTTATATTTTATAATATAGCCAGTCTACTCTTAATATAGACTGCTAGGGGAGCTACACTATCAGACTTTTTGTTTTTTGATGATGATTTAATAATTTATTTTCTTATCCTTCCTTTTTTTGTCTGAGATGTGGAAATTATCGCTCTTTTAACAGCTGGAGCTAAGGTAAGCGGCTAATGCTAGCACCGCTAACACTATAACGGCTTATTTAAGAGTGTTTTATTCAGGATCAACAGTGTGATAAACCAACACTTCTATCTGCTTTCATTCAGTCGGGTTGTGTCCAGTTAAACACCTGTCGCAGTATGCCGTTGTTTTCCTGACTCTCACAACATATTGTACTGTAGTCTATAGTGACCGG
Source organism: Taenioides sp. WSHXM2023 (assembly GCA_029959045.1). Taxonomy (NCBI): domain Eukaryota; kingdom Metazoa; phylum Chordata; class Actinopteri; order Gobiiformes; family Gobiidae; genus Taenioides; species Taenioides sp. WSHXM2023. The sequence continues at coordinate 13,322,899 of CM057102.1, read as the reverse complement.
GCTAGTGACCACCAATGCCCACTACTTTTCAAGGTGCACTGTAGGAAATTTTGAGTGTACTACTTTTTTACCAACTGGACATTCGGACACCCCTAAAAATGGTGTGACCCCTAAATAGTGCCCTAAGTAGGGAATCGTGTGGACATTCGGACGCAGCCATCATGACTGAAGTGGACTCCAGAATATAAGCCCCTACTTACAATAGTTACTCCTTTTAAAGCCTAGTCAAAGTAAAGATGGAGGCTTTTCCAGGTATTTTTGAACAATAATTGTAATAATTAAAATTGCAGAAAAAACAATTTGAGTTTTTCCAATCATTTCTTTTTGAAAAAGAATGTATCACAAATCTAACTGATAATCTTTAATCACACATTTGTGTGGCTTTGTGTGTTTTGGCTAAGTGTTTTGATGAAAACTGTTGGAAGAGATGTCAAATTACAACAGGGTGTGCTTTTGTTGGTCCCTGGTTAGATCCAATATGGCCGACTTCCTTTAGAGTTTGGGGGGGGGGGGGGTTATGTCATACATTGTTTTACATGTTGGAACATGATGTATTTTTCAAGCTGAGCTTCAGATATTTTGTTTTGCCTTATTACTTTCAAAATAAGGCAAAACAAAGCCCAAGAATATGTTCTGAGAAGAGAGTTTAACAGTTTAACTAGAAAAGTCTATATGCTTTTTTGTACTTTGTTTTGTGCAAATTCCATAAAAGAACACCATGCAGTTGAGAGGATGGAAAACTATATTATCCTTCCTTTTCTTTCAATATCACAGTAAACAGGCTACCAATTATTTTGCCCTGAGTCTTTTAAGCAACAACACACGAAATCTTTAGACATTATGTGAACAACTAGGCCTACATATAACGCAGGGGCGATTACAGATAGAGGATTCCTGGGATTGTCACTTGAGACATAAATATACAGGCACGTTGAAAAGGTATTAATATTTGCCACATGTTTTTTCCAAGAACGGTGCTTTTTCATGAAGCTAGGTTGTACTCAACTCCTATGCATTATTTATGCCCTTGACAGCATAACAAATCACAACAATGGTAATCGCAATCTTTTGACAACCACAAGAAAATGACATGTCAACAGAATGACAAGGGAATGTGTTCAGAAAGCACAAAGCACTGGGGAAGTCTTGACTTTCATAGACATAATCAAAAGGAATAAATACTATAATTATATACTGGACTTATCCCATGAAAAAAAGATTAAAAATTGATTTTGAAAAACAAGATAGATGGAACAAAGATGAAAAACAACAAACAACATCCATAAAACGGCTCTTAAAGGTTTGACCAGAATGGAGTTCTGCAGTCACAGTAAAGCTAACAACAACTAGCATGCTAACCCTGCACTTCCTGATACTCAGGCAGTAAAACGCTTAAAGTGACCCTAACTCTATGACAGGTTGGACTACTTTTACCTTTTACTAAACCACAGTTAAGATTATTATATCCAAGATTTTTATAAAAACATTCACACTTTTTTTTCCAAGTTTGACCATTTTTTAGGTTTATAATGTTACTTCCTAATTGTAAAGCATGACATCGCTATAGGGAATTCCATAATGTTACCTAGCATAACTCCTCTAAGGTACACAGAAATTATTTGACAAATAAAATGATAAGAAAACACCTTTATTTTGCTGAAATTGCATTTAAAGTATCAGTAAAAATGTGTTTCTTGCGTGTAAATTGTGTCGACGTTTTGGGCAGAAATCTTCCTAGCGTGATGTCATCAGTATGTTGTAAACTCTCTACTTCCTGTAATTTTCAATATATTTTTCAACTTTTCTTCACAAATTTTGACACCAAGAGCTGCTTTTTGAATACATATGTACTGGTGAGACAAATTTTGCTCAAAAACATGGGAAAAATCAGATACAGGGCATTAAATAACTGTGCAAAACACAGCACTGTTGTCTCATTTTACATTTGGGAGAGTTTGTGCAGACTAAAATCACAGTAAATATTATAATTATTTGTCTCTTTTTAACCATGGCAATACTGTGCATATGTTCTTCTGTAAATTGCATACACGAGTCTCTTTTGGAGCGGGTTGGTTGGGTTTCTTTGGATTAAATAAGATTAGGGGGGCATTAAGAACCGAAAGCTTATACTGCCGCAGAATTGCATTGTGAATGATAGCTATTAGCTGCAATCCCTTCTGGTGACTGTGGCTATAGGAGTATAATATCTAAATGTACAAAGCCCAAGAAGATGTACTAAGAGAAGTCAATCTGTATTTTTTCTTGTTTTGAGCAAATTCAATAAAAGAAAACCATGCAGTTTTGTTTAAAGACATATTTATCAGTGCAAAACAACAATAATATTGAAAGATAGATCCTTGAAGTAGGTATGTATCCATGGGCTTCAAGATGAGGAAAAAATAGACAGTTGCAGTAGTGATAAACTATTTAAAGGTCAGGAAGTTGTAGGCATGCTCGTACTTTATTCATTCAAAAGATATAGAATATTTTGGGCTCATATTACACTATTTTCTGATCTATGTTATAATGTTGTTTCCTCATCACAAACATACCTGGAGTTGTGTTTTGTTTCATTCACACATGTTTGACTAACCCTTTATTATTAGTCTGTCTACGTCTGCAAAGCTAAAGATGCTCTGCTCCACCTTGTGATGTCATGAAGCGGTAGTATTCAAGCCAACAGCTACCTTTTATCTCTTGTTTAGCAGAGACTGGAAATCCCAGGGCTGAAATTATCCAGATGATGCTAGTGAAGGTGTATGGAGTTTAAAAACACAATGGAGCACTTCCTGTATTACCATCTAACATCACAAGCTGGAACAACAAAACACAATTCCAGGTATGTTTGTGATGAGGAAACAACATTATGACATAGATCGGAAAATAGTGTAATATGAGCCCTTTAAAACGAAATATTCTGTCTTTTGAATGAATAAAATACTAGCATGCCTACAACTTCCTGTGTTTCATTTATACTAAAAGCATGGCAGGTTAATGACAGCTGCCTCCAGACTATCAAATCACAAATTCAGAACCAAAGCTCAGCATGTGACAGATATTAATATAGAGGATTTATTATACCACCGACTGATGTGCAAATGTATATGAAGTACTTGCCTTTCATATGACGCAAGCCTGTCCCACACGGCATCAAAGTTACTGTCAAAGTCACCACGCACATGCATACATTATCTACCACTGCATGTGAGAAAAAGTGACTTCAACTTCATGAAAGCTGTCATAAAATGTACACCAGCTATTAGAAATACTACGAATTGTTTTGTGAAAGTTAAGTATAATAGTGATTATTTTATACGCAGTAATGGTCAGTAATGGTCCATTTTTAAAGGTTAACATAAAGATCTTAGGGAAGTTGAATGATGTAAGGTTGTGAAAGTGTTTCCTGATCAAAGTTACCATATATGTCTTTTAACAATCACACCTGATAATGTTCAAAGTATGATGCAATTTAGCATTAAAACTTGCTACCACTGCCACATACCACCAGCTTATATCTGCACACTGTCTTCATTTATGTCTTTTTGTAAAAACACGTGTCATAGAACAATGGTGTTGAAATATAAATATCAATGTGTGCTTTTAATACATCCAATTATGAGGCCCCTGTTGTTGGGACATGGTTAAAAAGAGAAGAAACAGAAACAGCAGTTACATTAAAATAACATTGGGTAACACAAATAACTACACTTTTAATAGCCTTAAAGGTGTACTGTGTAACTTTTCCATCATCTCCCTCTCTCTATGGAATGTTCCACAGTATTGCATTACACTTGTTTATCTCTATGGAGACAGCAGGTGACAGCACAGGGCCAAGTTCCATGTCACATCTGTGGAGAGGCGAGCTGATGCATAGTAAGAATGCAGATTTTAGGTCAATAACGACCCATTCAAGACAGATACATTTAATGCCATACCGGGACACTCCTGACAAAACAATAACATTTCCATGAAGACAGCAGAAAAGTTACATAGTGCACCTTTATTAAAGCATGAATAACGGCATACTCACAGTATCTCACAATGAACAAATAGTTTATTAAGAATTATTAGGGCTTAGGGACTAATTAATAATCTATGTTCTAATGCAAACCCTTAATTAAGCAATTACTGAACCTGGATCATTCTTAATAAGCTATGTCATGTTTTATTTAAGGCTAATTTAAGTATAGTTATTAAAACGTGCTTGGGAGTTGTTTTTGTTTGTTTTTTTCCAGACTGGATGAGTGTTCATCAGAACTATATTGAAAAAACTCAGACCTGTATGGATCTATATGTGACCATAGAACTTTAACTACACAAAAAGCCTGTTACTTATACTATTACCATGGCAACGTCACCTCCTCCCTCTCTCACACACCTTGAGCTGAATGAGCACATCAGGGTTACAGGAGAAAGCTGGAGGCTTGACTCCTATTCACAATGTAAAGAACTGTGTGAATATCCTGATGTTTCTGCATTTGCGTCTGGCTTTATTTTGTTTTCGCACTGTGAGACGAATGACTTTTGATGTAAAGGTGTCTCCACGTTTAGAGCATAAAACAGCTTTGAGCATGAAAGTAAGTGCATTAGTTAACACTCATGTTAAAGTTTGGGATGCACTAAATTGGTAAATACAATCCAACTAGCATGCTAATTGTGTACACAGCCAACTTATTTGGTTTTTGATAAATCCAATTGTATTAACGCTGACACAACTGCTGTCATTTTTTTACTATTTGACCCTACTAAAATTCTTCATCTCCTTGGACGCTACCAAATAAACATAATCAAACAAATATTAAACAAACTCAGAGTCTCTATCAACAGATTTAAGCTATAATCAAAAAATCAAAATTTCTCATTGAGGTGACAACATGGCATTATTGTGTTCAAATGGGCACAGTTGTGCGATGGCTGGTGTTCGGGAGACTCTCTGTTCCACTACAGCAGGTGGCCTTGTTATGCGCCAATAGTCTGTCACACTAAATGCCTCTAACACAAATAACTATACACTGACTGCTCTCTCCTATTCCACATCATTGTCTCTGGGGTGAGATTTTATACTTCACAAATGTATCTGTTTTCCTTTTGTAGCAATGAAGTAAAACATTAGTTAAACATCTCTGTAGTATTTGGACAAACCACTCCTGTTCCCTTTTCAAATCGTTATCGTCATGGGACCCCACAGGCAGGTCAGTGAGTAGAAATTTGAAATTATAGTAACACTTTATGAATATTATGAGGCTTATCAGTCAACAAGGTAAACTCGCAATTTTGTGCACTTTGACTGTAATGAATCAGTTAAAACCCTGGAAAATTAAATGTGTATATAGTGGCTCTAGCATCACAACATACTAGTAGACATGTTTTTTATAATAGTAGACATTTTGTTTTTCAATCAGGATCATCATTGAAAACCTCTCTTTCCCCCATTACTTTACATTGCAGCCCTGAAGTACGTCTTGGGGGCGTAGCTCGGGGTGAACTCAATTCAAGTGATTGATCATCTTAAATGTTTATCACACACCTGACCTATTGTGATTCAGCGTGCTAGCTCTCTCCTGCCTAGCCCCAACCATGGATCTATAATTCTATGGCCCCAACTTTCCACTGGCGGCATGTTACTACTAAACTAAAATAAATGGATAACAACAGCGCTATGTTCTATACAGTTATGGCAAGTTCAACTTCAAGTCAAAGTGCGTCCAGGGAACAGGTATTAGGGAGTAATCAGTCTTCTCTTCAGCGGGGCCCTTCTGCCAAGCAAGAAAAGAAGTATTAAGCTGGAATGAGTGTGTCTGGCTGCGGTGCATATCTTACGGCTCTTATTTTGATTCACACACTGGCTAGAGGCGGCTAGTTACTTTCACCTAAACCTCCACAGGAGAGCGTGAGGGAGAGACACACCGCTCATCTGACCCAGAGCGGTGGACACACTGACAAAGACTTGTCGCCAGGACCCGGGCACTCGCTCGCTGCTGTATCAAGCCTCTGCTCACTTGTTTCTGGGCAGAAAATTTTCACCTGGTTTAAGTCTACCTGGTGCCTTAGCCTAATATGGACTGGTCGTAGCTTTCAGATTTAAGTGGGAAGTGGGATTTTGTTTTACGACCAGCTCGTGCACTCGGCTCCCGGATCTCAGGTTGCGGACCTGATTGGACCAGGACTTGGACCAGTTTCATCTCGTCATATTGGACAATAATACACTTTTGGAGACAGAACCAACAGGACAGTGGATAGAGGATACACTCTGCTTCAGTCCTCTGGAGAAGGTAAGATGATTGTTTTCATTAGTTTTGGGCAAATCCGAGGACAGAGCCTCAGAGGTAAATAGTGCGTCATTGAGCTCGTGGGTACGACGGAGCTCCAGTGTTCTGCCGTGTGCATTGTAGGAGCGGCGCTGATGCCATGTGTTTGTGTTGTGACCATAGCCTTATTGTAGATTTGGTGATGTTGTAGGGGCTGGTTGTGAGCGGTGGATGAGGTTGTGCTGCTGCGTAAACTTTGTGCTTGGCTGTGCGTTGTGCCCTGATTGTGTTAACCAAACACAGTGCAAGCATAGGACAGGGGACGTGTTAAAGTATTTTAACGATCTTTTCCAGGCACTATTCGAATCCTCCTTATGGTTAGCTTAAAGATTCTATGCAATGCTCAACCCACAAACCTACATCATCCATGCTCCCACATGACAGTTCTCCATAAATATACAAACACATAATACAAATCTGCAACTTGATGTGATGTGCAGTAGTTTCATTGATTGTGTTGCAATAGTGCTGTGAAGGGTGAATGATGTAACGCAGGGAGCAAAAGGAGGGGGAGACTCAGATCATCAAAAACTAAACTGAAACTTATAAAACATGTTAATACCTTGTTTTCGGCAAATATAGCATTTTCAATAAAAGGTAACATGGTGATCTAATTATGTTATGTGTTAGCAGTTAATACCCCATAGAAGTAAAATAGAGGAGGTACTTTCTGTAATGTAACTTCACCAATTACAGGTCCTTGTTCAGCTCTTGTTTGAAGTAGGTGCAATTTCTGACAACCAACTCTAGGAGACTTTCAATTAGTCCCTAACTGGATTTTTGTGTCTGGTTGTCCGTCTGGTTTCATAAAGGAGGAGTCGGTGAGTCAATGGCGGAGAAGCACTCATCAAACTGCTGCTAGGGCCTGACGCTTTTTTAACAGGCTAATCACAAGTTGACATCACACTGATAAAGGGGAGTGTATGATTGAAACAGTGGAAAGAAACACCCCGTAATGGCCATGTATTGGTGAGTGCTAGAGGCTATATTTGGCTGAAGTGCCCCCACAAAGTACAAGGCTTTCCTTCACAGCATCATGGGCTAATTTGGGTCAGAATCTCCATATGTACACGGCATCAAACAGGGCTCGGCTTATGTTTTCAAGATCTACTAAAACTGCTCTCGGCGATGCGATAGTTCATCTAGTGTGTTAGTTCAGCCCTAGTGAGTTTGAAAAAATATCACAATTAATTGGGTCATAATTTAAATCACAATAATTTGAAAGTTAGTGTGTACTTTTAAAGGCCCTATATTACACAAAATCTACTCCTCAGCTTTAAGTCATGTCAGAATCAAAGTGTTTTGTTTCATTCACACGTGTTTGAGTAATTCTTTATTTTTTGTCACTCTAAATCTCCAAAGCTCAAAATGCTCTGATCCACCTTGCAATGTCATGAAGTGGTAGTTTTCAAGTGAGCAGCTACTTTTTTACCTTTTGATCAGTAATAATTAGAAATTCCTGGGCTGAAAATATCCAAATGATTCTGTTGACAGTGTATGGAGTACAAACACAGTGGAGCACTTCCGTTGTACCACATGACATCACAAGTTCATCAGAGTGTTGTCTATTTGCAAAAAGTCTAAATATGCAGAGTTTGTGTGTTAAACGTGTGAATGGAATAAAACACAACTCGAGGTATGTTTTTGATGAAGAAACAACATTATAACATACCAGAAAGTAGTGTAATATGGGCACAATGTTGTGTGTACAATATAATATTTTGCTCCAGGTTTTGGAGGGCAGGACAAGTGCCCGTATCATTCTGAACAATATTTACATTTCTTTGTAATTTTCACATATTTTTGTAATCACAACTTTGATTATTGCACAACACCATCCATGCTTCATAGGATCTGTGTGTGTGTGTATGTTTTTACTTACTTATAATCTTGCCTCACAATTAGAAAATTGCATCTTTGACTTCCAAGCTCAGTCCTTTCTGTGCAGTTTACATGCTTCTCCCTGTGCTGGTTTCCTCTGGGCTCCCTGGTTTCCCCATCAACCTAAAATGTACAATGTCAAGATCTGGAGATGGGTCCCTCTGCTCCTGACAGGTTGCCTCAGCGGCATTGAAGGATGGGTCAAACGCAGAGGACCTTAAATTGTGTTGTAGACATTTTTACATGATGGTGAAATATTTAAAGTGAACTTGAACTTTCTGATTAATAATATTCAAGTGTACTTTTCTATGAAAAACACATTTAGTGGAAAATTTCACATTCTTGCCAATTTCTGACTTTTTGTCTCATTTTCAAATTGTGCCTCCACATTTAATTTCCCTTTTGTTCTGCAGATTTGCCTCTATCACCACTGCAAAAATCCATCACTTTGCAACAATAAGTGCATTCATATCTTTTGGCGCACTTACCCATAATGCATTGCAGCGAAGGCACAAGGCTGCAGGAAACAATATGCGCTCATAAATCAATAGCAGTTGCGCAGGCAATGAGGCAGAGCGTGGGACAATTGGAGGCAGGGGACAGCTCTGCGGACTTCTCGGAGAAGGGCCCTGATTCTGTATCGTTCATGACAAATTAAGGTCATCATTAAAGGAACGTCCACCGAAGCTGCGACTGCGACAAAAACAAGGATTTTACTGGATGGATCTTTGCAATGTAGAGTTATCTTAAAGGTCCTATATTACCCAAGATTGACTTTAAGCCATATTAAAATGTTGTGACCTCATCAAAAGCATACCTGGAGCAGTGTTTTGTTTAATTCACACATGTCTGAGTAACTCTTTATTATTAGTTTATCAACATCTCCAAAGCTCAAAATGCTCTGTTCCACCTTGTGATGTCATGAAGTGGTAGTTTTCAAGTTAACAGCTACTTTTTACCTTTTGTTTAGTAGAGATTAATTCAGATAATTCTAGTGAAGGTGTATGAAGTTTAAAAACACGGTGGAGCACTGGTGTCACCATGTGACATCACAAGGTGGGACAGAGTGTTTTCTGTTTGAGAGAAGAACTCAGCCTAAATATGCAGGGTGTGTGTTAAACATGTGTGAATGAAATAAAACACAACTCCAGGTATGTTTGTGATGAATAAACAACATTATAACAGATCAGAAAATAGCGAACGTAATATGGGCCTTTTAAATGGGGAATGTAGGAGCCACAGCACACTGTGAGAAGACTTGGTTTGCCAGATTATTGATTTTTTTTCTTTTCTTAACACTACAAGCCCAGTTGACTCTGCATTAAAGGTTTTTTTTTTTTTTTTTTTTAGCTTTTGGCAGCTCCAAAAACTACTATAAATTGCTAGTTCCAGTTCTGACTTTTTAAGAGAGATGAAACTTCAGTGGACGTTTTTTCAATACAGACTGTGAGTGTGAATGTTTGTGCTTTGGGAAGGCACAGTCAATTTGTAATGTACTTTTTATTTTTTACTGGCAAAATGACTACTGTTATGAAAGGAAAAATCTGGTTATTTCTATTGTCTGAGAAAGTGGGTTTACTCCGTGGTAATTTGTTCTCTTCATTTGACCTGTCAGTCCAGTTTGTCAGGGCTAGCGGGTAACTGTGAACAACTAGTACCAAGAAGAGGTTTCCAGAGATCTGAGGTGACAGTGCTACCCATTAGCCACTGCGCCACCATTGTAATCTTAGTCAAAGTGACAAATCGTGCTGTGAGATTTTCAGAGAGCTGAGAATGATCTGTGTATTTACCTTCTGAGAAACCAGACCTGACAGGAACAAAATGTCTTCCTAATGGACATAGCTAACCTGCTAGCCGCCACGTTCCAAATAGGAAGTGAGCGTGGGGGAGCTTCCGGCTCTATTGACACTGACTCCAATTGACTTTACATTGAAAAATTGTCGCACCTCTCTCTGTAATTGCTACAGGGAGCCTCGTCATTTTTACATGATCCTGGTGTTTTTATTTTGCTATTTTGTCTGTAAATGAATTCCTACTTCTAATATTGAACTCAGCTCCAAATTCGCCCCTAACTGGATGTCACACTCCCTTAGTCCACTCCTTTATACAGTCTGGTTGTGACTCAAGGTTGTGCCTCCTCCCCTAACCTCTTTAGCACGTGTTTATTGCATCAGTGTATTCATCTGTATAGAGCCGCCCTGTTGTGTCATGCAGAGGAGCATCTCAGTGATACATGACTGTCCTTAGGCCTGTTCCTGCTCCCACGCACAGACTCATGTGTTCAGGTCACTACAAGATAAGATTTACCTTTAGATTGATGCTACATGTTCTTATATCGCAAATACTACATGAATCAGTAGGTGGATGTTTAAGGTACGCAGCAGCCTGTGTCATATATATCTCACTATGTCAAACAAAAATATTATGGACACACTAATTCAGCTATTTCAGTTACAATTTGATACTGATAGAAATCTGTCAATACTTGATACCAGATACTAGGGATGCAACAATACAGTTTTCCCATGATTCGATAAATATCTCAATACACGTCATGATATCGATTTGATGTTGATATGTTTTAAGATGTGAAAAAAATTTGTAAATGTAATGTTTTCTGCTAATGAGTAACATAATAACATTATGATATTAATGAAACAATACATACATTACATACAATACAATACAATACAATACAATACAGTACAACTACTGTACAGTTGTAGTTTATATGTGAAGTGTTTTAGTTCATTTGGTTCAATGATTCACAGCTCAGAATTTGTATTCAGTGAAAATAAGAACAGTGCTTTCTCATGTTATTTTATATTTTATAATATAGCCAGTCTACTCTTTATATAGACTGCTAGGGGAGCTACACTCTCAGACTTTTGCTTTTTTGATGATGATTTGATGATTTCTTTTCTTTTCCTCCTGAGTCTGCCTCTCCTCTCTCAGCGTTCACACAGGCTTCCTGTGGTCACGCCGCTCTCCTCGTCTCCAGCAGCAGCAGAGACAGACTTTAGCTCCTCCCACACTGCCCTGCTCTTTTTACACACACTGTGCTCTCCCATCTTCTTTCTGAACACTAAAAATATGTTATAGAAATGTCTCAACAGACCGTTTTCTGAGTAAAACGTATGAGACAGAGTCTAAGAAAAAGATCACGTATATCCTGAGTGGTGTCACGGTTGCATACACAAGCGCATTTGTTTAAAGCCGATGTAAAGCCAAAAGCAATTATAAAATAGATTATAAAGTTAATGTCTGTGTCATTCCTGGGTCTATCAACGTAAAATAAAAAGTGACTGAAAGATAAAATTCACCTCTGTTAGAATATTTCAGCTCTAAGTCCCTATGAGGCTGTTTTCTTGCTGCATCTGAGAAGGAACAGCGATAACTATTTTCCTTTTGGACCAAAATAAATAACAACACAGCGCACATGGAGGGGCACGTGCGTATCGACCAAATATGTGTATCAAATTGTGACACTAGTATCAAACGATTCGATATTATATCGGATATCATTGCATCCCTACCAGATACTGATACTAAAGTAAAGAAGCCATCATTATGCATTATTCTGGGCTAGACTTTTCACCTTCATGTGCCTGATTGCTGGGGAAAAGCAAATTGTTAGAAATAAATAAAGAAGCACTATGTCACTTTTTTGGTGGATGGTCCACAGCCTGCTTGTTTCCATGGAGATGTTATTGTTTAACTAGGAATGCTTCAGAGGATAGCATTACCTGTATCCATCTATGCATTCATTCAATTACATGAATTTTTATTAGAGATAGACCGATATACCTATTGGCCAATATATCGAGTCGATATTTGCACTTTTTAGCGCATTGGCTATCAGGCTTAAATTTTCAGCACAGACCAATATTTATTTTTGGTTGACCTGCTGCATAAAGAATATGCATAAAGCTTTGTTTGAACACTTGAGTGCAAAAAGATAACTCCTGAAAACATGACTACACAGCTTTCAGATTGAGAATGTGCTCTGGGTGAGTTTGTCATAAATTTAACTTGTGGAAAATGATGTACACGTGAACCCAAAAATATCGACAGAGCTTATCGGTCATTGGTTTGTAAACAATCTGTATCGGCACCATAAAAAAATCCATGTCGCTCGATCTCTAGCTTTTATCGCTAAAAGACCATAAAAGTTACATAGTGCACCTTTAAAACAATAGCCAAACTACAGCCACGAGATAAAGCCCATTACTTCCCATCTGCTCCAACATTACCAGCCGACACGTGACTTATAGACCCATTATCTCCATGTCCCCCACACCTCTACGCTGTGACCTCCTGCATATACCTGCATGTGTGGACCCTCGGGGGGCGCTGTTGCGATCATAAATATTCCTTGTGCCTTGGTTCTGTGACAGGCGGTGCACGGTGACGGCTCATACCACAATCCAAAGCTCTCTCTTACATCTCTGTCCCTGCGAGGCCTGCTTCCTCCTTTGATATATCCCTAATGGCTGGATCGGTGCTCGCGTATGTGGTGTGTGTGTGTAGGTAATGGCCAGTCATCCACATCCTGTATACATTGACACATTGAATTATTGTAACAGTGAGCGGTGACATTCTTTACATGAGGGCTTTAAAGAATGCTAAGGGAGCGCACATAGGCTAGCACATTTGGGGAAACGGGGAGGTGATTGATGTAGCAGCATTAATTACATGTATTTTTAGCCCAGCGCAGTTCTTTTGTGGACATGAAAACAGACCCTTGTGAACCATTACTGTCACACTTTCAAGGTTCTCTTTCTTCAAATAAGAGGCTCATTATCCAACATCAGGGCTCTGTGATGCTGCAGACATGTGGGTGCACATGGTCAAGGGGGGAACAGGTAGGGGAGTGGAAAAGACAAACAAAATGGTGTTTGTAGAAAAAAATGTATTTGAAACGTTACAATTTCTCTTTTAAATTATTTTTCTTGGTCAATTTATTGTTGTTTTTTAGAAAATTAGAGCAAAATAAAAAACAAATAGTAAAAATGTATTAATTAGACATTTTAACTTCAATGTATGCCAATCAAATGTGGAAATTACCAGATAATAACCAGCAGGAAATGTTGGACAAACAGGAAACTGGGGTCTATTAAACAATAGTGTACTTATACCACATATATTTGTATAAAAATATGAACATTTAGATTAGTTTTGTGTTGTTAAGATATTTAGAAAACTATAACTATTTCAAATAGCAGACATGTAAATAGGCAAGGAAGTGATAGTCATAGAAAATATTAAAATTGCATTCAGTGTATTCATTTTCATTTCACTAACAGAATTTTCCACAATAATAAGTTAAAAACCTGATATGTTGTGGACCCTGTGGCTGTTTTCAGTGTTCAGTCACGAGGACCTTGCAGAGTGTGAATCTGAATAGTTGTTCTTGCAGTGTAACCTCAGTCACCCACTGGGAATGGAGCCAAAGAGCACATCACAAATGCCCGCGAGGAGGAAGATTTTCACCCCCAGTATATTCTCCGCCTTTACAGTGCAGGGCCCTCAGGGGACGCTCTGCTGTACTGTCATTCAGGAAGCCTCTTTGAGGGACTGTTTGTCAGGCTTGTTTTTATACAGCAAAGGTGGAAGTGCAAAATGACTGTAATTGGATGTCATTTGCTCAATTTGTAATTATGGGGGCTATTGCTGAGCTTCAGATGATGATCACCAATTTAATAAAGATGAGGGCAGCTAAAATGAATTAAAACGCCGTTTTTGGTGCAGTTACCTTTTAGATAGCCTATTTATGAAAAAATGTCTGTTATCAGTAGGAAGGAGTATACTCTAAGAATATAACATCATCACATCTAGAATCTGAAAACCATTCTGTGACTTGCATTACTTCCTGCTTCGGTCTTTCGATTCATTGTTGTGAGTAAATCCTTGTAAGAGGTTGTGTAAGAGGTCACATCAGAGGGCATTTGGTCTGATTGATCTGAAATGTATTGATAATACAATTAAAACACTTCCCTCATAATGATATTTGTAAACTATCTGCATTATTAATTCACTCCTCACAGCCCTGCCTTGGACTGTTTGACATATGACTGTAATCCTACCCCTACATCCTCCTCAACAATCTAAAAGTACAAGAACAATCAAGATGTGTTTTGCTCAAAGACATAACAACAACTGCTTGAATTAAAAGTATTCAAACCCAGCTTTCATTAAGTGATACCTGACGTCCAGCTTTTCATTTCCACATTAAAGCTCTTGTGAGCTTTAAGCCATGTTACCTTCTCAAAAACATACCTGGAGTTGTGTTTTGTTTCATTCACACATGTCTGAGTAATCCTTATTAGTTTGTCTGCATCTCCAAAGATCAAAATGTTCTGTTCCACCTTGTGATGTCATGAAGCAATAGTTTTTAAGTTAACAGTTACCTTTTGTTCAGTAGAAATGGTTAATTCCAGGGCTTAAATCATCCAAGTGATTCTAGTGAAGGTGTATGGAGTTTAACAACACAGTGGAGCACTGTTTGAGAGAAGAACTCCATGTAAATATACAGGGATTGTGTGTTAAACATGTGTGAATGAAACAAAACTCCAGGTATGTTTTTGACAAGGACATAACATTATAAAATAGCATAATAAAATGCCGAGAGTATAGAGAGTAATTTCATTAGCTGTTCCGTCTGTGATTTGGTTATGGAGGTGAAGCCTTCCGTTCAGCAGGACACCAATCAGTTCTGCTTAAGATGGTAATTTTCCCTCTTTAAGTGATACCAATCTTCCGTCTATGCTGCCTGCTGATAATTGGGATGCAGCCTGTTCCTCTTCAGTGGTGAGGGACAATTATCCCAATCTCCAATCAGACAGGGGAGGATCCAGGACTAACGGTTTAGAGAAGCTTGTGTTGACTGTAAATAGACCCTACTAGTGTTTGTAAACAGCACGGCTATATTGAATAGGCTGGCACTGTGTTTTAAACGGAGTGTAATCTATTTCCAATGGAGGAATTAGAATTAAAGGTGCACTGTGTAACTTTTTGGTTTAAGGTCCCTCACCTGTTCATTTCTTTGGATATGTTCTTCCTTTTTTTATTCAAAGGCTTAATACCATACTGTGGAACATTCCAGACACAGCAATAACATCTCCATTGAGAAAAGCATTTGATGGACCTTCCACCACAAGGCTCATTTATTCTCTATGTTCTAGATACATACGCATGGAGGCTTGTGACAGTCCTCTGCTTTGTTCTGTCTGTAATCTGGTCCATCTCCTCAGAACATGTGGAATCTTAACAACGGAGCGATACATGAGCTGACCACTGGGGACAGTAGTGAACACAGCCTGACTGTGAACTAAACTTTTAAAAACGTGACTAGACTAGAATAAATAAATGGGTCCCTCATCTCATTTTCTTGACTCTATTTTGTGTGTTTTGGTCACTTCTCAAACTGACTTTTAGCATCCTCTGGCGGTTCTTTAGGAGAATGCAGCCATGACATTACTGTAGAAACAATAGGTATAAATACAGTGACAGTTACTACGCATGAAAAGCATGGATCTGAAGTAAGAAAGTGGAGCATAAATGAGCCTTTAGACGGCGAACATTGCAAAATATGAATATTCAAGATAATTTCACCAACCTCTTGTCAATAATATCAGAGCCTAATTAGGAATTCAGCTAAAATGTACCATATAATTAAGAACATTCTATTGGTAATGGCTATTGTTATTTTCAGTGGTGTTCACATACACTTTTATATACAGTGATTCTGATTAGCTGGTACAAAGTTGATCTTAAAAACCGTAGTTCCTTTGTAGTGGTCTAAAGTTATTCCTCACTTATTTTATGCATTCCAGTTATTCTTATTACTCCTATGATGAATTTATAAGGCGTATCACAACTGTCAACTAGCAACAATTAGCATGCTAGTAGCGTACTTCCTGATTACCAGACAATAAAATGCTTAATAAGATGCCAACAGAAAAAAGAGCTTTTTACAACATATCTGCATGGGGCAAGGTGAAGACATGAGGAAAGTGCATGTAAATGTTGCAGTTCAGCTGTTTACAATTATTCAGTGTATTGCTGGTAAGGAGAATGCTTCATTATATGTGCCATTTTGGACTGGGGACTTTGAACATTGTTGAAGGAAATATGAGAATGACAGTAGTATACTCATTTCATTTGATTTATGTTATATTCTGTATAATCCACCCTTTACTTATTACTAATAATAATAAGTTGAGTTGAAATTGAAAGAACTAGAACTGCTCAGCATACACTTGCTTTACGCCAATATGAGTTTTAGTCAAAACACCACAATCTTCTGAGGCATAAAGAATTAATTGTTCACGGTAAAAACAGCCATATAGAGCATGCAGTGTTTTTGAATTATTCACAGTTTTAGCTGAAAATCATCGCCAACAGCTCACAATAGGGATCCGACATTTAGAGATAACTCCAGCTGTAGCTTCAGGGCGAGTTACTACTACACGTACACCCACCCACCCACACACACACACACACACACACACACACACACACTGGAGTAGCCTCAGCCCAAAGAGGAAGGCTCACACATCCTTTGGTGCATTCATGAATCTTAAATCGGCCCCTGCTTTGACACATACAGTAATTACATATGTTTGGAAATGTGTTTTCGAGAATCAAATCCAAGATGACTGTAAACTTCATTATAGTCACTAACATGAGCTGCCATATTTGATATTTCTTGAAAAATAAAGGTAACATGATTACATAAGCCATTATTCTATACAGGTCAATACACAATATCCATCTGATTGATTTATAGACTAGAATGGTATTAAAGCAGCAGGGGACTAGTGGCTGTGATATTTGAGAGTAAGTGGCAGACATATAAAGGCCAGTCCAAAGCGTACAGTTTTGAGTGTTCAAAGAACAGACCAAAAGGCTCCTCCTCTTCAGCAGTGAGCCAGGCAGAGCACAGTGAATACCAATGCAGTTTCCTCTTGGAGCATAAATGCTGTTATTGTTTTGATTGCTGATAGTCAAGGTTATGAGCAGGCAGTAATAAGAGGAAAAAGTGGTGAGTTAGCGGTTCCTTCAGTACAGGTTCAACTGTATGAAAAAATGCTAAAATGACAAAGAAGAAAGAAGATAATAATTGTGCAGTTTGGAGAATGTAGTAGCAGTAGTCATTGCTGAAGTTGTAGAGTAGAGAATTAGTAGTAGTACTGTGGCAGATCATTTATAGTTGTGTCCTCGAGCAAGACTCTTCACTCACTTTGTCATAGCAGTGTTCTCTGTGAAATATGTTGCAAATCTTTCATGCTACTGACTCCAACATGCTGGTCTATAATTGAAGTCTTGGATTACACACAGAACATGTTCAGTTGTAGTTACAAATATGACTCATACAAGGATTGGATTTGTGTTAACAAACTTTGAAAAAACATCTGTCCAATGTGAAACTTATGAAAGCCAGCTGAATGTTCTCAGACTGTGTGTGTGTGTGTGTGTGTGTGTGTGTGTGTGTGTGTGTGTGTGTGTGTGTGTGCGTGTGCGTGTGCGTGCGTGTGTGTTTGTGTGTGTGTGGCTACAGAACAATGGATCTTGATTAACCTCTTGAGCCTCTGGCCTTAGTCCAATCACACCAGTCGCTTGGGCTGCCTCCGCTCACACAGAATTAACTCATGAATTACACTAAGCTGTGGTTTTATTATTCCACCAAGATAAAGTCATTACCCAGCTGCCCTGGGGGAGAGGGAAGATTGCATGTATGTAGTCTGTCACAGTAATATGGAGGCATCAGCTCTGAGGGACAAGTGATTAATTGTTAAGTCAAATATAAGTTAACATGGGTGCTATGCAAGTCATATTACTAGCAACATATGCAGACTAAATAATGAGATTTAGACACATTACTGCAATAACCAACGCTGGTTCAATAAATGCATTATTTGTTCAAGCTTTGTTAACTTCTTTATAATCCGAAAGGTTTATATACCTTTTATATACCTAGTAGTTATTCAATATAAAACCTAAAACGATTTATCCCAAAAGGATTAAATATCCTATATTACGTAACATTGACTTACGTAAAATTGAATAGAACTGATTATTGGGTTATTGATTCTTTTCGACTAATGGAAGTCGATCAACTAAATATGGCCTGCCAACATGGAGTGATTTGCTCATTACTGTTTTCATTTATCCACACTTGGGATCATGACCATCATAAAAAAAAAAAAAATGTCTGTGCCCTTGTGGTCTGATAGTTGCATCACTTCCACTGGTCTTGGACATTTCTTGCATTATAGGCCCATATTATGTTATTTTCTGATCTATGTTATAATGTTGTTTTCTCATCACAAACATACCTGGAGTTGTGTTTTGTTTCATTGACACATGTATAACACACAAACAAATATTTAGGCTGTGTTCTAATCCTTAAACAGAAAACGCTCTGTCCCACCTTGTAATGTCATGTGCTAATACAGGAAGTGCTCCACTGTGTTTTTAAACTCAATACACCTTCACTGGAACCATTTGAAATTTTCAATCTCTACTGATCTAAAAGATTAAAGGTAGTTGTTAACTTGAAAACTATTTGTTCGTTCATCACATCACAAGGTGGAAAAGAGTCTTTTGAGCTTTGGAGACACAGACAGACTAATAATAAAGGGTTACTCAAACATGTGTGAATGAAACAAAACACCAGGTATGTTTTTGATGTGTTAACAACATGGCTTAAAGCTCACAAGAGTCAATTTTGTGTAATACAGGACCTTTAAACAAAGTTGTTTTTTGTGTGTCTATATTTATTTATTAACACTGTTGAAAACTGGAGATGTTCCTCTGGTGTTTATTAGGTCCTGAGTCCGTGAATAGTGAATAGACTTGTTGGAGACATACATCCACTTTAGTATTCTGTCACAGTAACCTGACAGGCCGGGAACACTGGCTTTGATAGTGCACAGTGTACGTGACAGAAAAACTGATAACAAACATTGATTTGAAGCAAGGCAAAAGGGGATTGAAAAGTAGGGAGAAGTGCTGACTGACAGAAAGTTGAGACCAGAGAATTCATTATATATCGGTGTGACAGCAATTATTTTAGAGATGAGTTTGATAGAAGCACATGGAATGAATTATTGAAAATCGTTAATTACACTTTAGAAAGTTGTTCAAAGTTGAAGGTAATTTAACGTACCACTAATGTTTTCTGTCTTTGTAGCTCCGGTGATGTTTAGAATTTAAAACATGTTTGAGCTATAAATATGCACAGAGACAAACCCAATTGGAAGGTGGGATTGAGAAGAGAAAATGAAGAAAACAGAAAAAGCAGGTGTTTTTCTGATGTCTCACACCACAGTGCTCACTAAACACAACATGTGAAGAGCTATGATCACAATATTCTTAGATAAAAGACTCATCAGATAAGCTACTGTGTTTCTATGTTTTTCCTCAAAATGACCAGGTTAACTTCAGTTGAACACTATATAAAAGCAACTGCATGCAAAACTGCCATTTCAATGTGCCAACAGCCACATTTGCAAGTCTGGGTTACAATATTAGAAACATAGATCTAGTTCATGTTAAACATTGTAAACTTGCTAAAATACTGAGTTATACAATACAGCTATTTACATTTTAAACTGAACTTGTAGAGTTAAGCTGAGCACGAGCTGTCCAGCAGAAAAGAAATGCATTTTCTGTTTCCCTTCTCTAAAGTATATAGATATTGATATACTTTCAACTTATAGACCGCCCTGATCCTGACACTACTGATAGGTTAGGCCTATTTTAATAAAAAAAGAAAGTTTAATAAGTATGTAAAATGATACTGTATGTTTGTAAGATTGTGTGGAAGTGAAAATCATTAACTCTTATTGCTTGTTGGCCAACCCCGAAAATCTTGAGCATTTCTTTAAATGTTGTTTCTTGCAGGTATTGTCTGAGGCATGTTCACAAGATGCATTAAGTTCATATTGATGGACCTGCACAGCCTCTTTAACTTGGTCAGACCAAGTCACTGTAGCGTGACAACAGCATAAAGAATCTTTGTCTGGCTGACAGTGATGGAGAGTGACCATGCAGGCAGTAATGTGGCACTCACGACCAGGCCCACACCCATAATAAACGTGGTTAATGGAGTCAAGTCATTAAGAGTGCCTCACCATTTGAATCCATCTGAGCTCGTTTGTGTCCTACCGGCACATCACAGCTGCAGACAGCTGCAGTCAGCAACAATAATGAGAGAACTCAGCACGGGGTTGGCAGCCCACCGCACCAGCCTCACCCGCCTCACCTCGTCTCACTGTCAAAGTCTACACCTGTCAGGAACAAGACACAAAGTGCTGGAACAAGTTGCTGGAACAAGGTGCTGCTCACCCATACTGTACTGGGAGAACAGAGTGTTTCAGTTCGACAAATGTGACAAAATCAAATAACTGCCACTACCAGATCTGGTAATTTTTGGGAGCATTTTAGGTATAAAAAATGTCTTATAATAAATACTCAATGTATACCATTTACTGAAACATATGCATCCTCTCTGTGAGGCTGGTTGAGTGTAATGTTTCACTAGTGTAGTTTAGCATACACCAAAGTCTTTAAGTGGCACTGTTATGTTGCTATGGTGCCCTAGTCGTCGGGGACAGCATATTCCATAGTATATGTATATTACATCAGACTTCACTTTTCCACAGCTGGGCTAAGCTGGTCTTTGAGTGTGGTTCAAACTCCACTGCCAGCAGAAAGGTCAGACAATTACAGTTCCACCTTCCTGTTTACCACTGCTCTTTTCAGCTGCTGTGTCGCGCTGAATGTCAAAGTGTAGGTCGCACACTGGAGCTCTAATAGTAGTTCAAGTGTCTGCGCTCTACTTTGTACCAGATCTATCTGTCTGCCACAGCTGGGCCTGGCAGCTCCACACACACCAGCATAAAGGCCAGCACACACAGTCATGGCCACACTGGTATTTGAGCTCATTAGAAAAGGCTGATGTACAGCAAGTCCACAGGTATAAGAACTACTGCTGTCCATGACATTTACTGTAAAAAATATATAGTTTTAGTTATTTTTAGTTAAGCCAAGCATTGGGACATGTCATTAAAGACAATGAGTTTAACTGCAAAAAGTTTTTATGTGTTATTTCTATATTATAACCACAAAAAAACTAAATTTTTCACAGTTTAGTTTCAAGTACTACTATATTTCCTAAACATTACATATCTGTGTACCATGCAGTGGCGGCTGGTCAATTCCGGGCATGTCCCACAGGGAGGAGGCTCTGGGGAACACCCAGCACACGCTGGAGGGACTATGTCTCTCGACTGGCCTGAGAACGCCTTGGGGTCCCCCCGAAGAAGCTGGAGGACCTGTCCAGGGTGAAGGAAGTCTGGGAGTCCCTGCTTAGACTGTTGCCCCCGCGACCCGGCCCCGGATAAGCGGAAGAAAATGAATGGATGGATATTTTAATCATATTAAATGTGCTCATATCACTTTATTTGATTCATGCATTTGCCCATTGAGTTCGCTAGGCCAGAACAATCTCAATGAAGTTCTTTGGGAGAGCCTGAAGTTTTTTTTTTAATTTATTTATTTATTTATTTATTTTTTTGAGAGCTGCGATAGTCTATCCAGGCTATACTAAAGTGCCAATACTCTCACTGTTCTCCGATGTTCATAATCTCATCAACTATCAAGTCAACTATCTATGAATGAAGCACAAAGGGCTCATGCAGCCTTCATTTTAGATTAGATATTTTCCCGATGGCTGGTCTATGCTGTTATTTAAAATGCATGACTGTTTCCCATGGTTATCAGTTCGGACATTTTCCCACTGTCTGATATCCTATGTGGCGAAGTATTCTCTGATCAAGTGTTTTGCACCAGCCCAAGCATCTCTTATGATATATGGGAACCCAAAGTATAATAGGCTATCACATATTATTATTATTATCGCATATTATTCATGTCGAAAAAGCAGAATGTAAAGTGCCGCTACTCCGACAATGAAAAAAAAAAATGTCGAAGTAGTGGGACGTTTGAAAAATAATGTTTATGCCACTACTCCAACAATTAGACGTCAATGCCTAAATAGCGGCATGTCGGAATAGAAGCATGTAACCAAGTACGTCTTGGGGGGCGTAGCTCGGGGCGAACTCAAATCAAGTGATTGGTCTTCATAAACATTTATCACACACTTGACCTATTGTGATTCAACCTGCTAGCTCTCTCCCGCCTAGCGCCAACTCTCCATTGGTGGCATGTTACTACTATAGGCTAATGAATGGATAACAACAGTGCTTTCTGCTATACAGTTTTGGCGAGTTCAACTTTAAGTCAGAGTTTTTAGGAAGTAATATGTCTTCTCTTCAGTGGGACCCTTCTGCCAAGCAAGAAAAGCAGCATTAAGCTGGAATAGGTGCATCTGGCTATACTATGGCTCTTATTTTGATTCACACACTGGCTAGTGACGGCTAGTTACTTTCGCCTAAACCTCCACACAGGAGAGAGCTGGGAGAGACACTGCTAATCAGACCCAGAGCAGCGGACACACAGACACAGACCCGCCATCAGGACCCGAGGCACTCACTGCCGCCACCAGGGCACTCACTCGCTACTGTATCAGCCTTTCTGGGTGGAAAAGTTTCACCTGGGCGTAGTGCGTAGAGGGCTTAAGTCTACCTGGTGCCCTAGTGCTAATATGGACTGGTCGTAACGTTCAGATTTAAGTTTAAGTTTAATTTGTAACTGTGTTTTGTGTTTGCTGCTGCCTCTTGACCAGGACTCCCTTGGAAAAGAGGTTCTTAATCTCAATGGGATATTTCCTGGTTAAATAAAGGTTAAAAAAAAAAAAAAGTGGGAAGTAGGATTAAGACTAGTTTTAAGACCGGACCTCGCATCGCGGACCTGACTGGACCAGGACTTGGACCAATTTCATCTCGTCATATTGGACAATAATACACTTTTGGAGACAGAACCAACAGCAAATAGAGGATACACTCTGCTTCAGTCCCCTGGAGAAGGTAAGATGATTGTTTTCGTTAGTTTTGGGCAAATCTGAGGACGGAACAAATTATTTATATTCATTCAAGATATAGTTCAGCCAATAGTGACCAAAATGACTGCCTGTTTCTGGCATTCGTTAGAATACTATATAGCCTATATATAATACATATATTTATAATTTGGGCCTAGGCTCCCCCCCAGAAAATGATTTAACAATTTTACCACAGCTTGAAAAACACTGGACAACACAACTAACTAAACCTAGAAATCTGTCTGTGCTCAGGTGAGATGGAGCTTGTCAGATGTGGTAAATTAGCAGCTCTCTGAGGGATATCCACCGTGCCTACCTCTATCTCTTTCTTTCTCTCGCTCTCCGTCTTTCCCTCTCTTACACAGATAGAGTAGAGCACTGGCCTCGGCTGTAGAATGGACTGGTGTGTGGTTGGCTGCAGCTCTGAGACAGGCCTGTTTGCCTGACTGATCATTGTACCAGCTCACTGCGCAGCTAATTGAGTTGCTCCATGTGGGAGGGACTGTCTGCTTAAACCATCTCTAAAAGTAAACAACAAGAGCACAAAAAGAGTTCACTTCAGGAACAGTGGCACAATCTTTCTGTGAGGCTTAAGTTCAGACCAGCTTGCCACATCCATCGTCACTTTTGTTACAAACATGGAGTATCGCACACAAAATGGAACTGCTATTGCTTTCCATTTCAACTCTGTCCAAAATCTTTGTGCCATTCTCACATTGCACAAGGATGAAGAAAACAGACGCTCTCAGACGTAGTGATGGGCGAGTCAATACCAGATATCAATAGCTACCATATTACTAGCATACTACTAGTTATTGAAAAATATCAGTACTTAAAATGTCTCAAAAAAAAAAAAAAAAAAAAAAAAAGAATTAAAGATTCTTTGGAATATATTACTTATATTCAAGCTGGAGTGGAGCAAAAAATTCAAAACACAATGATATCAGAGGGCACAAGATATGAATCTGAGCTTGTCAAATGGTCTGAGATTGAGGATTTAAGATGTTCCTGATACATCGTAAATCCACAATCTCAGACCACTGCATGAGCGAGAGAACCATTTCATGGATTGGGACAACGCTAAGGTCAGAAGCAGAGCAAGAATAACATCATAGAGGCAACTGAGATCTGGAAACGCATTCATCAGTCTATAATTAGAGATAAGGGGGCATACCAACTTTCTCATACCTGGGATACAACTCTGATGAACTCAGATGGCAGATGGCGATGTTGTCCTACTGTGCCTAGTACAAAGAAAAAAATGTGTTTAAATTAGCTGACCAGACACTTGAGAAAGGCAGAAACAAACGTCTGTTCATATAAACTATAAATTATATCATAAGACCTAATGAACCTAATCGGGCCATCTTTAAGAACATTGTTGTAAAATTTGATTTTTTGTTAGTTTTCCAAACAAAATCACAAACTTGGCACATTCACGTAGTTGATCAGGACGGAATATTTCAGATTAGACAAACAAATGTCTGTATGATTTCTCATTCACAGGTCCTGGTCCCACTGAGCGAGGTGGCTGCAGACTTTGATTGGCTGGGCTTTGGTAAGTGCAAGCTCTCGGCGGTTTGACATTTTCCCTGAACAACAGTGACTGATTGAGCTGGTGATTTTAGCCCGACCCCACGGCACACATGAGGGTCTGATACATATGCACACTCAGGCTTGCTTCTAGTCTCTGGAGAGAAGAAGACCGTCAAAAAGGTCGCTTTTGTTTTTTCAATATATGCCTTCTTTTCTTTAGTAAGGAACAATCAATCTTTTTAGTTTAGTGCAAATTTTGTGGCACCTTAAATCCATATCCACTTTATTTATATTAAATATCGTAAAAAGAAAACAAAAGGTATAATAGCTAAAATGTGATCGTACCAGTTCTAAAACAATAAAGCCAGTATAAAATCAAAAAGCAAAACCATAACCAAAAAACATATCCTTATTGATATTGACATTTATAGCACCTTACATGTTAGTGGACTATATGGATAAAGAACATACTTATATTTAGTTGTTATGGCTTACAGAATTAGACTGGGTCAAGCTGTGCACACACCTGCTTTTGATTTTAATACTAGTGTTGTAAGAGTGTTAGATATACCTACTTACCCCTTTGACAGTTTAATATCAGGTACTTAACATAAATTTGAAAATTCATTTTTGTATGAAATTTTCAAAATTTAAAATATGTAGTTTTCAATGTTAGAAGTCTTGATTGTAAGGCTATTGTATGCTTGTTTATACACAGTGTCTTAAGGACATTTATCTAATCCTTCAATGCAACTGCGATATATCGTTCAAGAGCCAATGTGCTTATTCTACTAGTTTCTGCATTTACGCTTTGATTATATATTACACATTATATTAAGTCTGTCAGTGAATTACTTATGTGTCTGGATCATTTGCACAAAATTTGCACTTTCAAAACACAGATGCTCAACCATAGAATCAAAAAGCTTTAGCCTTAGAAAAGAACGCCGACACAAATATTAGAAACATTTATCATTTGAACTTTTGAATGAAATTAAATTTCTATTTTCTATCACAGACAGATTATATTAGCTTGCACGCCTTTTATTAAAGGTCGTATATTACACAAAATTTACTCTTGTGATGTTATCATGTCATGTTGTTACCTTCTAAAAAACATAGCTAGAGTTGTGTTTTGTTTCATTAACGCATGTTTGAGCACTCTTGCATTATTAGTCTGTCTACATCTCCAAAGCTCAAAATGCACTGTTCCACCTTGTGATGTCATGCAGCGGTAATTTTCAAGTTAATAGCTACCTTTTACCTTTAGTTTAGTAGATATTGGCAATTCCAGGGCTGAAATTATCCAAATGATTCTAGTGAAGGTGTATGGAGCACTTCCTGTATTACCACAAGATGGAAGAGTGTTTTCTGTTTGAGAGAAGAACACAGTACACACACACACACCACACACAATATGAAAGATTTGTGTGTTAAATATGGGTGAATGAAACAAAACATAACTCCAGGTATGTTTGTGATGAGGAAACATTATAACATAGATCAGAAAATAGCATAATAAGAGCTCTTTAATAATCTGCTGAGAGCTATTTGGAGAGTGCCATTGTACATGTATGTGTTGTATGCTACTACTCTGACTTTCTCAGATGGCAGACAGCACTGTGAAACTGTGCAGGTTCTTCCATCATCAGGGTAAAATTAGATCAGATGAATTATTTCACAGGGTTTGCCTTGCTCCTTTTCCAATCTAGCTCCTGTCAATCTCCCCCGGCGCTGTGCTTTATGTCTTTCAAACTCACGTGACAAATGGCGAGGCCCAACACAACGCACTGATTGTGCTTGGAATAAGAGAAAGTAAAGCAGACACGTTGCAAGAACACAACTTATGAGCAAAAATAAAACTGAAATGGGAAAGTGAGGCGTTCTGTACTTTTGGTGACTCATACACTCAAACAAATATCAGTTTGATTTGTGCTTGTATTTGATGTTCAGTAGCGGCAAAAGTGAGGTTTTAACAAGTGCCTTTCTACAAGTAGTGTGGTTTCTAATGTCAAAGGTAAAGAATACACAGAATACTTACGGTAAACACTATTACAACAGCTACACCCTACTTTTCTTACATTTGTCATCAACTATTGCGTATACACTAGTCTATACTGCCACAATATTGTGGCATGCAGCATTATTGTTCACTGTTTAAATTTTCTACTCTAAAATTACCACTGTTCCTACTGATACTAAAAAAAACAAAAAACTCATATCGCATTGTTTATTGGATTATTTGTCACAGAAGATTCCACCTCACCACAAGTGCACATACTGAGTCACCTTAGAACAAGTGTGGTTGGATCCTTACAAGTGCTTACAAGCCAAAACAGTGTAACTTTAATTCCAGGCCCCCTGTGTGCCATTACCTGCACAGAGCCACTCAAAATCCTAATGAATGCAGGTATGTGAGTTGTAGTTATTTTAAGTAAGGAGTCAGAAGATGATTTTGCTCAACAAGTCCCAGAAGGAGCTAGGACACGCTTCCCTAATTTCTATCTTGCTTTATTAAGTTAGATAAGGGAACAGCTTGGAAAAATATAGTGTGGTGAACTTCAGGTAGTCTTACAGTTCAGAGGTAAATGCTCATATCATTAAACTACATAACATGTTGTATCAAAAGTGCATTGTGTAACTTTTTCTGGTGGAGGGTCCAACACCTTCTTGTTTCTATGGATATGCCATTGCTCTGCCAGGAATGTTCCACAGTATGACATTAAACAGCTCTACCTTACATTTATTAAATTACAGGTGGTTTTATAGCTAAAAATACTTAGACCTCCATCAGAAAAGTTACACAATGCATCTTTAAGTATAATCTTTGGATTCCCTTGTAAATCCTTGTATTTGGAGCTCATTTACTTTGGCTTTAAAGGTGCACTTTGTAACTTTTTTGTTGAAGGCTCTGCCATGTTTTTGTCTCCCTGGTGATGTTATTTCTAATATGCGCTTTTTGTCACCATGGTAACTTCTGATCATTCTGCCATAGGTATATTAGTACATGTAGAACCCTCCCAGTGTGATGTCACTGCAAAGTATCAATAGACATTTGTACTGCAACAACTATCAGTACTAAATATGCTTATTTCTGTCATTAACTATTGTGTATACAGTGATTATACAATTTGTCATCCAATGCCATTTTTTTAACCACAAACATCGACCATTCTGTGACAAGTTACTCTAATATTGCCTGCTCAAACCTGCGCAATACAAACCTGCTATTTAATTACATAGTCCCTTTCTCTTGGACGACTGACTGCACTGAAAGCATTCCAACTCAATTAAATATGTTTTGCTGATAAACACCACTGAGACAAATGTGCCTTGTGTCGACAAATTGCAATTTTCCTTCATTTGCATGGGCTCATATAGAAATCCATTTGTGAACCAAGATGTTTTACATTCATTACAGAGCCACTTAAGGAGCCTTTAAACAGCTGTGGCAGTATGGACAAATGCACAGTGCCACCAGACGCCCGTCAAACACACAAGGCTAACAAAGAACCACAACAAGAGAATAGGGCTGTAGAATGGAGCTGTGAAGAAGGAGGGGAGAGAGATAACCTATGGAAAGTCAGGAACTGTGTACTAGGGCCCGACTGATATATCTTGTGTCTGATCTAAGATATTAACTATAAATAAAAGTTAACTTCAGTGTAGTTTAGGCCAGCAACAAAACTAATGCTTGTTTTAATTAATGTGCGAGTGTGGAGAAGAGAGGACTGTCCTGTAGACAGAGGACATAGACTGTCAACATGCTGGATTATATTCTTTTTGCGGACGATCGTTTTGAGTCAGGATTAAAAGGACACTTATTTGTGAAGACCTGTGATCTGAGAGGTGCCTATGAGCAGTGAGTGCTGCAAATGTGTCGGTTTTGAAGCTACTTTCATTCTTTCTCATTGGTTAGAGCTTACCTCCTGTGAGCTACCACACATAAACAGTCTGTTTTCTTTTACATAGGCCTACTGTAAAGTGACTATAGTGGCTGCATGTATGTTACTGGACCTGCATTGATATGTAAATGAGCTGTGAATAGAGGTGTGAATGATCGGCATTTACACATGCAAAAATGCCAATGGGCTTACCTACTATCTTTAAATATGACTGTAAAGAGGCAAAATAACAGTAATTGTAGCCTAAATATACCCAATGTAAAATCCAATAGAGTAAAATCTAAGTTTTAGAATTAGCTGAAGATTTACAGTGAATTTTTACATCTCTAAATATATCGGCTGTTATATCGGCTATCGGCACCTCCAAAGCCCCTTTTATCTGTATCATATCGGATCAAAAAAAAATCCATATTACCGATCGGTACTGTGTACATTTGTAAACAAAATTTTCAATAAGAGAAGAGTGCTTTTCTTTCTTCCAAAATGAGGAAATTGCATTTGGAATTAACCAAACCTAACCCAGATATATATGACCGATATAGGTAACTAACAAAGGCCTGCTAAATATTTAAACCTCTATATGATCGGAAACCACAGAAGAACTGATCACATCTTAAAGAACCACATGCTCATTTATTGCTAAAATGGTAACAGTAAGCATTAAATTTGATTCTTATCCAAGCTTATGTAGGATAGTTTTAGTACAATTATAGAGAAGATGTTAGATGTGTTGTTGTATGTGACCTACTGTCTTGTCTCTTAAAGGGCCCATATTCCACTATTTTCTGATCTATTATAATGTTGCTTCCTCATCAAAAACAGACCTGGAGTTGTGTTTTGTTTCATTCACACATGTTTAACACAAAGCCTGCATAGTTTTTCTCTCAAACAAACACTCTGTTCCAACTTGTGATGTCATATGGTAATACAGGAAGTGTTCCGCTGTGTGTGGAACTCCATACATCTTTACTAAAATCATTTGGATAATTTATGCCCTGGAATAGCCAGTCTCTACTGAACAAAAGGTAAAAGGTAGCTGTGAACTTGAAAACTACCACGTCATAACATCACACGTTGGAACAGAGCATTTTGAGCTTGGAGATGTAGACAGACTAATAATAAAGCATTACTCAAACATGTGAAGGTACGTCATTGATGGTAACATTATAACGTTTCTAAAAGCTCACAACAGTCAATTCTGCATATCTATTCTATAGGACCTTTAAAAAAAAAAAAGTATATATATATATATATATATATAGCATGTTACTGTAAAAACATGTTTTAAAATACCCTCCAAATGTATTAATTACATCTTTCACATTGTTGTAAACAAAAGTACTGTATATACAAAAGTATATTACAAAAATATAGCCAAAAAAAAAGACAAAATGCAAATATAAAAAGTAGCATAACAAAAATAATATTTAGACAAGTTGCAGACATGTACAGACAAAAGCACCCATTGCTCAGTGACTGCATCATCTCTCCCATGGACCCTCGTTAGAGTCATTTGGTGACAGTCCTCATGGAGGACCAGGGTATCTTCACTGCTCCTTCTTCCCCTGAATTGTGCTTGCATATGACTATAGCAGTGTATTCATATGAGTTATTTGCATGGAGCACATGACTCTAGCCTACCTCCGCTCCTGTCTTATACCTGACCCCAAGTCTTAAGGATCTCGTCAGTCACATCATTCTGACAGTATCAGGGCTTTATACTGCCGCTCTTCTTTGACAGATTGTCAACATTCTATTTCAATTTCAATCATGGTGAAGGTCTAATAATGAAAGAATTATTATAAACTTGTGGGGCCACTATTTTTAAATCTGATGGAATAAAACATGGACTCTGTTATCAATATTGCATACCAAAGTAAGTTATTTTTGTCACTCCATCATCCAAAGATCACCTCATGTATGCAGAGAAGGTGATACATACTTAAAGGTGCACTGCGTAACTTTTCTTGGGGGACGATACGCCACATGCTAGTCTCCATGTAGATGTACTTGACTCTTCAGCCTGGAACAGTCAAGTACATCTGCATGGAGACTAGACTAGAATGTTTCACAGTACAGCATTAAACGTGTCTTTCTCTATGGAAACAAGCAGGCCAAGGTACAGATCATGATCTTAAGGGTATTTCTGAACAATAAAATCACCTCTAATAGACTTTTAATGCCATACTGTGGAACATACCAAGCAAAGAAATAACATCTCCCTAAAGACCAAAAAAGTGGCGTACCCTCCACCAGAAAAGTTACACAATGCACCTTTAACATGTGTTTCATGACAATCTATGGCTTTGGCCTTTGCCTCACTGTAAATAATGTAGGGCTTCATTTTGATCAGAGTGGTGTATGGAAGCAATATTCATGGTCACATTTGCTCTTAAATGCAAAGACTGACACATCAAAGCTTAATGGCAGAATTTTTGTATCTCCTGCACAATACATACAACGTGACCCCGTATTTCAGCTCGGCGCAAAGAAAGGAAAACCGTCTGGAACCAATTGGCTTCAAAAAGAAAGGATTATATTTGAGAGCAACACCTACAAAAGCGTCAGTTCAAGCAGAAATGTAGAGGAGCGTAATAATAGAGAATTAAATTGTACAAAGACAGCCACAGTCAACTAAAAAGCATCTCCAAAGCGTGCAGTGCATAAGGAGCTTTTAGCAACATGAGCCCCGACTGTGCAAAATAATGTTGTCGTTTAAATAAATTGTGTTTACATAAATCCGTGAATAGATTTGTCTGTACGCTTGCCATGTTAGGCATAGCAGGTGGAGCGGAGACAGTGAGAGTGCACGAAAGAAGAAATCAATATAAATGTATTACGAGCAACATGCTGTTTTAACACAAATATTCAGTGCAGTGAATGTACACTGGGTTTAGATGTGGGAGAGATAACATATAGAATAACACATAAGTCAACATAAGTAATTCATACAGAAGTACAGTATGTATGTTTTTAAAGCCGGGGTATCTGACTTTCAAATAGCAAAGTTAGTGGTCTATGAAATGTTTTACAGTTGGATACAGACCGGCTGCAACAAAATGTGTTTATCATTTGCAAGAAAAAAGTTGGAGTAGATTTAATGCTTGTGAATTTGAAAGTGAAATTGTTTCAGTGAAGCAAAAGAAATAGCTGTCAAAGATACAAAACTGATTTTGCAATGATCAGTCAGTTCTGGTAAATGTAGCACTGATCTGAGGTTTGCAGTTCGAATCCCACTCTCGATCACAGATGAATACTGTCTTTGTGTCCTTGGGCAAGACACTTAACCCACCTCACCCCCAGTGTCTGCGTACGTGTGTGTGGGTTGAGAGGCTCTTTGAGTGCTGTGAAGGTGGAAAAGAGCTATATAAAAATGTGACCATGACCATTTATTCCAAGAGCAGAGATTTTCAGTTCTGGAGCGAAAGATACACTATACTGCCAAAAGTATTCGCTCACCTGATTTGACTCACATGAACTTAAGTGACATCCCATTCTTAATGCATAGGGTTTAATATGACGTCAGTCCACACTTTGCAGCTATAACAGCTTCAACTCTTCTGGGAAGGCTGTCCACAAGGTTTAGGAGTGTGTTTATGGGAATTTTTGACCACTCTTCCAGAAGAGCATTTGTGAGGTCACACACTGATGTTGGACGAGAAGCCCTGGCTCTCAGTCTCCGCTCTAATTCATCACAAAGGTGTTCTGTCGGGTTGAGGTCAGGACTCTGTGCAGGCCAGTCAAATTCACAGCAAACTCTCCCATCCATGTCTTTATGGATCTTTATGGTGCACAGTCATGTTGGAAGAGGAAGGGGCCAGCTCCAAACTGTTCCCACAAAGTTAGGAGCATGGAATTGTCCAAAATCTCTTGGTATGCTGAAGCATTCAGAGTTCCTTTCACTGGAACTAAGGGGCCAAGTCCAGCTCCTGAAAAACAACCCCACAACATAATCCCCCCTCCACCAAACTTTACACTTGGCACAATGCAATCAGACAAGTACTGTTCTCCTGGCAACCGCCAAACCCAGACTTGTCCATCAGATTGCCAGATGGAAAAGCACGATTTGTCCTCCAGAGAACGCATCTCCACTGCTCTAGAGTCCAGTGGCGTGCTTTACACCACTGCATCCGACGCTTTGCATTGCACTTGGTGATGTGTGGCTGCTCGGCTGCTCGGCCATGGAAACCCATTCCATAAAGCTCTCTACACACTGTTCTTGAGCTAATCTGAAGCCCCCCCCCCATCAGTTTACGTGGCCTACCACTTCATGGCAGAGTTTCTGTTGTTCCCAGTTGCTTCCACTTTGTTATAATACTACTGCAGTTGACTGTGGAATATTTAGGAGTGAGGAAATTTCACAACTGGACTTGTTGCACAGGTGGCATCCTATCACAGTACAACGCTGGAATTCACTGAACTCCTGAGAGCGACTCATTCTTTCACAAATGTTTGTAGAAACAGTCTGCAGGCCTCGGTGCTTGATTTTATAAACCTGTGGCCATGGAAGTGACTGGAACACCTGATTTCAATTATTTGGATGGGTGAGTGAAAACTTTTGGCAATATAGTGTAGATGGACATCATAAATGTGGGTCTGTACAGATATGGTTAACTATAAAGACTTAATCCATTAGACCTCGGGACCTAATCGTGCGAGACTTCTCAATATTGCGGGACATGCCTTCGCTCTCTCCTGGTGTAATTACCAGGCCTGAGTCACTCCCAGCTTCTGCATAATCCATCCCGTCTCTTCGTCGGAATTAATTACTGCACTAATCATCTAAAATTACAAGTGAGGTGTGAAGCCCTGCCACCTTCATCAGCCGTGTTCTCCGCGAGATGAAAGGTAACCACAGCGATAAGCAATTAGACTTTTTTGTATGTGCCCTGGTTTGTATAGAGAATATTTTGAGTGGAGTCATGTATTGTATTTCGGCTTAGACTGTATTACATAGTCTGATATAGAATACAATTAGTCATTTTGTTCCAGATAAAGTACTGTTTTAAAATGTATTTATTATTGGTATATAAATTACAGATGACCTGTTGATACTTTTCAACTGATCAACATTCCCTAGGGGTGTGATGCTAACTGTAAGCACTACTCTATCTGAGGTTTGTTAGTCTTTAATCTGAGCTTTATTTTAACACAATCTGATCAGAAAGAACTGCTTTTTTTTTTTTTTTTTTTAAATACGTAAATGTGAGCATGAACACCTGCATCGATCACAGGTTTCAGAAATGTGTTTTTTTAATTCCATTCTCTATTTTTGATTGAGTTTTGAGACAATCTTAACACTTTTTTGGCAGTGTTTGCTAATGTGTGCATTGTGTCACCATGGTAACTGATGAACCTTCTGCCAGTACAATGCCCCGCATTGTCACTGCAAAGTATCAACTGCAAATTATCAATTGGTTGGACTGCCAAGGCTTCTAAAATTATGCCACAGAGAAAAGTTTATGATTTTGTCAATTTTTATAATTTGTGTAAACAAATGTTATCTCTGATTCTATGTGTGACCCCTTTCGCTGAATGACATTTTGATACTTTAAACCTGTAATATTCTTTCAAATTTGGTTTCTTTATTGGCAGAATGTTTATTCCCTTTATCCCACACAACAGCTTCAAAGTTCATTTTAACAAAGCATCACTGTCACCACAACTATTGATATTCATCTAAAACTCAGTCTCATGATATTTTTGAGCAAACCCCTTTCATATCAAACAAACCAGCTGTTGTAGTTTGACCACCACAAGAGCTGGAACTCATCCAGTGCATCTGAACACAGTTTTAAGCCTGCAGGTCACAGAAACGCGCCAGAAACCATCGCAGCATGTAATTCAAACTCCATTTCAACACACTAAATGCAAATTGAAAAGCCTTTTACAGACTGCCAAACCGCACTGTTTATTTGTAGTCCATTGTTTGACATTGGCACGGTCAAATGATCGCCCACTGCATTGCAAGCTCTGTGAATCTGTGATGAGATGACTGTAATGGCTTGTATGATTGCATTATGCCAATATAGGGTCCATAAAGTGGTCGGTACTTCAAACTGGGTCAACAACCACTCAGTCAAGGTCAAATACTCTAAGAACTTCACTTCTCATCCGCGTATACACCAAACACAATCACGGACAGGACCATTTCAAAGGATCGGTCTGGAAGGCTAGGAGCAAACTGGTCATTTACATGTCATTTCCATAGGATTATCATCTATATGGAAAAGTGCCACGTATCATTCATGCAACCTTCAAACAGAGAAAGGAGAATCAGGCCTAGATATGCTGGTGACCTGACATCAAGAAGAAATGGAATAAAACAAGTTCAATGCTTCCTTGGAATTTCCATAGACACAAGCACTGCTGTTAAATACATTTGAAATAACTTTGGGGACATTTTGTTTTTGCTTTGGTATTCATTAACATTGTATTGTATAACCTAAAATAATGTGGAAAAAACTAAAGGCCATACTGTCAATGGGGCTGTAAAGTTCCAAATATTCTGAGTTATATTTACACAAACAGCAGAAATTGGGACTTTGTCTGAAACTCTTGATGAATCAGAGACAGAAACACTTTAGTTTCTTTCAAAAAAAAAAAAAAATCAGTGAGTGTACCCATTGTCCAACAAAACTGATTGATTTTTAGGAAAGAAGTCCGAATCCCAGCTTGAAAAGGAAATCCATTGTTTTGTGCTTTAAAGGGCCTATATTATGCTACTTTCTGATCTCTGTTTCCTCATCACAAACATACATATGTTGTGTTTCATTTACACCTGTTAACCCACAAACAATGCATATTTAGGCTGAGTTTAGATAACTAATAATACAACAGAAGCTCCACATAATCTTTACAGTCTGTGCAGAAGTAGCATGATTTCCTTGAGCCATGTTTTTTCTTTTTCCTCTGGGTACTTTAAAGAGCACTGAGTATTGTAAAGATGTTTTCACCCCCACAGGCTATAGTGGCAGATGTAAGCATGAAATGGAGAGTCAGCTAATTGTTGGAGTGGGAAATCAGTCTAACAACACTGGACGAGGCATAGAGGGCAGATTATAGTATACTAGACTACACTAGCCTGCAGCACTTCTTTGAGTGTTTTAGAATCTTGAACATACTTGACCAATCCTAGCTCAGATTTATAGAATGCGCTCACATCTGTTTCTAGTCTAATCTAATCCTAATTTAATTCTTGCCTGACCAACCAGCCCCTTCTACATTCTGTTCAAATCCAAAAGGGACTGGACCATAGAGCATGAAAAACCTCCGTCTAAACTTGAGACAGTCCAGCCAAATTTGTACCAGGTGCCTCTTAAATATGAAAGACGTCTCCTTTCCAAAATTCTCGTGATATTCAGAAAAAAATGTATTAACTTTTTTTTTAACCTGGAATAAGTAAAAGCTTGGTGCTTCCATTGTTTATTCTGTGAAAATCCACACTGTTTCTCAGTCCTTTTTCTCCTTTGTAAGGAGCCATGTTTGTTTTTGACCATGCTTCTCTTTGATTGGTTAATCTGCCTGTCAATCACACCCTCTGAAATCAAGAAGACAGGATACTGCTCCAGATCCACTCAGCTTAATAAAGTTTTTTTTAAAGCACTTGATTCTGGCTGGTCAGGTAAATCTATTTCAGGTTGCCCAAGTGCGTTTTCATTTCATTAAAGTTTTCATTTTTTTCTCAAGTGTAAAAGTTTGATCGGCATTAACTATTAACACAGGGGATCATTCATGGTGCATATAATTCCTTGTTTATTTCTGACCACAGTGTCCTTGAGAATTGCTACATAAGTGCATGAATTATGTATGGGTTGGTTGCTCTTATATTCTCTGCTCCAGCACCCTCTCGCATATGGAACTGCCCGCACACACCAAGCACTGATTAATTATTCAGTCTCCACTTCATGTAGTAATGATCATTCATCTTTGCATAGTGCCTTCTTTTCTCAACGCATGTATCGCAAGTCATTTGTACAAATCCAATGCATTTTATTGCCTTGTTAGTTTGTGCTAATGAATATATCGGAGTGAATGGGTTGTTTAGGCGTAACAAGTTGGGCCATTTGAAAATGAGGATGTTATGCTTTCTCCATTTGGTCCCCTGTTTTATCTAAATGGGCTT
The DNA here is from genome assembly GCA_029959045.1 of Taenioides sp. WSHXM2023. Lineage (NCBI taxonomy): Eukaryota > Metazoa > Chordata > Actinopteri > Gobiiformes > Gobiidae > Taenioides > Taenioides sp. WSHXM2023. The sequence goes on along the minus strand of CM057102.1, from coordinate 13,286,134 downwards.
ATTTAAAAGTGACAAATGTGTCTGCTGTAGTAAGATAATAAGATCCAGGGAAGCTTTGGGCAGTGGATAGCCTAACTTGTTATGAGAGCAACAAAATATAGATCTCAACTCAACATGTTTTTGTTTTGATGGGGGAAAAACAAAAGACACTGGGACTAATTCAAGAAACAAACCTGGACTTGAACAGGACTAAACCAATTCTACATAAGGACTAAAGTGAGATCAAAACAGGTCCAAGCCAGAGTAAAGGTGGTCTCAGTTATTGTTACTTATAATCAATTAACTTTTCATCATGCCATCTGTTTGTTAAAGGTGCATTATGTAACGTCTGGTTTAGTTTCAGGGTCAGTATAGTCCCACTTCTGACCCATAATCCTTGTTGAGACAGGGTTTAGTACTTCTTTAGACCTCTGAGTCTGCTGATGTCTTACACCGTACACATAGTCCCCCTGTTTTTTCTCTCTAGTTTGCTTTAATTTTGTTAGTGTTGTTTCAGATGTGGTTTTCACTTAATCCTTTTTATCCTAATCCATTGACTGCCTGAACATAAAAGTGCTCCAATTGTGTGTAATGGCGTGTAAAATGGAAATGAGCCCTCACAGACAGGAGCCGCCACCTCACCAGCGCTCTGCAGGGGGCGCTCTGATCTTTCCTGGCTGCAAGGCTCAGACTTCCGAAGACAGATTTGCCCTCAAAAAGTTCTTCCTTCACACAAGCTGAGAGTGTGGGTTTTGAGATTGATTCATGTCCAAAAAGTCAGCCAAAACTAACAAAACTTTTTCACTAGTTTTGTTAGAAATCCATGAGAGATATTATAACTTCTTATCTTATTTTTACAAACAGGGAGCTCAAGAAATATATGCTCTCTGGTGCCTAAACGTGATCTGGAATTATTAACCAGTATTGAAATAACTCATTCAGTCTTTATATACATACAAGGAATAAGATTGTGTTTGATGGTACACAGCTGAGAATACCAGGTGTCAGTGGGGCAGCAGTGGCTCTAGTGCAAACTGTTGTTATGTCCTTAGGCAAGACACTTCTCCCATATTGCCTAGTACTAGTGTGCAAGAGTTTGTGGTGATCAAGGGGGCTGATGGCACAGATTGGCAGTCTTTCTTCCTTCAGTCGACCCCTGGCTGCTGTGCCCAGAATGTTAATCAAATCATTCTTATTATTAAATGCAATTTTCATGTATAGTTTTTTGCTGCCACCTGCTTGTGTTTTTGCTTTGCAGAAAAAGTTCCAAAGTATGGCATTCAGCTTATGTATCTCCACGGAAAGTAGGATGTGACTCAGGTAAATGTACTGGTCAGATCTATGGAGAGGTGACACTGCTCAGAAGAATGCATGTTTTTGAGGTATTTTTGAGCACCCCCGTAATGAAACAAATGCTATTGTGGAACATTCCAGGCAATGCAATAACATCTTGGGTATAGCATATTGCCCCACAAGAAAAGTTACACAGTGCTCTTTTAAACTTGTAACATTAAGTATAAGCAAGCAGCAGGTGTCAGTTTGAAATATGCCATTCCTTCTTAAAGTCATTGGTCTCATTGATTGAATACGACAAACAGCCCCCAGGAGCTGTGGGCCCTGGTCATTCTTTATGCTAACTGTTTGCATGTATTGATTGGAACATAGGGAAGCAGGGGCCATTCAAACCCTGCATTAACACTGTCCCTTACCTGCAGCAGAGCTATGTGGGGGACCGTGAGGAATGGCACCAATAGATCTTTACTGCTGTGCGTTTGAGCCTATACACAGACACTGCATCAGACACTTTGTCCTGGAGTCAACTTTGTGGCTTATAAGTTTTCAATTCTTAGAAACAAAAAGCACTCACTTTGTATGCAGGGTTGTTGGGTATTTAGGACTTTTTTGAACTAGTCTAGTGAGGAATGATGAATGGTGAAACAAGTCTGCAAAATTAGGCAAAGAATGAAAATATAAATTTGAATATTTTAAGTGGAAGTACATTGAAAATAGAATAGCCTAAAATCTAACTTCAAAGTATTAAATCAAAAGTGAAGACATAATACATGTATTCTGTTTACATGTAGGTTCTACACAGATGTCCCAGAGTAAGGCATTTAATGGAGACAAGCAGGTGACGCAACCATGCCATGTTACAAGTCAGATCTGTGGAAAGCTGAGCCCACTCACAATATGAATGCATCTTTTCAATGGGTTAAACAAACACCTGCAATTGAATAAATGCAAGATGGATTTTAAAGCCACACTGCATAACATTACTGACAAAGCCCTAAAATCACCATGGAGACAAGAAGATGGTCCCCTTAACAGAAAAGTTACATAGGCAAGTTTTACCATGCCCTAAATATTGAAGTGATATGAAAGAGAAGTTATATTGTGAATTTTGTCTCTCTGAATTGCAGAGTCCTTTGAGACCACTTCATGTTTGAATAGTTCTCTTGTGTCCATGAGCTGGGGGTGTCAGGAGTGTCCCAGTGCAGAGGAGTGACGACAGCAGCTAACCCCACACTAAATCATATCAGTGTGCCTCCCAGGCCTGCTCACACTTTCTTCAATAAGAGACCAGCCAAAAATAGCCTGCGCTCCACGACTATTCCCCCAATGAACATTCCAGTATTTCAGACTCCTCACTCTGGCAACATGGGGGTTTGAGAATAAAATGGACAGTGATTTCAGTCTGAGTAGGCATGCAGCGTTTGAGGTTTTATTTTATGCTTTTTCACAGGACTAATGCTGATAAAGGTAATTCAGAACAGATGATGACCAAGAAGACTTTTGGTTCAATATGTATCTCTATGTATGTACAGTTTACTGATTTGCATCTAAAAAGAAATCAGGATATAATACTGCAAAGAAATCTGGCATCTGCTATAGCCCTCAACTACTTTTGATATATTGGCGGTACAGATATATTGGCCCAAATACCTTGTTGTAACTCCGGTTTCAGCAAATACAACAGCACAAGGTCTTCTCACTATACAATAAAGATTTACTATTTAATAAAAAATCCAGAGCCAAGATCGCAACCGAAATTTTCCCTCCGTAGAGTGGTTGGGTGCTCCCTTAGCGATAGGGTGAGGAGCTCAGTCACACGGGATGCGCTCAGAGTAGAGCTGCTGCTCTTCCAGGTCAAGAGGAGACTGCTGAGGTGGGCTTGGGCTTGTCCCACCAGGAGGCCCTGAGGAAGACCCAGGACACGCTGGAGGGACTGTATCTCTCGGCTGGCCTGGGAACACCGTGGGGTCCCCTGGAGGAGCTGGAGAAAGTGCCCATGGTGAGGGAAGTCTGGGAGTCCCTGTTTAGACTGCTGCCCCCATGATCCAGCCCTAGATTATTAAAAGAAGATGGCTGGATTAATTGAAAATTCATCTTATAAATTATGTGCCGTGAGCCCATCTCCTTACATCTCATATGTAAAACCTGGTTAGTCAGGACGTAATAATAATTTAAGGCCAAATGGCAAAAATCAGTACAAAGTTAAAACTAAAAGTGTTACTTTTAGCCCATATTGTCTGACAGCTGTGTGAGGTGTGAGGCAGGTGTGAGGTCCCTCAAAAAAGCTGAGCCAATAAGGAGCAGTGCAGTGGTTATTACTCTGTGTTTTGGGAGCACAGACACAGGGAGGGGCTGTTCTGTAATTGTTTGCCCCCTGGTGCCCTCTCTGCTCTGTCACTGCAGGCTGAGGACACAGGTGAAGTCTGGAGGTTCAATCAAAATGGCTGCCCTGGCACTGACGCAGGTGTCTGTGTGGGCTGACATTCTGCACTGGGGTTTTGTAATTCATTAAGACCACCAGAGTTAAAAATGTCCATGCTTACAAGAATCCTGATGAGGTCAAGGTTTTTGACTTCTACTTTGATTAGAAGTTAGATGTGCACTGTAAAATCTAATGCTAGGGTTAACTTGCATTCAGCTAGTTTACTTTACTTACTTTAAGGTCAGTTTGAATGAGACAAGTAACTTCAACAGTGACGTATTATTGCCAAGAGGGGGCATCATGAGGTGCATTTCTTCAGGGACGATGAGCATGCAGGAGGATACAGATGACAAAATACCCATGCCTCTGTAGATTGTCAACTGTTAGCGCGGGCCCGGACATGTTTTAACAATAGCTGACACTGGACTGCTACCTTCCACCACACATGTTGCAGACATAGCAAACATTAACAGTCAGTTTTATTGACATGTTTCTTTATGTAGCTTAAAATTACTGTTCAATTCAGAATAAGCTCATGTCGAAGTGTGTGGTAATGATTCCAGAATCCATGTTACTATAGTTGTGACCGTTCTGCCTTTTGTTTACATATTTTTTCCCAGTCTGGTCCGGTCCTCCTTTTGCTACCTTCATGTTTTTCTTACAGCTGCTCCTCATTCCCTAACCATCCCAGGTCAGTCTCTATACACTCCCTCTGTTCATTCAGTCTCTGCCAGATTAGGTTACATGCTGCCATTCCGACATACCGCCATTCTGACATTGACGTTTAACTGTCGGAGTGGCAGCATTTCAATTTTTTATCAAACGTCCCTGCATTCTGACCTTTTTTTTCCCTTGGTCGGAGTGGTGGCATTTAAGCTTTTTTTTTCAACATTCCGCCATTCCAACAAACAAGGGTATTATTAAAAATAAGTGGGCCTATAGAATGAGCTATGGAGTACGAAAGCTTTAGAAATATTTGTGTGCTTAGGATAGAAAGCTGTGCATATTTGGGAAATCCATACATAATTGGCTGTGGTTGAGCATAAAATAAATATTCGTGAACTCTCGAATGGGTCCAGTCGTACATAAAATGTATTGTGTGTATTTTATCCATCAGAATACGAACTGAAAAGTTACGACATTAAGAATTACAATCACAAAATGAAAATTTGCGATTACGCTTTCTTCAGTACGAATACAAATTCACAGACACGACTCTACTGTCAAAAATACATTTCTTCACTTCACAGGCATTACTTATTGAGCAGAAGAAACATGAATCGAGATGCCAGACTTTTGCGCTGCATATGGACTGAACCAGGACTGAACCCAGGACTGAACCAGGAGGACTAAACCAGGACTAAACCAGATCTGAACCAAACCAGGACTGATCTTGGACTTGCAGACCGAAGGCTCAAGGAAAGAGAGGCCATGTAACCCCCCAAAAAACACCAACTCTGATAGGATACTCATATTTGTATTATGTTTGAGAAAAATTTTGATCTAAAAAAGACAAAATTGTGATTTAATTGATGTAAAATCACATTTTATTACATCAGTTAAATGTAATAACTCTGTTGGCTGTGACATTTCCAACAGAGAAGGCCCTGCTTGCCCTGATGGCACATCACTGATTCAAGGTTACTCAAACGTGTGTGTGTGTGAATGAAACAAAACACAACTCCAAGAATGTTTTTGAGGAGGTGACAACATTCTAATATGGTTAAACTCTCACAGTAGACATTTTTTTGTAATATAGGATCTTTTAATGTTTCTACATACGTGGCAGCAAAAACGGTAGTCATCTGGACATGTTTAAAAAATGTTGATAATGACTGTCAGCTACCAACAAGCTAGTAATGCTTTATCAGTCTGATTAATACAGTCTTCCAGAAAGTCGCGTGGATTTCAAAAAACAGATGACTACCTTTGAAACCTTCACTACCAATGGACCACTCCTCGACTAATGAGGCATTCCATCATCAAAATCAATGTTTAAGCACCATCTCTGGTTTGAAAATGAAGGGATACTGATTGTACTTTACTATTTTTTTCACACAAGTTTTAGTTTTACAAATTCATGTATAGAATGTCAATCTTTTAAACCTTTTATGTATACTTTTGTTGTGTGTGATAGCTGAAACAGGAGTGGGTGACTTGAAGCAGGATTACTGTGTCTCTCCAGACCCATGTGAAAGGCCTGGGGCTCTGCTGGTGTCCTCAGTCACAGAGCAGTATGTGGCCGATGGAACAGCTGCTGCCAACAGATAATGGGAAAGTGCTTCTGAACTGTGAACAGGCTCTAGTCATCTGCTCGTGATACTTCTTATGATAGCACTGGATTATGTTTTACATTTAAGTTGAAAATATCAGATTGCCTATTTGATGATGACAATAATAATAATAATAATAATAATAATAATAATAATAATAATAATAACAGCCAGACTTAACTATTTATCAGGTAAGTCTGTTGGGAGATATAGACTTTTTTGACACCACAAAGAAAAGAGCAGGTAATATTGCTTTGTCTGGAATGTTTAAGAATATGACTTTATATTTGTATAGTTGTCAGGATTCCTGTTTTTCTCTCTATCTTGTGCTTGTCTCCCCCCTTCCTTCTGTGTCTCCTGGTGCCTGGAGCTGGGTGGAGAGTCTGACACCGCCCTCGTCTTTGGTTCCACCCACTATTCACCTGATTCCAATCATCTCATCTCCTGCAGTACAATTTCTGCTTATAGTATTTTTGCCTGATTTCTAGTGACAGTTTGTTTATTTCCTGTTTTTCTGCAGACCTGGTTTTTGGACACTCCAGCACTGATTTTCACCCCAGCCTCCGACACAGCTCCCAGCAACCTGCATATATTTTTGTATTCAATAAATCTGTTGTCTGTCTTTTTGATCCGCCAGTCATTATAACAATAGCATCTATATAATTACAGGTGTTTTTATTGACCAAAGTTCCTTGCATTTTTACTACATGTGAATGGGATCGCCCCTCCACAAATCTGACCTGTAAAGTCACCTGCTTTGAGATAAATCATTTTAACTTCTTAGTGAGGAACATTCAAGGCAAAGAAATAGCATCTCCATGGAAACAAGAAGTTGGCGGTTCATTTAACTAATAACTTCCCTAATATGTTCTCAAACTTACAAGCAACAAATCAAGCAATTAAAGTAAAAATAACCCTGGAATAGCAAAGTGCTGATGAAATAGAATGATGAAAATTAGGATGGTTGCCATAGCAATTAGCAATTAGCAATTCAAGACAAAATATTAGATTGTTTGGGACAAAGTATTTCATAATGCTGCATTTATCACGATGCTGCAACAAAACTGAAGAGGTCTCTTAAAGGGAAATGAAATGTCTTCAACTTTTCAAACTTAGTCCAGCTGACTTTTTTTTACATTAAATAGTGGCCAGTACTGTGCAACTTACTCTGACCACAGCGCAGGAAGTTCCAAAGTTTCCCTGCATCTGCTCAGTATGGCTCTAGAGATATTTGTGTTATATTCGTCAGCTTGTACAATGGCCTGTTCCCTGTGAGCTTATATGACGGAAAGCTGCTCTTTTCTGGCCAGTGGACTGAAGGGAAGGCTATAGCAATTTTCCTGAATCTACTACTCCCTTCTCTCTCACACACCTTCTCCTCTGCCCCTCCTGCCTGTTACCAGTAATAGTCAGCCATATATCTCACAGGCTTTCAGGTCTACCAGTGGAGATATCGCAGTGGCTCCGAGGTTGTTGCTATTTCTTATCTAAAATACTTTGATTTTTCAACTGCTCCCAGTTTGATCCATCACCTCATATCCCTGTTATATTCCCTCTAATGGCATGGCAACCCTATTCATTAATTCAGGACCTGCAGCCATGTGTGAGCAAGCAAAACAAAGGAAAATAAACACTGCTTCAGAGATAGGGCACAGTGGAATGGAAGTATTAGCATGGGAGAACGCACAAACAGCTAATAATGACTGTTTTTGTCCTTGGTAGCATCTGCACCACAACATACTAGGCCACAGCAATGATAAATACTATCCAATATGTGCATTGTCTAAACATGGATGGTGCAGAAGGTTAGGCAATATCGTCTATACTTTGTAGTGAAGTGTATAATTAATCTATAATAAGGAAAGATAATCTCAGTGGAAATTATTTTTAGATATCCACAACCAGGTTTTTACTAACCCATGATGGAGCCATGTAATCTCATTTTGTGAATGCCAGCATCACATTAGTGTTAAAGAAGCTGCATGCAACAATTTATGAGCCCAAACCAAATATCAGCCTAGGCAGAAGATATGATGGTGAAGATATGGTGATGATAACCATGCAAAAAAGTATAAATATCGTCCCAATATATTGACAAACCGATATATCAGACTATCTCTAGTTCAGCCAGCCAAATTTTGAATATAACTTTTGAGGCACACAATTGTTCTCAATGGGAAATTCACATTTTCTAACTCTAAACTGTAAACCTATTGCATTATTTAACAGAGACCAGAGATGAGTCTGAACAAAGGCCAGGTGAAATCAAATAAACTTACAGATGGCAGCTTTAAATGCCAATGCCCACCTCTTACTAGTTCAGTTGCAGTAAACATTATGATATTGGTTAGGTTGCACAATCATATTAATTACCATTCTTTATGTATTTTTTTATATATATATATTGCGATATATATTTGTTTGTGTGGGCTGTAATTTGCTTGATAGTTTATCAAAGCAGCTGTTTTGCTTTGTTGCTGAGACCTTTATCTTACCCTCTCCTCTGAGGCCCACGGTAAACAGTGCACCACAGGACCAATTCAAGCCAACCATTTCTGCACACTATTGTACACAGTTATCAATCCGATCTCACAGCAGCTATTAGAATGGCAGAACTAAACTAGATCGTTAAACTGAATACTTGGGTTTTTGTTCTTCTCTGTGACTGCATCCCATCCCAAAATGCAATGGGTCCCTGTTGTCATTTTGTTTCATATTCAATATTTCATGCCACTTCTGATCTCACACTCCTCTGTATTTTTCTTCTTGCTTTGCTGCCTGTCCTTCTGAGTGTTTCAACATTTAATTTCCCTCTGGTCCTCCTCTCTCCATTACGTTTTGTATCTTGCTGTCAACTATGCTTTCTGTCTTTGTCCAGAACTAATTTTTTATTGACTTTTTGCATTTATTTATTTTTGCATCTACGTATTTTGACACAGACATTTCTTCTTCAGATATTTTCTTCAATAAGTCAATCCATAGTATACAATTCCATGTGACAAAAGTGAAAGAGAAAGTGAGATGTAACTTTTGTATCAACTACGTGGCGATCTCAAGTTTAAGAAGGGCCTAAGTAGTATTTTTGAGGCCTAAAGGTTTATATTCAAACGTATTAATACGAAAATTTGAGTAAACATTCAGGTTGTGAAACTACAGTTTAAAAACGTATCAAAGACAGTGGAGATGAAGGGCCGTTCACATACACAGCTAGATTATGGTGCCCCAGATGGATTATGGGGCCTTGTTCACTTGTTTTTTATGATGATTATTTATGTTTTGATTTGTTTGTATTGTGATTTTAATGTCTTTCTTATTCTGCAAAACACTTTGAATTACTTTGTGTATGAAATGTACAAATAAACTTCCCTTGCCTTGCCTTCTGTCTGTGTGCCTGGGTTGCATGTAGCTACAAACAACCCACTAACATGATTACAGAAGCTCAGTCAATAGAGACGATTATCCAATCAGAAGTTGCTGGTTCAGCCCCCCACTGACATTACATGAGAAGTTGTTGGTTTAACCCCCCATTGACGTTGCATAGTGCACTTGCTCATGACGCAGCACTCATCTGTATGACTCATAGACTCTATAAAGAAGTGGACTAAGGGAGTATGATGTTACCCTATAGTGTTCACCTCCACTCACATTAAGCTCACAATGCTCGAGGTTACAGGAGCAAATTTGGAGCCAGGTCGATATTAGGAATAGGAATTTATTTACAGACAAAACAGTGAAAGAAAAACACTAGGATCATGTAGAGTGGGTTAATATGAACATTTTAAGACCAAAGATGCATTTAAGTTGCATGAAACAAAACGTCATCTTTGTCAGCATAAATGAACAATTTTAAGTAGTGCCATTACTCTATCACAAAGCATTCAATCCATAAGATTAAAATGGCAAATTTGTGGAGCCAATCCCTAACAAAGAATCACGTAGACCCAGTGATGGAACATAATGAAGTACAAGTAGTAATGTACCTTATTTAAGTTTACATTTTAAGTATCTGTACTTTACTTAAGTAGATTTTAAAGTGGATACTTTTTACTTTTACTTTACTACATCTGAGAGCAGGACTAAAAAGCAGTATTTTTTCTAAAGTATTTTTTTATGATAAGCTTAGGGAGTTATTTTTAACACATTTATAGTTTGAGCAAACAAAAATATACAAAAAAAATGGAAAAATTGATTCTGTTGTTTCTGTTACACAAAAATCAGCACAAATCTTTGCTAAATACTTTTACTTTTTACTCTATAAGTACATTTTTAACATGTACTTTAATACTTAAGTCGATTTTGTCATGTGAACACCGTCTATTCACATATATTCACTATGAGACATTGAAATTGATCAATCAGAACCGCTAGAATAGAATTTCTATAACACGCAGACTTGAACCATCACCCTCAAGACTTAGTGGCAAGGACACTAACCACTCAGCCACTCCTTATATTAGAATTTTCTTGAAACAACGAACTGACCATTTTTCCTCCCCGTGTCAGTTGTATAGTGTTTGATTAATGAAGTTGCCTGCACTAGGATACACTTATGTTTCACTCTCTAATCTAAATTACAGCTTTACGCACTGGCTCATATACATTTCCTGTGTTCATTTGTGCTCTCATTATACATAAAGTTTGTCTCATCACTCAAGGCAAACTCTATATGAGCTGTTATAAATCACACTCGGCTCTGGCTCCTAATCAGCAGGTCCACTTGTATCTCTGCAAAGATTTACTGCAGGACCCATTTTGTATCATTGTGGCTTTATGCTTAATCTACATCTATTTCCTGAAGTTTTAAGTCCATAATTCACCCGTTTAATTAAGCTGGGGAATGCCAAGTTCCACCACGGCGTTGAAAGGATTTACTTTACAGGCCCTTGGTGAGTAGTGTCAGGGATTTTAAGATATTTGTAATCTGAGGTTGATGTCTTCTGCCAAAAGTTTAAGTAAAACTGCTAACAAAATATACAGATCCCAAAGCAGTTGCCATCCTACAACTGCAGTATCGGCAAGGGACCAATAAACCAAGAAATATTAGAATGTTGTTTTTGTTACCTTAAAACTTGTATACAGAAAAATCTATCCTAACTCGTATAAAGAATTGGAGAATTGTGATCAGGCTATAACTTTACCTTAACCTTATTTGCCTTCAAAACACAGTGAGCAGAGTTTGTTACTTGATGCTAGTACTGATTACACACATCTTTTTGCCATGCCATATTTTCATACTTGTTTTGCAGTAAAAATAAATCAATATATTTATGTGCTAACTACATTTAAACTGCATGTTTCCTTAATAAAAACATACCTGGAGATGTGTTTTTTGCACGTGTTAAACACACAAACCCCACATATTTAGGCTGAGTACTTCTCTCAAACAGAGGTTAACTTGAAAACTACCACTGCATGACATCACAAGGTGGAACATTTTTAGCTTTGGAGACGAAGACAGACAGAGGTAACAATATTATAACATGGCTTAAAGCTCACAAGAGTCCATTTTGTGAAATATAGGACCTTTAACATGCTTACCTTAATCTGTTTGCTATGATAAAATATAAAGGTCCTTTTGCTGTCTTGTGTATGTGTCTTGTGACTGTCCTGTCAGCTGCCTGCTCTTTACAGTCAGGTACATCCGCCCACAGTAATTACAACAGTGTCACACATGGGTGCAAATAGAGGAGCATGTGCATGTGTCACAACACGTGAGCGCTCCCTGGAGGCTAAATCAACACGGACATGAGTGCATCAGGAGACATGCCAAGCACATGATGAAAAGGATAATTAAAATAAGAATCATGTCGCGTGAAGGGGACAGGGTAATATACGGAAATGTCGCTTATACATATAGGTCATAGGTACACAGTACGGCTGGACAATGTGACAATTCTTTTCCTCATATTGATCTGAGGAAGCAGCTTGGATGAGCTGCGAAACGTATTCAACCAAATAAACTATGTCCAGTTGACAAATTAAATTTTCTCCTTTTTTTGCCATGGATCAATCACAATGTTTTCTTTGATTCCAATTAGTGTTATTAAAGGGCCTATTACACAAAATAAACATACCTAGAGTTGTGTTTTGTTTCATTCACACATGTTACTAATCCTGCTTTTTTAGTCTGTCTACATCTCCAAAGCTCAAAAGACTCTGCTCCATGTTGGAATGTCATGTAGGCATAGTGGTAGTTTACAAGGTAATAGTTACCTTTTACCTTTAGTTCAGGAGAGACTGGAAATTCCACGGCTGAAATCACCAAAATAATTCTAGATGCATGGATTATAAAAACACAGTGGAGCACTTTCTGAATTACCACATGATATCACAAGGTGGAAGTGAGGGTTTTCCTGCAGGGTGTGGGTGTTAAAAATGTGTGAATGAAATAAAACACAAATCCATGTATGTCTTGATGAGGAAACAACATTATAACATACAGTAGATAAGATTTCAGGCTTAATTTCTTGAACTTAAACAATACAGACTTTTCATTGCCACTTACCATGCACACAAAAAAGGTCAAATATATCTTCTTCAAAATCTGAACTCTGCTCCAGACTACATGGAGCCGGAAACGCCCCCATGAACACTTCCTATCTGGATCATGGCGACTAGTATGTTAGCTCTGTCCATCTATATTTATGGTTATATTTGGTCTATGACCAGAATGACCAGAACTGATTTTTGCACATTTATTTTTGGGTCACAAGACTTGTCAGACCTTCCTATATCCTGGTTTTATTTAGGGAGCTGTGAGATCACAGCTGTGTGCCTCCAACCTTCCCTGTCATCTCCACCTCTCTTCTTCTTCTTCATAGAGTTGATTCGAAAAACATGAAAGCTCTCCTCAGTACAAAGTCCCTCTTTTGTTTTACCACTTCAAAGTCTCCAAATCTCGCCTGATGATCAACTTTAATAAGCTAGAGAAGGTGGGTCCCTCTCATCTCATCAAACAACACACTTTGAGCACTATCCACCTCCCTACTTTCTCCTCACATCAGTTTATTTCAATGATTCCTGCCAAGATGAGATTTGATTAACATATCGCTGTCAAAGAAATACTTTTGAATACACAGGACGATTTTGTCATTGGCTCAAAAATGGAGGTAGATAATTCCACAAAGGCAAAATTATTTATAGTCAAGGAGTTTCTATGCATTTTAATACGAAGCGTGTTGGTATCAGGGCAGCAGCTCAGTTGGTGTGTTTGTCCATTGATTCAAAGGTTGGCGGTTCGAATCTCACTCTCGACATAACCGTCACTGGTTGAGCGGTCAGATTCACTGGTCCACAGTTTGGCGGTGCGATTCCAGCTCCCACAGATGAATACTGTTTCTCAAGATTTGTTCCAATTACAGTTATTAAAAATTGGTCAAATCTATGTTTTATTGTCATCTATCGTGGCAGAATCCCTTTTATAATGAGTTCCTTCATATAGCCGCAGAAGTGAATTAGCAGGACTGCCAGTTAGCGCAGGAGAAAGAGGATCTGAAATCTTCTCTGACAGAAATAGAGCTTAGCGTCTCACACCTGCACATTCTCTTTATCTTCTCGTGGTGCCACCTCTGTACCATCCCCAGCTCTGATTATAGACTGTACAGAAGTGCCCCTCTCTCTCATACAGGCTGCAGACAGGGTTCAGCCTCCCCTCTGTCGCGCTAATTGGATTTCTGATTCACTCTCATTGTACAGCGGCGCACTCTGCCCATCACAAGCCACTCAGAAGCTAACCTGTAGATCAAGGTGACATGCAGTGTTAGACAGTTGTGTTACATCAAGAAAATAAACCAACCATCCACAATGGGTCTCTCCATGTCCTAGATATATTATATGTCTGACATTTCTCTTTGAAGTTCCTTTTTTAACATAGTTCTAACTAAAGCAAGATATGACTTAAAATGCTAACTTTAAAGGTGCACTGCGTAACTTTATGGAGATTGATAAGTTTAATGACATACTTTGGAACATTGCAGACAAAGCAATAACAGCTTAATGAAGACAAGCGACTGGGGGCCCTTAACCAGAAAAGTGACATAATGCAACTTTAACCTCAGGATGCAAAAATAAATAGTTTTATGGTCAGCGGTGGCACATCAGAGCTGTTTTAACACTGTGATTTAATTAATTCATTCAAGAAATCTATCTTTTATATATAGTCAGTTCAGTAGGTTAGAGTCTGGGGTGGACATGTAGACACAGCCTAGGACCAGGTAGTATACAGTCAGTGAATTTTCTATTTATAATAACTTTCTTTCAAAATTTTGTGTCTATTGCACTTTTATGCAATAGCTCATTAAATCAATTTACAATTAATATCTCTTTTAGTTAATACCTCCAATCATGCTTTGAAGTGGTCTTTATTTCTTGTTTCTTGACTATATAATCAAACCTCAGTATGCAGCCACATTGATGAAAGGTGCTGTACCAGAATTTTAATGTGAAAAAAGCACTAGTTTGTTTTAAAATGTGGTCCAGAGTTATTCTTTACTTACTTTCTTTATGCCGAGTATCCTAATTATAGTAAAACTCACGACAACTATCATGCTAACATGCACTTCCTGATTACTGGACAATAAAATGCTTTCTGATTACATGCAGATAGCACACAGCCTACTTATTTTGACCCCTAGAGCTGCTTACACAACATATCTGTACTGGTGCAAGTCAAATATTGCTTAAACAGCTTAAATGGGGAAAGAATATTGTACAGGAGTTTTAACTGTGTGTTTGATAACACATGACCCTTACTGTTAATCACTTTTGGGTGCTTCTTAACTCAAACTATCATAGAGGCCTTTCAAAGTAAAAAAAAAGTTTAGCTTTGTTTCACTTACTTCAAGAATGTTACTTTATAAATCTTTCTTGAAAACATAATACAACATTACAAAACATAATGCAACATTACAAAGCACAGTGCACAAAACACAGACCAAATCAGAAAGAAATGAACAGTAACCACCAGCTTATATGGCCAAATGCAGCCCTTGATTTTCGATGATTAGATTTAAGAAGTACAGAAGAGCGGAGGCCGAGAGGGAGCGAAGAAATCAGAAAAAGTTAAATTCATCAGCAGCAAACAAGCTTTTATGTCTTTATGAAGGAAAAACGCCAATGGAGCTTATAGAGGAAAATCAAGAAGACGGAGAGAGAGAGGGAGAGGAAAATAGAATATTCGAGCAAGTCTGAGCTATAAAAGTTTCATTAAGCTCTCAGACTTGATTGCCCCACAATTAAATGTTCATTTTCTTTGCCTACATAGACAGGCCTGGTTTAGTGCAGCAATGGGGAGGGAGCAGTGGTGGAAGTGAGCAGGATAAACGTTTCCTCACGTTATAGTGCCAAGAACCGGTTACTGCCAAATGGATTTCAGGTCAAAATCACTTAATAAAATAAGAACTCCAGCTCTGTAGTCTGCTGACTGGTGTTAGAAATCAGTAGGTTGGAAGTTGAAAGCATTTTGAGTCATTTGTGTCCAACTGGGCCTGCACAGTAATCATTCATTCATCAGTTAGTTTTTCGACCCCATCTTTATCCCCATTCACCATTGTTTCATTCACCACACACATATGTTAGTAAATGTGTTATTTAGACTGAGTGAGTTCTTCTCTGAGATTGAAAACACCTTCATGTCATGGGGTAATGCAGGAAGTGCTCCACTATGTTTTTAAACTCCTTCCTATAATGTCAGTCCTGTAGTTGCCAATCTCTACTGAACTAAAGGTAAAAGGAGCTGTTAACATGAAAATTAAAACGCTTCATGAGATCACAAGGTGGAACAGAGCATTTTGAGTTAATAATAATATATTCAAACGTGTAAATGATATTCAAACGTGTAAATGAAACAAAACACAACTCCAGGTATGTTTTTGCTGAGGTAACAATATTATAACATAAGCTATCACTGTACTGTACTATAACCACAGTCAGATACAACAACATACACATTTGTTTTAACTGTGAATGTGAAAATGCTGAAATGGAGATTTAATTTGTCAAACCAAACTTCAGTTCCATTTAAAAAAAAAACTAAATTAAGACAAATGTAACAAATTAAGACAAAAACTAAAATTGAACTTTTCTCTTTTTCAGCGTTCTTACCTGTGTGCCTTGGTTAAATGTTTCAATACTGCTAAGGTTCAAATTGACCCCACCCGTTTACACACTCAGGGTGGACAGTGACTTCACCACTGAACCACAGCAACTGACCCCTCAAAATCATTTTTTAATGGTAACCAGGCAATGGGCATCCAAAGACATTTGTCCTGCGTGCTTTCTGTCCATTTCACACATGGGTTGTTGTTGCATGACCAGTAATGAGATGACTAGAATAATCAGATGAACCAATAACTAGGCCAGATCTTGGTATGTTTATGCAAAAAAGAAATTGGATTATCAAAACACTTGGTGTCAGTTAATCAATGAATTTTAGAGTTACTGTTTGGAAGACAAAGTAAAATTCATGTTCAAATAACTCTTTCCATCTTTAACATAGGTTTTCTCTTTTTCATTCTTGTCTTTGTCATATTAGTTTGCCCTTTTTGCATGATTTTCCTGCATAGACATCCGATCTCAGTGGTTATGTTTACATGCTCACCAAAATCTTATTATAATCTGATTCTGATAATTAAAATATCAAACCCCTTTGTAGAATTATACTGAAAAGTCTAATGTAAGTAATCAAAGGGACCATGATCACAAAGAAATCAAATGAGTTTCCTGTTTAAGTGTCATTTTAATTTTATTATAACTTCACAAATCTCACATGAAACCATAGCTTCTAATTCTTTTGTGCCTTCTCCTATTAAATTGCTCAACTCTGATGGTCGTGTTTTTGAAGGTATTTGCTTTGTAAGATATTGTTGTCCTGAGATCCACTGGTAAACTGTAACAGACTGATATACTGTATGTGACAACTGCTCTGAGAATGGTGCAAGTTAATTGCCTTCTGGGACTAATAAAGTTTTCTGAAGCTGAATCTGAGTATCCATTGTTTACATGACATAAATGGATAACTCCAGAAGTCAGATAATAGTCAGATTTTTAATGTGCAAGTAAGCATAGCCACAGTCGTAATGCTAAACTATCCATTCTATACACTGCCACAGCTCTACTGTGTTGGAGTGAGACAGATTTGAGCTCCCAATGTTTGGTTATGCTCAGTGGCTTGTTCAATTAGCTTTTTGGCACAGGTCTTTAAATGACTTTGGCTCATAATGAATGTGTGCTGCCAGGAGACTGTGGTTATGGTGAGGAGTTGTGCACTGAGAACAAGGAATCTGCACTAGGAGAAACTTTACTTTAGATAAAGCTTCTTCAGTCTTTAATGATCTAACTATGCAGTACTTATGATTTACCTACTCATTTATGCTTACATAACCATCCTAAATTGCATAAATCACTGTCATTTCCTCTTTTAGTCCTCATAGTGTAAAAATGTACATACACTTTTTATATCATGGCACAGTTAATTTGAATCAAATATGTTTCATCCACAGCAAATTTTTTAGTTCTGTAATCCGTGTTTATTATTATTAATTACATTTTAAGGAACTGAAACCTATACCTAACTGGTCATGGTCACGTCACATTTTATATAGCGTTTTTCCATCTTCACGGCACTCAAAACACATTTTACATCAAGGAACCACTCACCCATACACGCACCAGGGTACGCAGACACTGGGGGTGAGGTGGGTTTAGTGTCTTGCCCAAGGACACAAGGACAGCATTCATCTGAGGGCGCTGGAATCACACCTCCAATCTGTGGGTCAGTGGATTTAGTGATGTTTTATGGGAGACCGGGAATCCAGCTGCACAAATACTAACAAATGCAAACAATACCAACTGAGCTACTGCAATCCAATGTATCATCTTGTTCAGGGGTAAAATCAGGAGCAATCCTATATTATGCCAATACTATATCCATGTACACAGCACAAGCCAAAACATAAACTGGGAGAGTAATTAAGACAAAAAAAAGATGGTGTCGCTCAGTCGATAACACAGACAGCACTTCCTCTTTTTTTGAATTACTTAGTTATCCATTGTTCTGTCCCTCTCTGTTTTTACTGTGTACCAAAATACAGCAACCACATCAAGTATTCAGAACACACGCACAAAACACACACCCTTTCGGTCGTATACACTTGAAAACCCACATGCAGTCACACACTCATTCATATGCTGGGGAGGGACAGAGCGCCTATCAAACTTTAATACAGGGACTGCCAATAGACTCACAGAGAAGCAGACTGGGCACGATGCTTTGTTTTGCACTCGGTCACATTAAAGTTTCATCTACAGGATGTCAAGTGGAGTTATTTTGTCCGGCTGTTTGTAGCACCAATGTTTTTACACTCTCTAAATATTAAATAAGCTACTCATATAACACAATGACCACTCTCAGCATTATAAGTTCATGTCAAGAGAGCTGGGCAAAAAACTGTGATAGGATTTTAAATTGTATATTTTTGTGTTTAATTTATTTATTTTGTACTTATGAACGCTGGAATTATTGTAGCAGCAAGTAATATATACAGTGGAGGAAAAATTATTTCTATTTTTATATTTGATCTCTTGCTATTTTTTTTAGGTTTGCCCACTGACAAATAAATGAACAGTCTATAATTTTAATGGTAGGTTTATTTTAACATTGAGAGATAGAATATTAAAAGAAAATCCAGCGAATAAATTTATTTGCATTTTATTGAGCGAAATAAGTATCTGAACCCTCTAGCCAAAAGACTTGATGGCCAGATTTGCCCACATATCAGAAGTAATTTTGGTCCACTCTTCTTCCAAGATCATCTCTAAATCATTAAGGTTTCGTGGCTGTCACAACTCAGAGGTTCAGCTCCCTCTATAGGTTTTCTATAGGGTTAAGGTCCGGAGACTGGCTGGGCCACTCCATGACCTTAATGTGCTTCTTCTTGAGCCACTCCTTCGTTGCCTTGGATGTATGTTTTGGGTCATTGTCGTGTTGGATGACCCATCCACGACCCATTTTCAGTGGGGGAAAGAGGCTGTCATGTCAAAGGGTACAAGGACACCTATATCCCACTGCGCACATCGTACAGTTTGCCTGTATTATTTGACTGCTGTGTTTTTGTTAGTGTGCTATTATTTATGAACTACAGTGCATGTAGAAAAGGTACTATGAGCAGCAGAAGATATGGGACTAATTAGTCACACCCCTAGGCAAACCCCTGACTGTTTCTATTGGGCGCTGCTGCAAAACGCTAGAATATAAAATTGCCTGGATCCGAGTGTGTGTGCTTGACGGTGGAGATGGTGTTCTTGGGGTCATAGGCAGCATTTCTCTTCCTCCAAACACAGCGAGTTGAGTTAATGCCAAAGAGCTCGATTTTGGTCTCATCTGACCACAGCACCTTCTCCCAATCACTCTCTAAATCATTCAGGTGTTGATTGGCTTCAGGCAAACTTCAGGTGGGCCTGCACATGTGCCTTGTTAAGCAGGGGAACCTTGCGAGCACTGCAGGATTTTAATCCATTGCGGCGTAAAATGTTACCAATGGCTTTCTCAATGACTGTGGCTGCGTTGAGATCACTGACTAGCTCCTTTGTAGTTCTAGGCTGATTTCTCACTGATCTCATGATCATTGAAACCCCACAAGGTGAGATCTTGTGTGGAGCCCCAGACCGAGGTCGATTGATGGTCATTTTGTCATTCCTACATTTTCAAACAATTGCACCAACAGTTGTCTCCTTAACACCCAGCTTCTTGTTTATGGTTTTGTAGACCATTCCAGCCTTGTGCAGGTCTACAGTCTTGTCCCTGACATCCTTTGACAGCTCTTTGACCTTTCCCATGTTGGAGAGCTTGGAGTCTGATTGATTTACTGATTCTGTGGACAGGGGTCATACTGGTGACTAGTTGAAACAGGAGTCTAGTTGAGTGTCTAAGATGTGTGTAAAATCCCTCAGTCGCCCAGGTAAAATCCATGGCAAAAGGAGATTTTGTCAACTTTTTGACCAAAAAACTTTTGGCCAAGTTGACAAATTGAATTGTTTCTTTTGCCATAGGAGTGTCTAACTGGTCTGTTGGAGCCAGAACTCTTTATGGTTGGTAGGGGATCACATACTTTTTTCACAATTAATGTATTTTCTATAATATGATTTTTCTGGATTTTCTTTTTGATACTCTATCTCTCAATGTTAAAATAAACCTACCATTAAAATTATAGACTGTTCATTTCTTTGTCAGTGGGCAAACCTACAAAATCAGAAAGGGATAAAATACTTATTTCCTCCACTGTAGCGATCTGCTTTCAGTTTTGGTAATGCAAGAAGTTTATATGAACAGGCGTGGGAATCTCCATGGACACAAGGTCAGTAGGCTTTGGCCTAAGTTGGGGTTTGAACCACTGACCATCAAGGTGGACATTTGAACTAACCACTTAACCACAGCAGAATCGTTAAGGCTTTGTAAGACAGAAACAATGTCTCACAAAGCCTTAACGAAATCATCTTGTACTGCATATTACTTATACTCTTTGGTGGATACATCCTTTCTACAAGATGTGGCTCTGCTTAACTGGCTGTGCTTATAAACTACAGTTTTTGCTTATAATGATATTCCCTTTATTCCTGAAGTTGCCTTATAGAACAATATAAAAAGAAAACACTAGATTGCATTACATTTCTGCACTGCAATGCAATGTGAAAGAAATTAATTATTTTTAATGAGATCAAGTGAAATATGATTAATATTACTGTCATAAATAACTATGAGACAATAACATAATATTATTATTATTATTATTATTATTATTATTATTATTATTATTATTATTATTTGCCAATTTATTTTAGTTTTTGTTATTTTTATTCTTTGGTCTCAGTATATATACTGTATCTATATTATGAATGTTGTTTGGGAACTGTGCAAAATTTAAAACTATCTTTCCATCTCAAAATGCTCGTGGACATTTGCACCTCACTTGCTCATGCCCATTCTGATTTCAGGTAGGCTCTTAGCTGTGTGAGTGCTTCTAGTTTACATGTGTTTTCCCTGAGATGAAGTGCATAATATTTGTAAGCTTATGCTGTGCCTGGCTCCACAAGTGCTCCATCTTATTTGAGGATTCCAGTCAAACACAGCAGCAGCAGTGATGGCAGCCCACATTTCTCAGGTTGAAGTGCCCTTGACCAGACCCCAGCGGTTCACTAATGTGCTTTTGGCTGCTTCAGCGGGAGAGGGCTTGCTTCAGAGGCTGCCTGCTGGAGTGGAGAGCACAAACCTCAATGTTAACTCCTTTCACAAGGGGGCAACGTAGTAAAACACATATTTTGTCCAATTATTAGGTTCACTTCTGGGGTTAGATGTGGAAATTTTGCACCAGTAGATTTACATTTGCATTGCATTAGAAGATTCATGTTACTGGACCGAGCTACAGGTCAGGTCTGAGGAAAGGCGACCAAGCTCTCATATACAAGAGATATGTTTAATGTCATACTGTGGAACACTGAAAGAACAAATGACTGACCCTCCACCAAAAAAGTTATAGTGAATTTTTGGTATTGTACCAACTCTAATCTTAAAAATGTAATAATTATTTCTTTCTAAAAATGTGTCACCCATTCAATCTGATAATCTCGCCATTTGAGATTAGAACATTAAATTCTGGAACAGGTCAGATATCTTCATTTGCTTATATTGAGAGAAACTCAAGTAAAACTTGTAACCCAATTATATCATTTTCATGTAGTTGATCACAGACACAACACAGACGCTGATCTAAAAAATGCAGAATTCTATTTGAAAAACCCTATTCTTGGTGTGAATGACTAAAAAACTGGTCTCAAAACCAGACAAAAAGACAATATTTCTCACCTCACTGTTGCTTAGCTTCTCCACCACTTCCCTTGTGTAAAAATTAATTATAGAGAAAAGAGGCCCACAGAGCTCCATTCTGCCATCTCCAGACTCTGACAGTGTCAAAGCCATCATAGCGATGAGCTATAATCACACCATCAAGCGAAATCAGCACGTGACACTGGGGACTGGAACACCACCAGTAATGTTTTAATTACAGCTACTCAAGATTGGTTTCAGCACAGTGGACAGCTCCCATAGAGGTGCTCAGTGTCTCTAATACCTGTAGCATACAACAGTTCCCATGAGTCCTCCAAAGTAATCAACAAAATGAAAACAATTTATTTACACTCAGTTAACAGAAAGTTTTGGTATGTTTTCAAAGTTCAGGATATGTTTATTTTCTTCCCCACAGGACAGTTGGTATGTCCAAGTGGTGTAAAGGAAACCTTGAATTCCATACTTTTATAATGTCTCTAGTTCAAACAAAACAAAATTCATTCTGGTTCAACATTGTGTTAGCTGTGTTCATCAGTAATGTCCCAACAGTTGAAGTTGATGGTTGGATTCTTTGCAAACTGTGTAAATTATGTGTATGTCTATAGACTTGCAGCCTGCTTACTAGAAAGATGGTGGATTTGGCTAATAAAGGTATTTTCTGGGACTCTCAGTCAAGGTAGGCTTGTTTTGTTCATGGCTCAATATTGGCATGATAACCTGGTGGCTGTATCAGCTTGTGTTCTCTTACTCTTTGGTTGGTGTGGGTGTGGTCTGGATGTGTGTGATGCAGGCCAGATGGGATCAGTCATTTTTCTCCCCATATGCACCACACTACAATGTCTCTGTCTCTCTGTGGCTCTATTTTCACTCTGTAAAGGTGGATATCCCACCACAACTTTGACTCACCAGAGGAACAGTGACATTTGTTAACTTACCTGTTAAAATGTTTGCCTGTGTGATAACTAATACCTCTCTGTGGCTCTGTTTTCACCCTGTAAAGGTGTGCTAGAGGGGAAGCTTGGGCTTGACCCTCAAGGAGGATCCAGGTCTGGTCGGGATCCACAACTGTTGGTTGCAATGCAAAGGCCCTACCACTGCTCTCAGCACATGTTCAGCCTACGTGGCACTGCCACGGCAACAGCCTTAACCCGCAGACCCCCTACCTGCCTAGGATGCTCTCCAGTCCCTAAAATTGGCACACCAACACAGCTACTCAGCCATTTTAATTGAACTTTAAAACTTTTATAAACATTTTGTAATAAATTACTAGTTTTCTATATAATCTGATTGTATCTCATTCCTTTTTGTCCACACATTACTTCTGACAGGCTCTCCAGCAGCAGGATGGGTCTTAATATATATCTGGTTGAACAAAAGCTTTGACTGGTTTCAGTATTATTGTGTGTGTGCTCTTGCATGAGGAACAGTTTCAGAATCCTCCCTTCTTGTGCAGTGAGCTGCTGTTTCACATATCCCAGTGAAGAGCGACAAGTGCACTACCTTGACATTCCCTCGAGGGGCTGTAGGGGAAATAAGAACTGAGGTGGGCCTGATGCCAACGCACTGTCGGAACATTTGCTTTAAAAATAAACTCACTTTCTGCAGGGCTCCTGTGCCCCTAGCATAAATGGCCCCTGTGAGGACACAAAACTAGAAAATATCTTTCATTTTCTGTGTTGACCTTTGTAAAGTAATCTAGAATGTAATGTCGCAATGTGATTTGTGCTTCATATGGCTTGAAGAGTTTCAATGGC
The DNA here is from genome assembly GCA_029959045.1 of Taenioides sp. WSHXM2023. Lineage (NCBI taxonomy): Eukaryota > Metazoa > Chordata > Actinopteri > Gobiiformes > Gobiidae > Taenioides > Taenioides sp. WSHXM2023. The sequence continues at coordinate 13,262,575 of CM057102.1, read as the reverse complement.
AAATAGTTTCTCAATGAATAATATACATATAGAAAAAAAAAAAAAAAAATGTTTCTACCTACTTTACCATGGAACAACAATAAGCACCATGGAACAACAATAACACTCTGGGAGTGCCTGCTGTAGATCTGATATCTATTTAAGTTTCCTCTGAGATTCAGAATATGTTACAGGAGTGCCCCGGAGCTGATGTTTTCCAGCATATAAAGAAGCTTTGCAGACATAAACCTCTCTGTATCTACGCAGAGTTGTCCACCCTAGAATGGGAAATTGACCTGTGCATCCAAGCTTTAGTTATATACAGCTCTCTTGGTGTATATAACTATATAGTATATAGTTGTTGCTAATTCTAGCTGTCATTAATACAAATGTGTTTACAACCACAATGAAAAGCAGCAGCAGATACCTGTGTGTTATGTGTCTGATGAAGCTTGTTTGTCACACCAGTGTCAGGCATTCAAACTGTCTTACATATCTTTTCTATTGAATCAGATTTGAGCTAAAATGACACAATGAATAAATAGATGTGATGAAACTATAGACAACCTACAAACTACAGTGATGAAAAGTTATGCCCCATGAACGTTTCCCTGAGGTAGACCATCTTTAATAAATGAGAAGTGAGGTGCTCTTTTATCACCCTGGTTGAGCTGAGAGAGTCTCACCTGAGTAGAACCTGACTCCTCTCTTCACACTCTGACACAGTACATAAAAGGCTGGTCTGGGGCAAACCTAATTGGTATTAATGGAACATCCTCACTGCCCCAGTGGGGACAGAGCAAGAGGACAAACAGGCCACACTAGGAACTGGCTCTAACTGTAAAGTGACTATAACATCAGCAGGTCAAAAGTCTAAAAGAGGCTCCAACATGGCAGACTAACCCATCAGTAACATACATGGTTGTTAGTTTATTAGGCAAAGAGACAAAAGGAGCAACCCATAGGAACAGAGCAGTCTACTAATGTACAGTATATCAATGAACAGGACTTAGAGATGGTAGTGTTGAAAATGAATAAAGTTATAAGTCTGATGTATCATTGATGCAGAGGCCTCATTAATGAGTTAAGAGCACTCAGAGGGACTGGCATCGGAAGGCATCGGACACAAGTAAAAGACAGAGCTGATGCCTGGATGAAATATAATGCAGAATAGGCAGGCTTTTAAAATATTTGCATCTAAAATATAAAAAATAACTTCAGATACATGTTGCAGTAAAATATAAGTCAATACTCACTCACTGTTACAATGATAAAATGGTAAATGCAGATTTATATATTGCTTCTCTACCTCAGTTGGGCACTCAAAGCTTTTTACATCAAAGGACCCTTTCATTTACACACATACACCACTAAGGTAAGATGGTATAAGTAAATCTTGCCAAGGTCAGGGATCGATCTGCCAGCCTGTGGGTTAGTGGATGATCATTTTAGTTACTGAGCTATACTGCCTCCCAATATTTATGAAATGTAGTTTTCAATCCAGTGAAAGAAAAACTATAACTTCTTCTACTCACAAGCTTAAAATGGCCTTTAGCCTAACTAAATATGAAAAAAAATGAAGACTGTTTAGTTTTAAGCCCCCCATAACTATTATCAGTATGTCTCATTTTAGAGAATTAAATGAGTACTTCTTTATTTGAACACTAGTTGGCATCTTTGAGCTAGTGCTGTGCAAATGGGGGTTACATATCCCCATTTGCACAAAACATTGCTTAAGATAAAATAAAATGACCTGTCTTTGTAATTGGACTATACCATAATTGAAAATATCTGGCATCTTGTCTTTGACTTGCAAATGTTTAAGACTCATTTTCATAAACAAATAGGAAATAACTTTCCATAGCTTGTAATAGACTACTATTCACTCAAGTACAAAAACATTTGAACTGTTTGAAAAATCCATGATAAACATGAAATGCATGTAAAAAAAGACAACAACAAATAAATAAAATCTTTCAAACAGTAAATTCGCGATCCTTATATAATTTCATTAGCTATACGACGCTGCCATCTAGTGGTGAACAGCAACATTGTTTGCCATGCAGTAGCCAATAAATTCGTCATTAAAGAGAGAGCTGTGGAGGAAAATAATTCTATGAAAAACAAGACATTTTTATGGGCAATATAGTCACTAAAACTACATTTCACAGATGATTCTGGGGTTCGTTTAGGCTGCAGCATTTACAGTGCAATCTATTTATAGGCTATTGACAACTAGTTTGGCTCGATGACAACGTTCGCCTCATAAAATCCTGGAAACGTCCCAAACCACACTCCACTGCTACTCACTGAAAGTTTGAGGTTGTCGGAATGTTACCATGCAGAATAATTTTGGAAAATGCTTGGTCTATATTTTTTGTTACACTTTTCATCGTTATGATTTGACGCAATCATTTTTTTGTGAGTTCATGGCATAGTAGGGTACATTTGCCTATCACGCAATATCCCTTCCCCCATTACATCTGTGTTGACTTTACAGAAAACGTCCTCCAAGGGGGAAAAAAAGACAGAGAGAGAGAGAGAGAATCTACTGGGAACTAATTACACCAGTATCACACTAGTATCTGGGCATCGTTCCAGAGCTGAGCATGAAAAGTAATACCAGCACTTTCTAAGTATCGACAACTGTACGAGGTAACTCTGGCTCTGTGCTGCCATCTAGTGCGCATTCTGCTTTACAACGACAAGAGCCTTCTGCTAACGAGGCTATTTCAGTGAGCAGCAGCAGCTATCACGGCCCATAAAAAAGAATTTAAATAAGATACCTGAATGGGAAGAAATTAAAACAAAAACAAAAACAAAAACAAAAAAACATCTGTAAGCAAGGAGCAGGAGTTAAGAAAATATCTTCTAAATTGTGTTAAGTAAGTTTACTGTGTGTTATTTAAAAGAAAATAAAGTCTATAACGTGATTACATTCCTGCCCCGCCTTTTTAACGGGCCCCTGATTGTGCCCGTGTGTCTGCCCAAGTTGGTGCATGTTTGCTATGCGTTTTTGAGCCTGGAGCCTTGTAATATTCAGAGTGGGCGACACCCACTGCATGTCCTTGTCTCGTCTATGTCAGATGCAGACGGGGCAGGCGCACAGGCGTTTATGGAGACCAGAAGTTGTCTGGAGGCTTCATCGTCTGGACTGGAGGACGTTGTCTGTAAAACTCTGCATCGATTACATTAGAGATCTTGGTGAAGTTTGGACATAGTGTGTAGAAGGAGAGGAACTTTGAGAGGCGTTGGGCAACATGAAATCTCTTCGGCTGCGATTGGCGCGCTGCTGCTGAGCGTGGACAGCCGCGCTGAGTGGATAAGCGCTCCCCCAGCCCGGATACTGTCACAGCTTTGCACCGCTGTCAGCCGCCGTCCTCCTACATGATATTTCCTAGTATCGTCTCACTCTACGCACAACTGTTGGCTAGCGATGACTGAGAGCGTCGCCACCAAGCCGATTAACGGGACTGTGCGTCACCGCGGAAAGAATGGACTAAAGCCGGAGAGAGAGGGCTGGTTGAAGGGACTCCATGAGCAGCCACACGCACAGCAGCCCCACGGGCTGTCCGAAGAGGTAAGGCCCGGGAAGGGGTCTGATTACCATGTAGCGTTAATGCTAACCCGTTCATAAAACTGAGTGAACTATACCAGCATTCATGCCTATCAGTGTCGTGGAAGCTCACAGTATTGTGGGAGTTTGTTTAGATCATATGGATGCTTTACCTCGACGACTCATGGACAGACTCTGAGATAATAAATGCCAGATGATTATCATGTGAGCCCGGTCATAAACTCATCTACTGCCTCCGTCTTTTTTTAATAGATAAGCTATCTGCTCCACACGTGGTCACCTTGACTAATCTCTAACCCATTTAGGTTTCCTAACATTTCTGTGTAAATATTTTTGCTCAAATATCCACTGGGCATTCTGTGCAACAGCTTTTCAAAAAATTAATGAGATTTGCACCCATGGGTGCACCATTTGTGTCATGTCCCAATTACAGGCCCCTTTAGAGTTGCCATTCAGTCATTAAATGGTGTTACTCAGAGCACACTCGCTCAGTGTGAGTTTCACAACTACTTTCATAGACTGGTATAACGGTACGTTCACACTAGTCCTGGTTTTTGTTCTGGTTTGATCCCAGTATAGTCCTGATGTAGACTTGGTTTTGTTTAGGTGTAGTTGTGGGTGTAGTCAAGTTTAGTCCAAATTTTGATGTTGTGTGCAAGTATGAATGCACCCTAAAGCCTCCAAGTAGACTAATAGAGCTAGTATAAACAAGTCCAAATAAGTGGCATTCATCTGATTAGTGCTTAGACCGAGCCTATTCTGTTGTGAGGTATGTGAGGGAGGCATGACCAGTCACATGCTGCACAAAGAACCATGAGCCCAGACCAGTGATGACAAGTGGGACTGTCTAAGTAAGGCTGAAGACACACTTCCTGTTATGTTGCATTTACATGTCAATGTTAGTGCCAGAACAGAATACATAAAATACCATAACTCTAGATTTTCAGACATTAGTTAGTGCTACAGATTTGGTCAATTGCTTTATTGAAATATTATCTATTATTTTCTTTCATTGAACAGATCAGTGAATCTTCAAATGGCAGCCTGTACCGCCAGCCCTTTGTGGAGTCTTTTGAGAAGACTCCCATGTTGGTGGCTGTACTCACTTACATGGGCTATGCCATCCTGACCATTTTTGGACATCTCCGTGACTTCCTGCGTGCCTGGAAGATTGAAAAATGTAACATTACTGCAGAAAGAGAGGAACAAAAGGTACATTACTTTCTTTGGCATGATGTAAGTTTTTAGCATAATATTGATATTGAAGGTGATTATTTCTTAAAGGTCAGTATCAAGGGAAGAGGAAATCCATTTCCTGAATATTTCTGAACTACTTGAAAAAATATTAGTCATTGGTGTGGGTCTTTTCCTTTTGATTTCTCCTCAGGACTTTGTTCCTCTTTACCAAGAGTTTGAAAACTTCTACACCTGGAATGTCTACACCCGAGTGCGTGACATCCTAAACCGGCCAATATGCAGCGTCCCTGGAGCCACCATGGATCTAATGGAGAGGGTATCCCATGATTACAACTGGACTTTTGAGTAAGAATCATTCTTAATTTATGATTGTGTCCTTCAAAAGTTCTTGAAACAGGAGCCTTTAACACTGTGGTGATGGCTGCCTCTCTTGTCCTTGCAGATACACAGGGCGAGTAGTGCGTGATGTGATCAATCTGGGCTCGTACAATTATCTGGGCTTTGCAGAAAACACTGGTCCCTGTGCTGATGCTGCAGCTGAAGTCACCATGAAGTACGGAGTGGGAGTGGCCAGCACCAGGCAGGAAATGGGTACAAGCACATAGTGAACATTAGTAATAGTGCATCTTTAGTGCTATAGAATTCAATTAGAGCTGATTGCTTGGTTTTACACTAAGCAGTTATTTGATTGAATCATCACTTGCTATGTTTATATGCACACCAAAAACCTGATTGATATCTGACTTGTGGAGTTATTAGATTATTGAAATGCTAATAGTTACATCTGATGTGAGTAATCTGATTTCTTCCTGATTGTTCAGGTTTTGAAAAGGAAAAGCATGCAAACATGGCTAACTAATGTGGTAAAAACTAAAAAAGATAGAAACAAAAGTTGTTTGAAAAGTGCTATTTTAAACTTTTCCACATATAGCCCTGCTTAAATGATATATATCTGTGTCATACCTGGTGTTTTTGATGATAGATTTCTTCTCTGCAAAAATCATATGTATTGGGTCATTTAAAGTGTTTTTGATATATGCTATAATGTTGTATCCTCATCAAAACATACATGGAGTTGTGTTTTGATTCATTCACACACACATGTTAAACACATAAACCCTGCATATTTAGACTGTATTCTTTTCTCAAACAGAAAACACTCTTTTAGCTTGTGATGTCATTGAGTGGTGATACAGGAAGCACTCCACTGTGTTTTTAAACTACATACACATTCACTAGAGTCATTTGAAGAGTTTGCAGCCAAACTTTAAAGTTTTATCCTCATTGAAACGTCTTGCTCAGTCCACCAGAAGATATTGTAGACTTTCTGAGGCAATCTCAGCTGAACAAGAGGTAAAATAAAAATATTTTTAAAAAAGGCAACAACATATGGTTATTCTAATGTATTGTAGAATTGTATTGTAAAGCAGTTGAATTGAAGATAAAAAAATAGCTGTTAACTTTAAAAATAGCGCTTGATGACATCACAAAGTGGAACAGAGCATTTTGAGCAGGCAGCCTAATAATGCAGGATCATGTGAAATGAAACAACTCCAGGTATGTTTTTGATGTGGTAACAGTGTTCTAACATAACTAAATTGTCAATTATGTGTAATACTGGACCTTATCTTAATTTTAATAGGGTCAAACAATACCGTTTTGTATTGTTTTTTCTATTGTTATTGCTTATTTAGAGCCGTTTGATTTGATTCACCACCTTCAAATTAGTACTAATGATACAGGAAAACCTAATAATTCTTACTATACTAAACACATGCCAAAACAAGTCAGTACACATTGATGTACAGTCCCTGACAAAAGTCTTGTCGCTTATCCATTTTGTAGAAACAAAAGCTTATAACTTGACTTTAAATTAATCGATTGGTTTTAGAAATGTCTCATATGAAAGCTAAAACCCTCCCAAATTATGCTCAATATACTAAAATAAATTTGCTTCACTGAAGAAAGATTGATCATTTAATGAACACAGAAAGGTCAGATTTTGGCAAGACAAAAGTCTTGTCGCCTACAGAAAATTGAACAAATAATTTACTTCAAACACAAAAATATGTTGCATAACGTCAGTGAATTAAGTAGTGGTGCTGTGAGATCCATATTTAATATCTTGTATGACTTCCATGAGCTTGAAGCATCCATGCGGTTCGACAATGATTCATACAATTTGTTGATGAAGTCATCAGGAATAGCAAAGAAAGCAGTCTTACATGCCTCCCAGAGTTCATCAAGATTCTTTGGTTTTGCCTTCCATGCTTCCTCTTTCATTCTACCCCAGAATGAAAGAGGAAGCATGTCTGGTGACTGGGCTGGCCAGTCCTGGAGCACCTTGATCTTCTTCGCCTTGAGGAACTTTGATGTAGAGATAGAAGTATGCGATGGAGCACCATCCTGCTGCAAAATTTGACCCCTTTTATGGTTGGGAATGTAAGAGGTAGCTAATACTTGTTGATATTTTAGGCTATTGATATTGCCTTCCACCCTGCAAATGTCTCGCACACCCCCATACTGGATGTAACCCCAGACCATGATTTTTCCGCCACCAAACTTAACTGTTTTCTGGGTGAATCTTGGATCCATGCGGGCTCCAGTAGGTCTCCTGCAATATTTGCGGCGGCTGTGATGTAATTCAACCGTGGATTCATCTGAGAAATCCACCTTCTGCCACTTTTCCAGTGTCCATCCTTTTAGCAGGCTGTGGGCCTTGGCAAATGCCACACGGTTTTTTAATTGCCTTTTGTTTAGTGCTGGTTTCTGTGCACTGATTCGACCATGGAGGCCATTTCGAGACAGAATTCTACAAACTGTTCTGGTTGACACAGGGACTTGAGGTGACCAGGCCTGGTGGAGCTTTGCTGCAGTGGAAAAGGGGCTGGCCTTGGATTTTCGAATCAACAAACGGTCCTCCCGAGCAGTTGTCTTGCGGGGTCTGCCGGACCTGGGCTTGTCAAAAACATCTCCAGGCTTTTCAGATCTTTTTCTTATTCTTTGTACTTGACGCTGAGACACATTGAAGGTGTCAGCCACCTCAGCAGTGGATCTGGTCTTCAGCCTCTTGATAATTAACGCTTTGGGTGGAGCTTAGGCATGTTGTCAGAGGTCAAGTTGCAGTTGATGTGAAGGTCTGGTGTGCTGGGGTTCTTTTTATACAAACCCACTAATTGATTGATCAGTAACTGATCACAGGTGAGGCTGTAATCTAGGACTGGGTGCATCATATGACAAGGCGACAAGACTTTTGTCTTGCCAAAATCTGACCTTTCTGTGTTCATTAAATGATCAATCTTTCTTCAGTGAAGCAAATTTATTTTAGTATATTGAGCATAATTTGGGAGGGTTTTAGCTTTCATATGAGACATTTCTAAAACCAATCGATTAATTTAAAGTCAGGTTATAAGCTTTTGTTTCTACAAAATGGATAAGCGACAAGACTTTTGTCAGGGACTGTAAACAATAAGAATGCTATAACACTTCCATTGTAGTGTTACGATCCTAATATTATGACGATCAAATTCTTCTGCAATTAATGTGTTTAAGTGTTTTGATGAATGACCCTTTTGTACCTGTGTTAAAGGTAACTTGGACCGGCACGAGGAGCTGGAGAAGCTGGTCGCTCGGTTTCTTGGGGTGGAGTCTGTCATGACTTTTGGGATGGGGTTTGCCACCAACTCTATGAACATACCAGCCCTGACTGGCAAGGTATCATTGTTATATTTACACAGTGTTTATTACATTACCTAATTTGAAATCACTTATATTTCAAAAAACATTATTTTTTCACAGCTCCATATAACATTTAAACTTTTATGGGGTCTGAAGTCCTGAATGCTTAACCAGCTCTTTTAAAAGCAGCCTTAAAGAGTTTACGCTGCACTAACCACAGTTGCACAATACAAAACTTCCTGAGTGAAAACTTAAAACAAAAATGTGGTGCTTCCTGTCACTAACACTCTCTGTGCCGTTATCTGATGTTGCGCATTATTTTAGCGTATATAGGGTACATATGGAAGCTTTAAACGAGACATATTAGGTAACTTTTTATGAGCTAACCATTTTATAACTCACTTATTAACTCACTCAAAGTTGTGTTTGAGTAATTTTGCATGTCCTGGATTTGAGGTTTGAGTGCTTGAGATAGTCCTGTCTCATTTTCACTTCCTTTAATTATTTGAAAAATCCACTCTGCTGCTATGATTAAATGCTACTATAAAGAGGGCCTGTTTCTATTATTTCATTTTAAAATCATGATATGCTGATGTGATGTTTTTTCTTATACAATGATCTGACATTTGTGACACCAGTGCCATTAACAATATCCACCAAGTGTTTTGCCCAACGATAATATACAATGCTGGAATGGGGGATTTTGCCACCATAGTTTTTCGGTTAAATGGTCAAACATCTCTACCATGCTCATGTGTGAGTTTGGATCTCACAGGGCTGTCTGATCCTGAGTGATGAGTTGAACCACACCTCTCTGGTGTTAGGATCCAGACTGTCCCGCTCTGTTATCCGGGTCTTCAAACACAACAGTGAGTCAAAGCCCATCTACTATAACACGCACACATATATTTTACCAGCTACACACCGTTCAGAAATGTAAGAATAACTGCTGATTTTTATCTTTTGTCAGATATGCAGAGTTTGGAGAAATTGCTCAGGGAAGCTATAGTCCACGGTCAACCCAGAACGCACAGACCATGGAAGAAGATCCTTATAGTGGTGGAGGGCATTTACAGGTACTGGATTCAAATGAATTGTGAAAAGCTACACAAGAACATAATATCAGACATCATATCAAACATAATATCATTTGGGGTTGTCAAAAGTTTTGAAAATCAATTACTAACCGATACTAAAACTAGTATTGAAACTCTTTTGAGCAGCTATCGATACTAAACCAGATATTAGACCAGAATCTAACGTGGAATACAAACAAATCATGTCTACATCAGAACTTACCTGGACTCAGACAGAACAGAACGAGCGTGAATGCATTCTAACTACTTTTTTCTGTATTCTGTATTCTACATACTTTTGAGAAAATAATTTAAACACATGTTTGCACTGTACCAATGTAAACAATAATCCAGCGGTTTCCAAGTTACGAGCACTCAGTCATATTAACTTCTTTCTTTGTTGGCAAATTTGTGTGTTGGATGTAAAATATACTCTTATTTTTCTTCATCTATAAAAGACCCATATCCATGGCCTTAGTCCTGCCTGTATCCTTCTTACAAAGCCTTTAAACTGACTGGCTCCAGCAGCTGGTGTCTGTTCTGCAGATGTTGCTCTCAGAGGTTGCTGTTCTTGTAAACCTGACTGAGGAGGAGCTGCTGTTGGTTGTTAACTATTAAAGTCAATTTAAAAAGTAGTTGATTTTGAAGTAAAAATCCCAATAGGTTTGTACGTTTTATACTGAGATTGTAACTAAAGCCACAAGGGGTCAGAATTAAAGCAGCAGTGTGTAAGATTATTGGTGGGAGCATACAACCTGCAAGACAGAAAGTTAAACCCAAACCTTGGAACATTCTCACTGGAGATGAATCAGTGTTTTCCCATTCTGTGGAATATTCAGAGGAAGGCTAGAACATCTCCAGGGTTAAGAGTTTGGCAAGCTCGCTCTATGTAAGGGTTTTATAGCAGTATTAAGTTTGTTATTGTGTGATAAGATCAGTGCCTTGGCAAAGATCTTTAAGTAGATTTATCTGAAAATCAAACAATCATAAACTGAAAATACTTTATGATGACATTAGACAGCCACAGAAAACCTTCCAGAGTTGTCTCCTATTTAGGTTCCTCTTCTTTCACTGTCTCCTTTTCTGGAAGTACAGATTTGTATGACAGAGCTGATTTAGAGCAGGGTTTGCCTTTAAACACAGCCTTCTCAAATTACATCTTGGCTTCCTGTCCTAGAGCTCTCCAGAACATGTGCTGACAAACCCTTAACAGCTGTTCTCCGCCTGCAGCATGGAGGGCAGTATAGTGCGCCTGCCAGAAGTGATTGCCCTGAAGAAGCGCTACAAGGCCTATCTGTACCTGGATGAGGCGCACAGTATCGGGGCCCTGGGGTCCCAGGGGAGGGGCGTGGTCGACTACTTTGGCTTGGACCCTGCGGATGTGGATGTGCTGATGGGCACTTTCACTAAGAGCTTTGGGGCCGCTGGGGGATACATCGCAGGGAAGAAAGTAAGAACCAAGTGCTTTGAGGTTTTTTAATAGACGCATCACGGTTCATGGTAATCATACACTGCAGGCATCAGTGCTCTCAGATTAACTCTGCATTGGATTCGTACAGAGCTGTTTAGGAAGGTTTTACACTGAGCTCCATGGGCACCCAAAGAGTTTTACATCAAGTATTCATTCAAGCATTCAGACTGACACACATTCATAGACTCGGGCTCTATTGTTCAACAACAATGTCAAACATGAAATAACAATAATAGTTCCCTCAAACCAGTGTCAGACATATATCATTAAAAAAATAGACATCTAAGCATTTAAAGTGAGTACAGAAGCCAGCGTATAATGTCTTGCACTAAGAAAGCTGTAAAACTGGGAGAGGGGTCAAACACTCAACAATGCAGTCAGTTGAATCAAGCACACAGAATCTGAACGGCCGTTTTTTCGAGAAAAGTATTCTGACTTAGTTCCTGATTGTGGTTATAGGACATGATCGATTACCTTCGCTCCCACTCCCACAGTGCGGTCTACGCCACCTCAATGTCTCCTCCTGTGGTGGAGCAGATCATCACTTCTATGAAGTGCATTATGGGAGAGGACGGCTCAACTATAGGTCTGTTCTCAAATTCTGTTAATATCTATGCTGTTTTAAATGAAGATGTTTTTATTGTTATTATTGTTAATGCTATTGTGTACTGTAAATTCTGCTTGCTCTTCAGTTTGTTAATGCAGCTGATGTAACTTTCACTTTGACCACCAGATGTCAGTGCTTACTAATGATATCTAACAGAAAGTTACATAACTCTTCTCACCTCATTTACCCTCTTGGCTTAAAATTGTTATCATTGTTTAGACATTTTCCTGATAGAAAACACAACTATGTATTTGCACATCGCTCAAAAACATAACACACAGTGAAAGCCTTGATCTCCCCATGGCTCTTCCATTCTCAGATGTGAACAGAATTTAATTTTAGCTGCTTGTATTTTTATCATCTCTTTTGTTAATCTTTAAAAAATGGATTCTTTTTATTGTACAGAAATGTGCAGTCTCAACATTCATATTGATTGTTCCTGAAAGTAAATTTCTGGCTGTTTTCCTCAGGTTGTGATCGTATAAGGCAGTTGGCAGAGAACACGGCCTATTTCCGAAAGCGTCTTCATGAGATGGGCTTCATTATTTATGGCAACAATGACTCACCAGTAGTTCCTCTAATGCTCTACATGGTTGCAAAGATTGGGTACGTCACAGTGCTGTACAGACTGATCACAAATCAATCAAAATCACAATTAGCTGCCATGTAGTTGAGTCTTCTACAAACGTGATATCAAATGAATGCAATTTTTGTTTTAGATTAGAAGTTTATATTTAATCATTCAAGCATAATAAGTACCATATATCATTATTATACCATTATTCTCTAAACTGATAACGTACTTTCAGTGCTCAATTTAATAAGATCAAACCGTAATATTCCCCCCTCTTGATCAACTAAAAAGCGGGCGTGGCAAAAGCTCTCAAAAGTATTACCTAACCCCAACTGCACTCACAAGACACCACGGGACATTATGAAAAAACTCTATTTATGATGAAAAAAGAACTAGGGAACAATGTATTTATATAAAGGGAGACTAAACTTACACCAAAAAATACAAAATGTTCAGCTCGCTCACTCACTCACTAGCTTTCTGTTGTTGTCTCATTTATCTTTACAATTTACATAACAGGATTTTATCGAATAATAATAATTTTGTTGACCAATTAATACACCCTACTTGAAAAGACATACAGTAAGCATAGGTTGTGCAAAACAAGGAGTTGGCCCAGCTTTGCAACGTCTTCTCCAAAGAACAAAATGCCATTCCTATAGGGGCTAATTATGTGTAATACTCTCCTAGAAGCACAAGCTTAGTCTTGAAAAAACATGTTCAAATGTGCTTCTTGTTTTGAATGTGGAGATCATATTTGAGTGTGCACCTCAACTTAAATCCTGAATTAAAAAACAAATCACAAACCTACATACATCAGAAGCACAGTTACAAGATATTTTTTACTAGATCCACACAGTATTGAAGACAGTCCAGATTCACTGTTTACAAAAAATATAGAATCAACACACAATTTTAAAGCTATTATTTAAAGGTGCACTGCATAACATTTATAGTGGAGGGTCCGCCACCTGCTTGTCTCCATGGAAATGTTATTGCCTTGTCTAGAATGTTCCACAGTATAGATTAAATCTATTTATCACGAGTTAGACAAGCAGGTTACAGCTCTACGCCATGTTACAATTCAGATCTGTGGAGAGTCATCCCATTCACAGAAGGAATTATTCTATTTTTGAGCAACAGAAACACCTGTAATGAATAAATGCTCGATGTATATGTTTAAAGTCATACCATGGAACAGTCCAGGAAACATCTCCATGGAAACAAGTAGGTAGTGGAGCCTCCATCAGAAAAGTTGCGCAGTGCACCTTTAAGTTTTTACATTGTATATGGTGCCGATATTAGTGGAGGTTACTGGCTGAATATGAGTAGCAAAATTGCACAAGACTAACCCAAGATCCTGCTTTGTTCCACAGGGCGTTTGGGAGGGAGATGTTGCAGCGGAACATCGGCGTGGTGGGGGTTGGATTTCCTGCGACGCCCATCATCGAGTCCCGCGCCCGCTTCTGCATTTCCGCCTTACACACTCGAGAAATGCTTGACAGGGTAACTCATATGAATGTCATTTTGAAGCCCCGTATTGAAAACAGGATATTGTATTATTTTTGGCCCCCTGCCCCTCAGCACCATTGTGAGTGAAGTGGACTAATCTTGAAGTCCAGATTCTGAGCCTTTGTTTTTCCAAGGAACACCCACACACTCTCTTTGCATTGTTAGGGCTTGTTAAAATCAGTGTAGTTGTCTCATTTCTCGTGGATGGTGGCTCCTTTGCGTCCTCGTTGTGCATAGATTTATATTTGTGAAATTCCTTTGGGGTTTCTTAAAAAGTGTGAAATAGTCCTGGCTGTCTGCATCCCCTAATTGCATTTCTGTTTTTTTCAAACTGTAACAAACTGAAAAAGAAAGCTGTGCAGGCAGCTGTGTTTTTTGGCTTTGTTACAGGGTGTGTGGGATGTTGAAAAATGTCCTCCCAAGACGATACTTGGGTTTTGCAAGATTCATAGTTTAAGCAGCTTACGTAAGAGTATTTACCCATCATAGTTCTGTGCTTTTTATCAAGTTTCTGAGACATTAGTGTCTATAAGTAAAGAGTTTTTGGGGTCAATCCTCATGCTACACGACTCTGGCATCTCTATATGTTTCTGAATGTACTGTACACTAACAAAGTGGTTAGCACTTTTGCCTTGTTCAAGACACTGTGGACAATGTGTACATAGTGTAAAGTTAATACACAACTTTCCTGTTAACATTTTATGCAGTAGCCCATTACTCTCTTTAAAACTGTCATCTTATGCATCACAAACTGTACTTTCGGTTACCAGATATTTCCTAGAGCAGAGGCTCTAGCATGAATCATTTTCTTTGATCATTTCTTCTGCTCAGGTTTTGATTGCTGTTGATGATTTTGATTGTTTCTGGCAATTCCAAAATTGAGCCAGCTTGAACCAGTCCTCCACATTAATACGATCTCATCTGTTTGATATTTGTTCAGTATTTTAGTCAGTATACTCAGTCCTCTATCATCATCACACCACGCCTCTATGTTCTTCATGCTAATGTCACCTACGCAGCTGCCTTCACTCTTGTTAAGAAGTATATGTTAATGAATGTATGCACATGTGACGTTAAACATTGCATTGTCTTGGTTATCTATAGTTATGTTACTGTTTCTGCACGTTGGCTCTTATTGACTCCTTCTATTGTCTCCTCAGGCTCTGAGTGCCATAAATGAGGTGGGAGACCTTCTTCATCTCAAGTATTCCCGTCAGAGAGTACGACCATCTTTGGTTTGCTCGTGTGACGACAATTCACTCGAGGACATTGATAAATAACAGTCTTCAGTGTCAAGACAACACACAGTCACAACAGGAAACGGTTAACGACCTTTTCTAAGAGAGCTTGTCTCTCTCTGCTTTGCCTTAACTAGAAGAAAAGGTCATTTATATTACTTAGTGTCAGCCATTTTTGTAACAGTATTTTGCTATGTAAAATCATTTTGCTATAATATTTTTAAGTTATAAAATTACTATATTCTGGTCTGTAAATGCCAGTGCCGTTGGGATGAGTTAATTTTGAATCTGTGGCGAGAAAAGTCACAAGCTAATGCTCAAAAAGAAGGATATTGCAAGGTCTAGACCAAACCAAAAATGTATCACTGGCAGTAAACTTGTGTAAAGTGCTTTCGTTAGAGGATTCTCAGCATTTTAAAAGTTCATTTTTAGGCTGTCAAGGGACAAAGGGCTCTGCAAATAGGATACAGCATATATTGTGTTTAACAGTCCCACCTTACAGCATCCAACAACAAAAGATTTTATTGTACTTTATACAGTTGTGTGATGCATGGTCATAAGATCATAAGAATATTCAATAATGTGTTGCTGCATACAGTATACATTAAACAATAGTGCCAAATATAGAAGCATATTACTGGATTTACATTATGGTTTTACAGTTGTATAAATGACAGTGACAGTAATTACTGTTATTTGGATCAATAGGGCTGATTATATTATTAATTCAGTCATATTTCCATGTCTGTTGACAAAGGGTATGTTTATTTTGTTGAATAATATCACCCCTATTTTAACCTATGTTGGAACTTAATCTAAGGTCATTCATTTCATGTGAATGCACCTTTGAGTTGTGATTTTATAAAGCACCAGAATTCATTTTTGGTCCAAAGTGCCAGAAGCTGGTTACCATTTATTTTTAAACACTTGGACAGTGAGAACTCAAACACCAACAATATTTTTTTTAACAATTCACCGAGTGGAATCTTGCACACACACACTGATAAAACAATTCACTGATTAGATAATGACTGAATTCCATCAATACAGCCCAGTTCTTTGTAAAATATTATTATTATAATTATGACATCTGTCTTCTATTTTTTTTCACAACTTTGGTACCATAATAGGGCACTTTTATAATGATAAAATTGTGTGTGAGGTTTAGAGAAATTTTTTTTTGAAGTTCTGATAAAAGTTCTCCAATCCTTTTTCTTCCCTAATCTTCTTTGTCTTTGATTTGTCAAAGACACTTTTATTAAAGATTAACTAAGTACACTGTGGTTAAAGATAATGACAAGTGACAACACATGACTATGTGGAATTTAAATCGAGGTGTTGCTGCACTTTGAACAGACAAGAGTTCTGAATGAAAAGACTATGGCTAGCCACTTCTGCAGACATCCACCAGGCTCACCTCTCCTTGAAATGCATATTGTAATCAAGTTCTTTGGACCACTTGTATCTATTATTACTAAATGGGAATGTCATATTCTGTTTTGTGCAAAAGGCTGGTCTTTACTTGAACATGTAAGTGTTATGTTAAGTAATATGCACTAACCAGATGAGTGGTCCTGGTTTAGTCCTGGTCTAGTTCCAGTTTAGTTCCAATTTTAAAATGATGTGTGTGCAAGTGTGAATGCAGCCTGAAACAAGATGTCATCTAAACACTGCAGCAATGTTTTAAATGCACTATGCGTATGTCTGTTGGCAACATTTACTGTACAAATGTATCACTACAGTCAATTTAGGGTAATCTAATGATGCAGGTTTGTCAGTTATGGTCAAATCCTTTAATTTCCTAAATAGAAGCCCACAGGGACATGGGAATTATGTATTTTGGTAATACAACCATCTTCCATTTATTTCCCCTTTTCTATCTTTAACCATGACTGATGAATCTATTTTAAGACAGTGCCTTGAAAAAAACTGTATACGAAATATTCTTTTCTGTATTTAACATCAGTGATTTGTTCCATTGTCACCACTTCAAATGTTTGCACTTTGACAGCAGATTACTCTTCTACTGTGTCTTTTATGCCTCTTGATAATAAAATGATAAAGTTGTTTTTATTGTTTATGGGTGCATTGATTATATGAGTACAAATTGTTCTTCATAGTTGATTATATTAATAATGCAATGAAATACTTTCAGGTTAAGGCTCTGGCAACCCAGGTTCAGTTGTGATTGTAATAGCCCTTTTAAAACTATAAGAGTGCAGGGCACATACAGTTCCTTAAATTCACAGTGAACAAATTGTATATTAATGATTCAGTAGTAAGTACATGTCATCAGGCCAAGTAGAGGTCAGATCTGTGGAAAGGCAAGCCTACACACGGTAAGAATTCATGTTTTGCAAGATATTTTTAGCAATTTAAAAAAAAACAGAAGAAATGCTGGATGGATATGCAAAATGTCATAGTGAAATGCCTGGGGAAGCAATAGAATCTCCTTGACAAGCAGGTGGTGCAGCCAAAAAGTTATATAGTGCCTATACCCTTACTCCTCACTAAACCTACACCATTCTTAATTCATAATGAACAAAATGTTTATTGAATCTTTGTTCATGCTTTTTTAAGTCTAATTAAGGTATATGTGTTATAAAGTGATATTAAATAAGGCAATCTTTGGCAAGGGCAACACTGACCATTTGTGTAGATAGAGAAGCCCTGCACTTGGGTTTGGCCTACAGTTTTACAAGAAAGTATTATTTTATTTTAATCAGTTCAAATTATATGGTATTTATAATGTAATACTGATGTGTTTATACCTGTGTATGTGTAACGCCCCCTCAGAGCACTATGGACAGCACACTTTACTTTCTGTGATTTTATTATAATAATTTAAGTTCTTTAGTTAAAAATGGGGATGATTAAAGTGTCACAAAGGAGAGGCAGAGTTGGTTTTGGGCTTTGAGGGCTTGTCCAAGTAAAGGTTTATGGTCGGACTGAGCTGGCTCTGTGGGTCACAATCAATGGCTGGTGTGGAGCCTTGTCCCCAACGTGCCCCAGTTTCACCCACAGAGCGGTCAACTGGTTTTTGGACTGTCTGGAGAACCTCGGCTGGACAGATAAACAACAGAGTGAGAGTATTTTCACTAACTAACATGGAGGAGACACGAGCTGAAGATGAACCTTTCCTAGTTCCTTAGTTTTAATGTGAAATTCAGAAATATTTTACATGTCAAACATTATTTGCTGCTGTTCCTGTACTTAAGTTGTCGCAGCAATATATAAACTCCACACTGAGGCAAATAATGTTTCCTCTGTGGTTTCCTTTCTTTGCTTCCTCTTGGGACATCACTTAATATGGCGCATTTGATTGACAGCTGAAAAATAAAGGATGAGGAGAGGAAGCAAGGAAAAGGAAGCGAGGAAAGAGAATTGAGATGCAGCCAGAGTGAGGGCGAGGTTTACAAAGTTTTTAAACAATAAGCACCACCCCACACCAACACAAGAAAGCGCCCACATAAAGAAAAACCACACCCATTTAAAGTGGCAGAGAAAGATACCCTGTTGCCCCATGGATGTATGTGTTAACCCTGTTGCAGTTTATGTAATAATAAATGCGTTAATGACTGTGTAGTTATAGTTTTACTACAGTGCCGTAAGTTCAACTCTTCCTTTTATGGGTCAATAAAGTGCTTCTGTTGTGGAGCGCTCCTTAGGATGGGCCGGACAACCATAAACAAGACACAGTAAATATTTTAGATTTTTCATACACGCTTTTAATGAGCACTGCTGCGATATTATTATGATTTTAACCATAACTCAACGGCTCTCAGTGGAAGCAGGTACACAACGCGTCTTGGACCTGAACATTACCAGGTACCTGTGGCCGTCACATTTGTTGAAAATCGCTCCATCTCACGAAGATAAAGGAAACGGCAGGATTATGAATGAAATTCCTCACAACGGACGTACGGGGCCTCTGATTTAAAGGAACAGGTTCTTTTTTTGAAGATCCCGGTAATTTTTTTATAGACTATTCCATGAAAATGATCAAAGTGGGAAGTAAAAATGAAACGGGCACTGTAAGTGGTAAAAGGCCAGTTAAACTTACTATGAAAGCTAAGAAAGAAAAGGTGTTATTTTTACAGAAGGAACAAAACTGTGATGAAAAAAAAAAATACAAACACACAAGGGACATTTATGAACTCAATGTTCAAGCAAAACGCACTTGAGGTCCTAACAGTAGGCTATATGAGAGCCTGGAAAACTGAGAACCTGAAAGTTTCATGAGCGGTTCAAAGCAGAAATATCTGATAATAATGAAAAAATTTAATAAATGAAAGAATGTAATAAAATAATGTCTAGGTGATACAAAAGAACCTATTGAACACAACTGTAATTAAAATTATACTTTGACAGTTTTGTCATATATAGTTAGATAATGTTTTAAACTAGCTTTAATTATTAACTTTTATATATTGAGTCAAAGATCAAAATTCTACGGAGCCCCGCAAGAATCCCGAGAAATTATCACGCGATCACGTTAAAAGTATCTCATGATCCTGCGAAGTTTCTTGCATTGAATGAATGATGAGGTAGACAGGGAAGCAGAGAGCATCATAACTGCGCCTCTGCCGCGTTCCTGGCAGTAGAGGCAGCTGGTCTCTGGGCACATAATTCAATTTATTCACTGCGCTTACGCACAGACGCTCATATATATTTCAACTTTTGTTGTCTGTTTTATCTGGAATTGGTAATAGGCACAGTCAAAACAGAAATTCATTTTCGTTTAGTAGGCTATTAGCTGAAATCTATTTCCTTTTAATATCATATATGCAGCGCACATGAGTCCTTTGCCTTTGTCATTTCTGCTCTTGAATGCACAAATGCTGTTTTAACAGAATAAATAGGCTAAAATAAGAAATGAATGAACAGCGCTGACAAGGATAAAATGGAACGAGTGTGCCACCACTGAACGGACAGTATCTGTTTATAAAAAACATCTGGGTTTGTGTAGCCATCACCTAAGTGTGTCCAGGGATGCCTCTGATTATCCCATGATGCTTAAAGTAAATACAGGCCTATGAATTCACTACAGGCACTACAATATTTCAAATGCTGTTTACAACTGCCCGTACAGTCCGCGGTGCCTCGCGCCCGTATAGTGTGTGTCTTCGGGCCTGGGTCCTCTGCGTCTGCGTTTACGCAGGACGCAAGTGGCTGTGTTTCTCAGTGGGAAGCCGATCAGACTTCACTGGGCGCGTTTGGCCACTTGTAACAGGTCTACAGTGAAAATAACTTACCGAATAGGCTTGTATTTACGGTCAGCACAGACTGATCGGCAAACAGCCTGATCGCGGCAAACGCGAGGATTTCAAAAGTAAATATCAAAGCACTAATTAACAATCTTTCTGGACCTGGGCTCTGGACCTGGACTATTTTGTTTTACCGGGCAAGTAGATCTGGGTGTCGGGCAAGTAAAAACTGTAAATGCTTAATGTCGAGCCCGCGACATTCTGTCCCGGTACGGGCTCTAGTGCTGCGGGTCAGTCGGCTGTTTGTCCATAGGAGGAGCTGCTCCCTCGTGCCACTAGACCGCGCAGAGCTTTACGCACAGCGTCTTTTGGCACGAGAGGTGGCCACATACTGACCTCCCTGCAGTGAGAGCGCGGTGGAATAAGTAAAAGTCCTCATCTTTAAGTGCATGCATGAGGACAAGCGGCTCTGCAGCCGCCTCTTTTGCCAATGGAGTGCCACAAGATGCTGTGCATAAAGCTCCACGCTCTCCACCACGTGCTTTATTTAACTGTGCGCTATACATGCCACACCTCAACCTGGTCTCTATCCAACAAACGCCACGGCCGATAGTGTCCTATGTGCGCTCCATCTGTGTACTTTGCTTTACCGCTGTAGTCGCCCGTTTGTACTTCCATCACAAAAGAGTCACTAAATAACGATGTAAAATCCATAAAATCCTCATGAATCGGCATATTTCCTCAAGTGTGTTGAAAACAGCGACTATTCGCCCCGCTTGTCAGCGCTAAACCAATTAAATGTCAGGAAAGTTTTTAGGTCCGCCTATTGCTGCTTCTGATTGGTTAACTTTACAGTCAATCTTTTTGTTTTAGCCAATCACTGTCTCTAGCCTCTCGCTTCGGTCTTATTTACATCCCAGACTTTGCTGCTCTTCTGAAAGAGACGAAAGCGCAGTCTGATCAGTCACCGCGCTCACAGTAAAATAAAGGGCCCGTTACATTGACAGTAATTATAACGACGTTACACAGGAAAGAGTAATTAGACAGATTACTCATTGCTGGTAAACCAACACTTTGTTAGGTGCTCCTGAGAGACGCAGTAAGACAGGGAGGGGCAGATCCAAATGAATGAGCTCAAGGCTGTCAATATGAGGGCTGAAATTCCAGGGTAGGGCAGATTGAATATCAAAAAGGTACTCAGCTTGAACCAGATATGAATTATATTAAGTGGGTTTAGTGATAACTTCAGTTTATTTTTTCAGTGGGACAACGTTTCTGTGGGTTTGACAGCTTGGTCGTCTACCGGCCTGATTATTAGGTACGAACAATTAATAAGCACAAACTATGATATTCTGGAGGTGCGGGTTATTTACGTGTGAATACACACAATTAATATACAACTGATATGTATTCAATGCATTCTCTGCTTGTTCGCAACATCTTTGTCTGTAAGTGGAACAGACTTTTTGATGGATTGCTGTGTCTTGAAAATAAAGCTAGAAAAATATAGTCAAGAGAGATCTATGGCCTACCTCACCACACAGACATTCTCACGCCACTCCAAAGAGCAAGAATAAGTTCAAGTGAATCACTGAACAGTTTGATGTCTGTCCATTTTGTAAACATCTTTGAAACTGCTGTAAAGGCAACAGGGCCCCTCCCACTCAGTGCGCTTTCTTGGACTAGTCTATAACGTCAAAGGGGGGAATGCTTTGACAGTTAAAATGGACTTGACAATCAGATACTGTTTTTATGGTGTTTTCTTGTTTAAAAGTAAACTACTCTTATTTAATGTCATATTGAGACAAAAATCAAATCACTCTGAGGCCTCAGCCATTAGTGGCACTGAGGGGCAATTGGTTAGGGGCCCCTCCAGGTTCAGGGCTTAGGTGGCGCCTACTGTCTCTGGCAGAGGCCTTGAAGGAAAGACATAAACTGGAAGCTTACAAAGTGAAATGCTACTCACACAACAAGACTCAGTGTTTATAAACCATATGGTTCTGATGCAGAGTTCTGTGGCTCACTCTAGTTCAGCAAAGTGTACAGGTAAATTCTCACTGAGGCTTAATGCTACTGAATTTGTTCCAAAGGTTTCCTCCACCACCTCAACTCAAAACCTACCAGCAGGTGGCAGTATACCTGCCTCACAGCCTTTCAAAAATTCATTGTATAATGTAAATGAAACTAAGGGAGCAAGGCCAAAAGAGAGGAGTCACCAGGGAAGCTGTTAGTAAAGCAGCAGTCAGCATTGTCCTTTCCACTAAGATGGAGATACCTGTCAGTAAAGTAGGGGCTTCCCAGAGTACAGTACTGTCTTTGTTCCAGTTCACTCTGTACACCTCTGATTTCCAGTACAGCTCCTGCCATCTGCATAAGTTCTCTGAAGACTCTGCAATGGTCAGATGTATCAAAGATGGATAGAAGCTGGAGTACAGGTCACTGATTTCAAATTCTGTGGAATAGTCCCAGGCAAACCATCTACTCCTGAACACTGACAAGACCAAGGAACTGGTGATAGACTTCAGAAGGAAGAGGACACCAGTGGACCCCGTCACCATCCCTGGTCATGACGTGGAAATGGTGGACTGCTACCTTGGCATCCATGTGAACAACATGCTGGACTGGAGGGACAATAGTAATGCAGAGTGCAAAAAGGGAATAGAATAGACTAGACTCTACTTCTTGAGAAATCTCAGGTCTTTCGATGTGTGCAACATGTGCAGTATAACCCTCAAATGGCGATATAAAATTAAAATAAAAATGTAACTGGCTGATCCCGTCAGATCTCAGAAGCTATGCAAGGCTGGGCCTAGTTTGTAATTGGATGGGAGACCACTGGGAAAATCAGGTGCCACAGCGGGGTGCCAGTCGCAAAAATAAATAAATAAATAAATAAATAAAAATAAAAACTGTCATTGTGTCCTTAGGCAAGGCACTTCACCCACATTGCCTACTATGAAAGTGGTGTGTGCGTGAGTAATGGTGGTGGTCAGACAATTTATTAAAATTGACTACTACATTTTAATTTCAGGAATAGCATGAATAAAGCTTTAAACACATAGTGGACTTTGTGGAGAGAGAAGTGTCAGTTGTTTAAGATTCAGTGTTTGGCAACACTGTGATCTGTGCAGACAGAAGCACCTCACCATTCTTTATCCAATGGATGGGACACCTCCAAGAGCACTATCACCATAAAGTACCTGTGCAAGTAAGGACCAAAAAGATGATAATATAGCTCTTATAGACATGGGTAGTATAGCCACATTTAGTTCTGAGGTTTCATGGGGGACTTGGAGGCCAAAGGGGAGATTGCCACCTTCCTGCTGAGAAGCATGTCCCAGGACAAGTTTGTGGATAATCATATTATTTCAGAGTTAGAGGTTGTTGCTCTGAATGACATTGTCTTCTGTCCTCTACCTGATGTCTTCACCCAGGCCAACATGCTTGGAACAAGAGAGAACATTCCACAACAGGAACAATTAAAGTAATTTACACATATGAACTTTTTGCATGTGCCAAGCCTAAACACCAAGGTAAGACTGCTGAATGGAAATAATGCCTCTGAACTGATGAAACCGCAGCAATTGAAAGACTGCCCAGGTAAAGGACCATACTCAGTGAGGACCCCCTGGGCTGCCTGATACATGGATAATAATTCACATAATATAGGTTATGTCTATGTTGATTCCCAAGACAGTCCAGCTCAACTCAACTCAACTTATTATTATTATTATATATATATATATATATATATATATATATATATATATATATATATATATATATATATATATATATATATATATATATATATATATATATATATATATAATTTTTTTTTTTTTTTTTTTTTATTGGGGGTGATAGTAGCTCAGTTAGTAGAGCATTTGTCCACTGATCCAAAGGTTCAGTGGACATAACAACATCAAACACCAATGACATAAAAACATTGGTTGAGCGGTCAAATCTACTGACCCGCAGGTTGGCTGGTGTGATTCCAGCTCCCACAGATGAATGCTGTCGTTGTGTCCTTGAGCAAGACACTTAACCTACCTCACCTCTAGTGTCTGTGTACACTGGTGTTTGAATGTCTGTGTGTGAATGGATGAGTAGTTCCTTGATGTAAAGCGCTTTGAGTGCCTTGAAGGTGGAAAAGCGCTATATAAAAATGACCATTATGTCCTAAAAGCACTGGAAAACAATGGTCAATTCATCAACTGACCTACAGATCATTTAATTGTGAACAGATTGGTCCAAACACTGAGTTTTAGTCACTGTCACATACAGTATTTCACGCCTTGATTCAGTGACTCTGCTCTTCTTTTCTTTCAAAATTGTGCAATGATATTGAGCTGGTGAGCCGGTGGACCAGAAAAGCTTTATTCAAAGAACTCTTCAGTAATTACCTTTTCCCATCAATTACTTCAATCTGCATTTTGTATTGATAGAACTAATATAACTAGAATCTTGTTTGTATTTTTGAATACTTTTGTAAGACACTCCACAGTTACAAAATGGTATCTGCAATTCAAATTAGGATTTACACCTAACAACAAAAGCTTGGATTTACACATCGATGCAAACAAGAATGCAGCCACGGCCAAACTGTCTCACAAATATGCACAATGTTTGACATCTCTGTACACAGGAATAAGAGGCTCCCAGTCTGTGCAAGGGGGTATTGACTTATCAACGCCTAGATTAAGATTAGACTTAACTCTGAGTCAGCTTAAACTTATTAGGGAGAAGCAGCAGTACTACTTACCATGACATGCTAGTTATCTGAATGCATGGCATTTCTCAAAGTCAAATTGCTACAGATAAATTAGGACATTAACACAAAACATGGTGAATGTTTGACATTGCTATGTCTGCTTGTCTGCGCCTGTTATTTGTTACACAGCTTTGCTTAATATGGGAGTATAGACACGTCCTTTTTATAAAACTTGTTTTATGCATAGTACAGTGACCTTAAAGCTCCTATCTCTTGTACTTGTTTGTGGGGCAGATCCAAGTAAACACCTACCCCCTTCAGCTGCATGTATTTAAGAGTCTGTGTGCCTGCTCCAGCTCCCTGTTTAACGCCGGAGTCGAACTGAACTGTCTTCAACTTTATCCACAAACAATTTGGAATCAACATGGACACAGCTGGAAAGGTTTGGATCTGTCACAGATTCGGGTTACTTTGCAAATTTCTGTTTAGAAGACGACTTTCAAACTGTTGAAATGTTGTGACATGCTTGGATGTCTTGTACTGTGTTCTTTAAAAACCTTATATAGATGTACGGCACTTTTCACCTTTCACATTGTATTTTACAGTATTGCAAATACAATATGCATATTTTAACATGTAAAACATGCTAGTAAGGTTTAAGTTTACATACTGCTAAATTATACTGTAGGGACATTGTATAAAGGCTACAGTAAAGTGATACCCAGTTTGTTTTTTCTGTTTTATTGCTGGTGCATAAAAAGTTAAACAGTATATGGACTTTAATTTGTTGCATCTTAAGGTCATAAAATGTAAGGCAGCTGTCGCCTGGGAGCCCAACACACCTTTGGTCATAGAAGAAATTGAAGTAGCTCCTCCACAGGTCGATGAGGTTCGGGTTAAGGTGAGGAAAAAGTACAGATCCTCTTGAGATGTTTCAAAATTATAAGTGATTTATATTTTTAGAGAAATTCAGTTTGTTCTAAATTATTTTATCAGATTGTGGCAACTGCAGTGTGCCACTCAGACCTGTACCACCTGTATGAAGGAATGCACAAAGATGGCTTCCCTGTGGTGCTTGGACATGAGGCTGCTGGAATAGTGGAGAGTGTGGGCTCTGGAGTCACCGAATTCAAACCTGGTTAGATTTATTTAACAGAAGAATACTGTATTTATTTAGCCTCAGCTTAAGATTTCTTTATTTTATTGTTCAGGCGACAAGGTGATCCCCCTGTTCCTCTCACAGTGTCGCAATTGTTTGTTCTGCAAAAGTCCAAAGACCAATCACTGCATTAAAAGCTGGTCAGCTTTTATTGTAAATTCCTATGATAAATGCAGTGCAATGCAGTACAATATGTGTTTACATATTCCTTAATTTGTTGTGTAGGAGTGAAGTCCGCCAAGATGCTATGACTGCTCCAGACTCAAGGCTCAGCTGTAAAGGGAAAAAAATTCTGCAGTTTTTAGGTGTTAGTACTTTTTCAGAGTACTCTGTAATCAAGGAAATTAACTTGGCCAAGATCCACCCTGACGCTCCCCTGGATAAAGTGTGTCTTATCGGCTGTGGGATTTGCACTGGATACGGATCAGCAGTGAACACAGCCAAGGTTAGAAATATGAAATATGTGTTGCATGTTATTATCCACAGATTTCACCTAATTTGACCTGGTGGCTTCACCTGCTTATCTCCATGGAGATTAAAAAGTGTAATGCTATACTATGGAACATTCTAGGCAAAACAATGCCATCACTATGGCGACAAGCAGGTGGCAGAGTCTCCACCAGAAAAGTTAAATAGTGCACTTTTAATAATTATTCATTGAGTAGAAATATCAATACTTCCCCATAGGTCGAGGAGGGCTCCACTTGTGCCGTGTTTGGCCTGGGAGCTGTGGGTCTTGCTGCAGTTATGGGCTGTAAGGCGGCAGGAGCCAAGAGGATTATTGCTGTGGACACAAACCCAGAGAAGTTTGAGAAAGCCAAGATTATTGGAGCCACTGACTTTGTGAACCCCAAAGACCACAGCAAACCCATCCACGAGGTTCTGCAGGAGATGACAGACGGAGGAGTGGACTTCTCCCTGGAGTGTGTGGGGAGTGCATCAGTCGTGGTGGGTAGTTAGAAAGAACTTCAACTTCACTTTTCTTTGTTTTCCCAACGGTGCAACCAGGGGTGTAGCACCAAACTCTGGGCCCCGGGTAAAAAACAATTTGGTAGGTTCGTAGTACATGTTGTCTAATGGAAAATGCACATTACAAACTTTATGAGGGGCCCCTCCTTGCACTGGGCCCTGAGTAAAGAATACCTTCAGCATAGGCCCCGTGGCAAAGAAACATTAACTGGACATATCAAATTAAACTTTTGGCTCTTATTTTATTACATATTGTATTTTTCTTCCAACTTCGACTGATCATTTTGCAAATTTCTGACTCTGCAGGAAAGTGCTCTTCACTCCACAGTTCCAGCTTGGGGGGTGAGTGTGATTGTGGGCTACACTCTAGTTCAGACGTTCAAAGCCCGACCTGTGGACCTCATTTCTGGGCGCACATGGAAGGGGGCGCTGTTTGGAGGTAACAGTTTTGAGTTTGATCATTATGCCATGGTTATTTCTTATTAATACATTCTTTTGTTTTGTTTTAGGATTTAAGAGTAAGGATGGGGCAGTAGAGATGGTCAATCGCTACATGGAAAAGAAGCTGATGCTGGATGAGTTTATTACACACAACATGGCCCTGGATCATGTCATGGAAGCTGTTGAACTCATGAAGAAGGCAAAATGGTGAGAGTGCTTTTTCCAGTCTTTAGTACTCAATAATAAGCCAAAATGTACTGTCTTAAGTGCCGATTTTCATGTGCCTGTTTTGTTCTACAGCATCCGAGTCGTCATGAAGACCTCTCCACAGTAGATGGCATACTGAATTCTGTTTAAAACCTTTAAAACACCTAAACTACACCCACAGCCACATTTGCAGGGGAAAAGTTAAACCATAGCTAATAATTAAGCCAGTTCAGTGTTGCTCTTCCTTCCAATATTTACTGTGAAATTCTGACATGAGATACACTGAAATAAAAATAATCTAAAAGCATTTTGTGGTATTAGTTTTCACCATTTTCAAATAAAATGTAACATGTATTATTATTATTTTAATAGAATAGCGCTTGAGAGACACTCCCCCTTCGATAATGTTTTATCTCATGTTCAGGGCTGGATAAAGAGTGGTATGTGAACGGTGTGTGTAATATAAATATAATGTAATAGTAATAGTAATAGTAATTCCACTCTCTCAAAGCACTCTTCCTATTGTTCAGGCTCTGTTATGCTCTAAGTGAGTGACAGGTGGTTTTAACCAGTCACAGTGAACTCTCAGAATATATTACTTAAGTTACACAATAACCAAACACAACAACAACAACAGTCTGGACCATTCAGAACCAGTCAAGTGGTCCAAAGCCAGTCATAATTAGGCTGAACCTAAATATCTTGTTCTGCATTATCCTTATACCGTTGTTAAAAAAAGAGGTTTTGAAATTGTTTGGAATTTTTAGAGGTCAGAGGTAAAAAGTATGTTATTGTCCAGATAAGCCAGAAATTATATGCGCAAATTTTGTTTATATGTTACATTTTGTTCTGAATTTATAAATCATGGTCGAGACATTGACAGATAATAATACTGTTACGCTGATTGTTTCTTGAATCTGCTAACAAGTTTGTGGGAGTTGGCAAAGCCCATTTTGATTTTAGTTTAGATATGGGAACTGGTTTGTATATAAGCTGTAGGTATTTATAATAGCTTGTGTCACAGGGGTATAAAAGTTATCTGTTATAGGTTACACAGTTGGAGCAGGGCCAGGTGGACTGCTGACTTGACTGGCTCTATATATTTAAGGCTTGGAGTTTGCTTCAGCTTTTATGTCCAACACTTGCAGGAGTTTGGGGAGTTACGGAGTGCAGTCTTCTCCAAGCTATTTGGAATCAACATGGATACAACTGGAAAGGTAAATCTTTCTTCTCTTTACTGGGTCAAAGCCTGTGCCATACAAGCCTTATCTATGCTTACTCTCTCAGTGGTGAAATTATACGTTTAATGTATTTCCTTATAGAATACTACATACCATACAGAATACTAAACGTAAGGCTATTCTGTGACATTGCTCATCCAGAGTGTAGCATTTGAAATAACATTTTTAACATCTTTCACTTAATTTATACAGGGAAATTCCAAACTTTGCTGACATATATTAAAACTAATTAAGGATGATCATTTAAAAGTGCATATAAGTGTTGTGAAATGGGTGAATTTCTATTTCTATGTAATAAACATATGATTAGGGCTGAGAGACCCCTGGTGTTTGAAAGGATGTATAGCACTTACTCACACTGTTGCCCAAAAGTTCAGTTAAACCTACACTAGGCTATATCCTTTAATTTGAAGTGTTACATTTTAAGGTCATAAAATGTAAGGCAGCTGTCGCCTGGGAGCCCAACACACCTTTGGTCATAGAAGAAATTGAGGTAGCTCCTCCACAGGTCGATGAGGTTCGCATTAAGGTAAGAAAAGCATCTGGAGGGTGTTCATGTTTTAATTACATATTTCATATATTTTGTTTCTAATGTGCAGATTGTGGCCACTGCAGTGTGCCACACAGACCTGTACCACCTGTATGAGGCAATGCCCAAAGAAGGCTTTCCTATTGTCATTGGACATGAGGCCGCTGGAATTGTGGAGAGTGTGGGCTGTGGGGTCACTGAATTCAAACCTGGTTAGATTTAAATGTTTTTCATGTTTACTATTTTTAATTTTTTTCCCCCACACAAATAAATTATTTATTTATAACTATTAAAATGTTTGGTACAATAGACCATCTACACTTTAAAATAAGAAAGTTTATACAAATGTGTTTACAACTTACGTTAACATTTACAAATGAGTTGCAGGCATGAATGTTCGTAATGTGTTAATATTGTTCACATTTATAATGGCTGTATAATGTTAATTATGAGCTAAACGTTTATGAGTGACGTACACCATGTATTTCATCATGTCTTTACATAATTTGAAAGGAGTTCATGAGTATGGCAAAGGAGAAATTCAATTTGTCAATTGGACAAAAGTTGTTTGGTCAAATACGTTCCGCAGCTCATCCAAGCTGCTTCTTCACTTCTGAAGTTCTCAAAAAATGAAGAAGCAGATGGATTCTGCCTGGATGACTGAGGGATTTTACATATGAGTTCATGAGTAGTTCATGATTAACAAACATTTGTAAATTCTTCCTAAATAAAAACATTCTGCCTAAATAAACATTTAGGAATGTTTTAAAAATAAATGATGAATAAACATGTGTTAATGAGCAGGTATTTTTAGTTAATGGTTATTTACCAAAAAAGGGTAACACCTTATAGTAAGACATACTCACAAAGCATTTTGGTAAAGTACATGAATATTACCTGTTTGCAGGTGATAAGGTGATCCCTCTGTTCCTCTCACAGTGCCGTGAATGTCGTTTCTGTAAGAGTCCAAAGACAAACCAGTGTGAAAAAGCCTGGTCAGTTTGACACCTGTAAGGTTACACTTTGTACATTTACATTATGACCTCATATGTTTCATTCATTTGTAGGAGTGAAGTCCGCATGGATGTTATGTGCCCAGTAGACTCCAGGTTCAGCTGTAAAGGGAAAAAAATCCTGCAGTTTGGTGGCCTTGGTACTTTTACAGAGTACACTGTGGTTCGACAAATTAACTTGGCCAAGATCCACCCTGACGCTCCCCTGGATAAAGTGTGTCTTATCGGCTGTGGGATTTGCACTGGATACGGATCAGCAGTGAATACAGCTAAGGTTACAATATTTATGAATATGAAATACCACAAACTATTTACTGAATGCCTCCCCCGTACTTTCCTTTCACGCTATACTGTCAATAAAGCCAACCAGACAAAAACTTTCACCATCTATCGGAAATATATGATGGATAATGTAGAATGTGGAGATGCCAAATGCTCTCAGATGGGGGAAAAGAGGTTTCCCTATTGATTACTTGGCATTTTCATGAGAAATATTAAACTTAATTCACAAATGTTGTACTACAGTACCCCAGAATTTGTTATTTACAACAAAATTCAGCTTTTTAACAATATTGCCCCCCACCTATATGAAATTGTACAGCCATGTAGAATGTTGCAATGTCATCTGAAACTCAGCAACATCCTGCCGTTGATGTAAACAGTGACCACTGCCTAATTTAATGGGTAAAGGGTTAAAGCTATATAATAAATGAATTGTCATATACATATTGATTTATCTTAAGGTAACATTTTTGTTCCTGTAATGGCATGATGTAGGTCGAGGAGGGCTCCACTTGTGCTGTGTTTGGCCTGGGAGCTGTGGGTCTTGCTGCAGTTATGGGCTGTAAGGCGGCAGGAGCCAAGAGGATTATTGCTGTGGACACAAACCCAGAGAAGTTTGAGAAAGCCAAGATTATTGGAGCCACTGACTTTGTGAACCCCAAAGACCACAGCAAACCCATCCACGAGGTTCTGCAGGAGATGACAGACGGAGGAGTGGACTTCTCCCTGGAGTGTGTGGGGAGTGCATCAGTCGTGGTGGGTAGTTAGAAAGAACTTCAACTTCACTTTTCTTTGTTTTCCCAACGGTGCAACCAGGGGTGTAGCACCAAACTCTGGGCCCCGGGTAAAAAACAATTTGGTAGGTTCGTAGTACATGTTGTCTAATGGAAAATGCACATTACAAACTTTATGAGGGGCCCCTCCTTGCACTGGGCCCTGAGTAAAGAATACCTTCAGCATAGGCCCCGTGGCAAAGAAACATTAACTGGACATATCAAATTAAACTTTTGGCTCTTATTTTATTACATATTGTATTTTTCTTCCAACTTCGACTGATCATTTTGCAAATTTCTGACTCTGCAGGAAAGTGCTCTTCACTCCACAGTTCCAGCTTGGGGGGTGAGTGTGATTGTGGGCTACACTCTAGTTCAGACGTTCAAAGCCCGACCTGTGGACCTCATTTCTGGGCGCACATGGAAGGGGGCGATGTTTGGAGGTAACAGTTTTGAGTTTGATCATTATGCCATGGTTATTTCTTATTAATACATTCTTTTGTTTTGTTTTAGGATTTAAGAGTAAGGATGGGGCAGTAGAGATGGTCAATCGCTACATGGAAAAGAAGCTGATGCTGGATGAGTTTATTACACACAACATGGCCCTGGATCATGTCATGGAAGCTGTTGAACTCATGAAGAAGGCAAAATGGTGAGAGTGCTTTTTCCAGTCTTTAGTACTCAATAATAAGCCCAAATGTACTGTCTTAAGTGCCTATTTTCATGTGCCTGTTTTGCTCTACAGCATCCGAGTCGTCATGAAGACCTCTCCACAGTAGATGGCATACTGAATTCTGTTTAAAACCTTTAAAACACCTAAACTACACCCACAGCCACATTTGCAGGGGAAAAGTTAAACCATAGCTAATAATTAAGCCAGTTCAGTGTTGCTCTTCCTTCCAATATTTACTGTGAAATTCTGACATGAGATACACTGAAATAAAAATAATCTAAAAGCATTTTGTGGTATTAGTTTTCACCATTTTCAAATAAAATGTAACATGTATTATTATTATTTTAATAGAATAGCACTTGAGAGACACTCCCCCTTCGATAATGTTTTATCTCATGTTCAGGGCTGGATAAAGAGTGGTATGTGAACGGTGTGTGTGTAATATAAATATAATGTAATAGTAATAGTAATAGTAATTCCACTCTCTCAAAGCACTCTTCCTATTGTTCAGGCTCTGTTATGCTCTAAGTGAGTGACAGGTGGTTTTAACCAGTCACAGTGAACTCTCAGAATATATTACTTAAGTTACACAATAACCAAACACAACAACAACAACAGTCTGGACCATTCAGAACCAGTCAAGTGGTCCAAAGCCAGTCATAATTAGGCTGAACCCAAATATCTTGTTCTGCATTATCCTTATACCGTTGTTAAAAAAAGAGGTTTTGAAATTGTTTGGAATTTTTAGAGATCAGAGGTAAAAAGTATGTTATTGTCCAGATAAGCCAGAAATTATATGCGCAAATTTTGTTTATATGTTACATTTTGTTCTGAATTTATAAATCATGGTCGAGACATTGACAGATAATAATACTGTTACGCTGATTGTTTCTTGAATCTGCTAACAAGTTTGTGGGAGTTGGCAAAGCCCATTTTGATTTTAGTTTAGATAAGGGAACTGGATTGTATATAAGCTGTAGGTATTTATAATAGCTTGCGTCACAGGGGTATAAAAGTTATCTGTTATAGGTTACACAGTTGGAGCAGGGCCAGGTGGACTGCTGACTTGACTGGCTCTATATATTTAAGGCTTGGAGTTTGCTTCCACTTTTATGTCCAACACTTGCAGGAGTTTGGGGAGTTACGGAGTGCACAAGCTATTTGGAATCAACATGGATACAACTGGAAAGGTAGGTCTTTCTTCTCTTTACTGGGTCAAAGCCTGTGCCATACAAGCCTTATCTATGCTTACTCTCTCAGTGGTGAAATTATACTTTTAATGTATTTCCTTATAGAATACTACATACCATACACAATACCAAACGTAAGACTATTCTGTGACATTGCTCATCCAGAGTGTAGCATTTGAAATAACATTTTTAACATCTTTCACTTAATTTATACAGGGAAATTCCAAACTTTGCTGACATATATTAAAACTAATTAAGGATGATCATTTAAAAGTGCATTTAAGTGTTGTGAAATGGGTGACTTTCTATTTCTATGTAATAAACATATGATTAGGGCTGGGAGACCCCTGGTGTTTGAAAGGATGTATAGCACTTACTCACACTGTTGCCCAAAAGTTCAGTTAAACCTACACTAGGCTATATCCTTTAATTTGAAGTGTTACATTTTAAGGTCATAAAATGTAAGGCAGCTGTCGCCTGGGAGCCCAACACACCTTTGGTCATAGAAGAAATTGAGGTAGCTCCTCCACAGGTCGATGAGGTTCGCATTAAGGTAAGAAAAGCATCTGGAGGGTGTTCATGTTTTAATTACATATTTCATATATTTTGTTTCTAATGTGCAGATTGTGGCCACTGCAGTGTGCCACACAGACCTGTACCACCTGTATGAGGCAATGCCCAAAGAAGGCTTTCCTGTTGTCCTTGGACATGAGGCCGCTGGAATTGTGGAGAGTGTGGGCTGTGGGGTCACTGAATTCAAACCTGGTTAGATTTAAATGTTTTTCATGTTTACTATTTTTAATTTTTTCCCCCCACACAAATAAATTATTTATTTATAACTATTAAAATGTTTGGTACAATAGACCATCTATACTTTAAAAAAAGAAAGTTTATACAAATGTGTTTACAACTTACGTTCACATTTACAAATGAGTTGCAGGCATGAATGTTAGTAATGTGTTAATATTGTTCACATTTATAATGGCTGTATAATGTTAATTATGAGCTAAACGTTTATGAGTGACGTACACCATGTATTTCATCATGTCTTTACATAATTTGAAAGGAGTTCATGAGTATGGCAAAGGAGAAATTCAATTTGTCAATTGGACAAAAGTTGTTTGGTCAAATACGTTCCGCAGCTCATCCAAGCTGCTTCTTCACTTCTGAAGTTCTCAAGAACTGAAGAAGCAGATGGATTCTGCCTGGACGACTGAGGGATTTTACATATGAGTTCATGAGTAGTTCATGATTAACAAACATTTGTAAATTCTTCCTAAATAAAAACATTCTGCCTAAATAAACATTTAGGAATGTTTGAAAAATAAATGATGAATAAACATGTGTTAATGAGCAGGTATTTTTAGTTAATGGTTATTTACCAAAAAAGGGTAACACCTTATAGTAAGACATACTCACAAAGCATTTTGGTAAAGTACATAAATATTACCTGTTTGCAGGTGATAAGGTGATCCCTCTGTTCCTCTCACAGTGCCGTGAATGTCGTTTCTGTAAGAGTCCAAAGACAAACCAGTGTGAAAAAGCCTGGTCAGTTTGACACTTGTAAGGTTACACTTTGTACATTTACATTATGACCTCATATGTTTCATTCATTTGTAGGAGTGAAGTCCGCATGGATGTTATGTGCCCAGTAGACTCCAGGTTCAGCTGTAAAGGGAAAAAAATC
Source organism: Taenioides sp. WSHXM2023 (assembly GCA_029959045.1). Lineage (NCBI taxonomy): Eukaryota > Metazoa > Chordata > Actinopteri > Gobiiformes > Gobiidae > Taenioides > Taenioides sp. WSHXM2023. The sequence goes on along the minus strand of CM057102.1, from coordinate 13,227,581 downwards.
CTGCAGTTTGCTGGCCTTGGTACTTTTACAGAGTACACTGTGGTTCGACAAATTAACTTGGCCAAGATCCACCCTGACGCTCCCCTGGATAAAGTGTGTCTTATCGGCTGTGGGATCTGCACTGGATACGGAGCAGCAGTGAATACAGCTAAGGTTACAATATTTATGAATATGAAATACCACAAACTATTTACTGCCCATGCTTTCCTTTCACGCTATACTGTCAACAAAGCCAACTGGACAAAAACTTTCACCATCTATCGGAAATATATGATGGATAATGTAGAATGTGGAGATGCCATATGCTCTCAGATGGGGGAAAAGAGGTTTCCCTATTGATTACTTGGCATTTTCATGAGCAATATTAAACTTAATTCACAAATGTTGTACTACAGTACCCCAGAATTTGCTATTTACAACAAAATTCAGCTTTTTAACAATATTGCCCCCCACCTATATGAAATTGTACAGCCATGTAGAATGTTGCAATGTCATCTGAAACTCAGCAACATCCTACCGTTGATGTAAACAGTGACCATTGCCTAATTTAATGGGTAAAGGGTTAAAGCTATATAATAAATGAATTATGTCATATACGTACTAGACGAAAGAAGAGATCCGAGGCACGGCTTTGCTATTATTTTATTTCATGTCAAACGCCAACACGTTTCAACTTGCGTCTTCATCAGGGCACATATAATTCAGAAGTGTGCACAGATGGTATTTAAATGGACGAGTCACATGACGACACTGTCATGTGACAAATCAACTTTACAAAAGTATATACATACATTATAAGGGACCAAGTGATGCATCACATAATATAAGTGTAAAACACTAGGGCTTTGACCCGCTATAGGGTGTCCACACAAAACTCAACCAGATGTCTTTGGTATTGGAGATTTATTTGGGTTTGTATATTGGTGGATATGTGTGTGGTTGTTATATTCTCACACACACAACATGAAAACAACCAAAATGAGTCCAGAACAGGCTCTAACTAAATACTTAGGCAACTTAATGCATCCTCTCTACTGGGAGTCCATCTTCTCTCTGCTCCCTGTAACCTGGCCACAACCCTGTAAGACGGGGTCACATGGGTGGAGCCAGAGTTCTGATTGGCTACTGGAGAGAAGTCTCTGGGCAGAATAATGTGAGGATGCTGGTGGGCCTTTTCAACAATGAGCAGATCACCTGTAACCCATGGCCTGTGGACAGAGTGGTACATGTTCATACACTATTTGCCAAAATTGTTCACTCACCCATCCAAATAATAAAAATCAGGTGTCCAGTCACTACCATAGCCACAGGTGTATAAAATCAAGCACCGAGGCCTGCAGACTGTTTCTACAAACATTTGTGAAAGAATGGGTCGCTCTCAGGAGTTCAGTGAATTCCAGCATTGTACTGTGACAGGATGCCACCTGTGCAACAAGTCCAGCCGTGAAATTTCCTCACTACTGATTATTCCACAGTCAACTGCAGTAGTATTATAACAAAGTGGAAGTGAATGGGAATGACAGAAACTCTGCCATGAAGTGGTAGGCCACGTAAACTGATGGAACGGGATCAGCAGATGCTGAGGTGCATAGTACGCAGAGGTCACCAACTTTCTGCAGACTCAATCGCTACAGACCTCCAAACTTCATGTGGCCTTCCGATTAGCTCAAGAACAGTGCGTAGAGAACTTTATGGAATGGATTTCCATGGCCGAGCAGCTGCATCCAAGCCATACATCACCAAGTGCAATGCAAAGCACGCCGCCACTAGACTCTAGAGCAGTGGAGACATGTTCTCTGGAGTGATGAATTGCACTTCTCCATCTGGCAATCTGATGGACAAGTCTGGGTTTGGCTGTTGCCAGGAGAATGGTATTTGTCTGACTGCAATGTGCCAAGTGTAAAGTTTGGTGGAGGGGGGATTATGGTGTGGGGTTGTTTTTCAGGAGCTGGGCTTGGCCCCTTAGTTCCAGTGAAAGGAACTCTGAATGCTTCAGCATACCAAGACATTTTGGACAATTCCATGCTCCCAACTTTGTGGGAACAGTTTGGAGCTGGCCCCTTCCTCTTCCAACATGACTGTGCACCAGTGCACAAAGCAAGGTCCATAAAGACATGGATGAGAGAGTTTGGTGAACTTGACTGGCCTGCACAGAGTCCTGACCTCAACCCAATAGAACGCCTTTGGGATGAATTAGAGGGGAGACTGAGAGCCAGGCCTTCTCGTCCAACATCAGTGTGTGACCTCAAAATTTGCTTCTGGAAGAGTGGTCAAAAATTCACTAAACACACTCCTAAACCTTGTGGACAGCCTTCCCACAACAGTTGAAGCTGTTATAGCCGCAAAGGGTGGACCGATGTCATATTAAACCCTATGGATTAAGAATTTGACGTCACTTAAGTTCATATGCAAGTCAAGGCAGGTGAGTGAACACTTTTGGCAATATAGTGTATATAGAAAATCAAGCAGGACATATATCTGCACAAGAAAAACTATACACAAATGAATATGAAAGAGACAATGGCAGAGACCGCAAATATAAAAACAGGCAACTCAGATGTTACAGATAAGGTAAGAGGTCCATTTCCTCATTTAATTCAGGATAGGTTGTGGCTCTTAATTCATAGATCCAGTAAGACTCACATTGTAAAAAGTGCTTAAGTCTCCGAAGAGCACCTGATTGTTACGTAACTCCAACTACATCTTTTTCTTTGTATGTCATATACTGTACATATTGATTTATCTTAAGGTAACATTTTTGTTCCTGTAATGGCATGGTGTAGGTAGAGGAGGGCTCCACTTGTGCCGTGTTTGGCCTGGGAGCTGTGGGTCTCGCTGCAGTTATGGGCTGTAAGGCGGCAGGAGCCAAGAGGATTATTGCTGTGGACACAAACCCAGACAAGTTTGAGAAAGCCAAAATTATTGGAGCCACTGACTTTGTGAACCCCAAAGACCACAGCAAACCCATCCACGAGGTTCTGCAGGAGATGACAGACGGAGGAGTGGACTTCTCCCTGGAGTGTGTGGGGAGTGCATCAGTCGTGGTGGGTAGTTAGAAAGAACTTCAACTTCACTTTTCTTTGTGTTCCCAATGGTGCAACCAGGGGTGTAGCACCAAACTCTGGGCCCCGGGTAAAAAACAATTTGGCAGGTTCGTAGTACATGTTGTCTAATGTAGACAACATGTAGTTGCACCCCAATCCAATGCCCCTGGGTGCAACTGATTTTGCAGCAAAGATAAAGAGACATAAAAACCATTACCACAAGATACCTCTCAGAGACCAAAGCAGAGTTTTGCTGTGAAGGTAAAGCTAACAACAACGAGCATGCTAATTCACTTCCTGAATATCAGACAATAAAATGCTTTATATCCTGATCTTGGTTTAGTTCTGGTCTAGTCCAGGTTTAGTTTAAGTCCCAATTCTAATGTGTTGTTTAAAAAGTGTGTAGAATCCCTCAGTCGTCCAGGTACAATCCATGGCAAAAGGAGAAATTTAATTTGTCAACTGGACGAAGTTTACTTGGTCGAATACGTTTTGCAGCTCATCCAGATGAGATATATCAAATTAAACTTTTGGCTCTTATTTTATTACATTTTGTATTTTTCTTCCAACTTGGATATTTAGACTGATCATTTTGCAAATTTCTGACTCTGCAGGAAAGTGCTCTTCACTCCACAGTTCCAGCTTGGGGGGTGAGTGTGATTGTGGGCTACACTCTTATTCAGACGTTCTCAGCCCGATCTGTGGACCTCATTTCTGGGCGCACATGGAAGGGGGCGCTGTTTGGAGGTAACAGTTTTGAGTTTGATCATTATGCCATGGTTATTTCTTATTAATACATTCTTTTGTTTTGTTTTAGGATTTAAGGCTAAGGATGGGGCAGTAGAGATGGTCAATCGCTACATGGAAAAGAAGCTGATGCTGGATGAGTTTATTACACACAACATGGCCCTGGATCATGTCATGGAAGCTGTTGAACTCATGAAGAAGGCAAAATGGTGAGAGTGCTTTTTCCAGTCTTTAGTACTCAATAATAAGCCAAAATGTACTGTCTTAAGTGCCGATTTTCATGTGCCTGTTTTGCTCTACAGCATCCGAGTCGTCATGAAGACCTCTCCACAGTAGATGGCATACTGAATTCTGTTTAAAACCTTTAAAACACCTAAACTACACCCACAGCCACATTTGCAGGGGAAGTTAAACCATAGCTAATAATTAAGCCAGTTCAGTGTTGCTCTTCCTTCCAATATTTACTGTGAAATTCTGACATGAGATACATTGAAATAAAAATAATTTAAAAGCATTTTGTGGTATTAGTTTTCATCATTTTCAAATAAAATGTAACATGTATTATTATTATTTTAATAGAATAGCACTTGAGAGACAAGATGTTGGGGCATAGATGTAGAAATTTGATGGTTATTTTGTAAATCTAAATGTATAGGTTTCAGCGTTCTGTGATATTTGATATATTGAAGACGTTTCACGATTCAAAACTATTTTGTTTTAACTTGTACATTTCTACATCATTTCATCTTTTTTTTTTTCTACAGTTCTGACAAAAAATAACATTTGATTGGTATAGTCTTGCACAAATGGGAAGTTTTTAACATTATAAACAAGAAAAGGTTATTTTGGTGAAACTTATGCAACACTTGTGAGACACTGTTCCTTTTATATACAGAGCTGGTGTGTTTTTTCAAGGGCTGTGGGAGTGGTATGAGGTCTGTCCAAAGGGATCAGCTGTGTTTGGACAGCCCACACAGGCACAACTCTGCTTGTGATTGGTCAAAACCATGATAATGTGTACTCTATTACCTAACCATGTGTGCCTGGCTTTGTTCCAACCAACATGGAAACCATCGGAAAGGTAGGACTGCGGTTTTCTTAAAAACTTTAAATGAACTTCATATTATAGTCATTCAGAACAAGAACAAGTACCTGTGCTCTGCTTAGAACTGGATAGATTGTTTATGTAAAAGTGCATCTGGTATGTGTTCCCTAATTGAATTTGGGCAGATTCCCTTCTACTTTATCTTGTCTTACATAAATATTATTCCTAAATGTTATTTTAAACTATAAAAATCTGGACTGGATTTGTATTCTGTTACACTAATGGTCAAGGGTGGGAATTTACAGAGAAAACCTATTAATTTGAAACAGTAATCTGTGCTGTGCTTTCCTAGGGTACAATCTGGTTCAGTTTACTTTGCACCACATTAACTCATGTGTGCAGTATGTAATTTAGTCTATTGTGAAATGTATTTTGTTCATTTTTTGGCTACTTGTTTAATTAAGTTAATTCTGCCACACAGACTCATACACCTTGAGTGGTTAATACATTTTCTCTATAGGATTTAGTCTGTTACTACAGTAGATAACATTATATGGATTGTTTTTGCAGGTGACACTGTTATTCCTTTGTATATTCCTCAATGTGGCGAGTGCAAGTTCTGTAAAAATCCCAAAACCAACTTGTGCCAAAAGATTAGGTATACATTTACATTTAATTAAATGGTATATTATAATTAGAAGAATCGTCTTCCTGCAGTATATTCATTTTGAATAATGTTTAATACTCTTGAGCTCATTTTAATGCTACTCTACTTTAATTTATTTTTTATTTAGAAAGGTAATAAAACATTTGAGGATTTGAGTGCCATCTCATTGGGCTTGTGTTCCATAGGCTGACTCAGGACCGAGGTGTCTTGCCCGATGGCACGTCTCGTTTCTCCTGCAAAGGCCAAAGTCTCTTCCACTTCATGGGCTGCAGCACCTTCTCTGAGTACACTGTGGTGGCCGACATCTCTCTGGCCAAAGTGGACTCCAGGGCTCCTCTGGACAGAGTGTGTCTGCTGGGCTGTGGCATCAGCACAGGCTACGGAGCGGCTCTCAACACAGCCAAAGTCAGTCTGAGATAAAAATACGTCTGCACTATAAAAGAGAGCTGAATATGAAAAATCATCAGTAAGTTTTTGAGTTGGTCCTAAGTATTTGGATTTGGTACAAGGGGCCAGGGTCCAAGTTATAGGTCGGACCTGTGGAGAGGCCACCCTGCTCACAGTAAGAGCATGTTTTTCAAGACTTTTTCCTTAGTCACCTTGACTGAATAAAAACCGTCTATTTGGCCACCCTTAAACAAAGCTCACAAGCAGAAACGGCTCCAGTGGGCCTAGAAATACATGAAGACTCATTTTCAAACAGTTTTGTTCACTGATGAGTCCGGATTGGTTGGTGGACGACCACCATGTCCCAACACGGCTGCGACGTCAGCAAGAAGGTGGCGGAGTCATGTTTTGGTCTGGAATCATGGGGAGGGAGCTGGTCGGCCCCTTTAGGGCCCCTGAAGGTGGGAACTTGACCTCTGTAAAGTATGTGGAGTTTCTGACTCACCACTTTCTTCCATGGTACAAAAAGAAGAACCGTGCTTTCCATAGCAAAATCATCTTCATGCATGACAATGCTCCATCTCATGCTGCAAGGAATACCTCTGCATCATCGGATGCTATGGACATAAAAGAAGAGAAACTCATGGTGTGGCCAAATACCTTTTGATTTCAGTAATATGCTAATGCTTGTAATTGAAAAATTAACAAATGACCATTTTCAGTTCATTACAACAATAACATGGTTTAAAACTCTGTTGTGCATAATCATTTGGAACAGTGCATTTTAAGTTTTTATTTTAGAAAAAAATACTGTTATTATTGGGAGGTTTGTTCAATAACATTCGAACTGTACTCTCAAGTTTGATGACTTGAAAATTATGACTGTCATTTATATTGACAATTTGGCAAAATCAGAGAAAAATATCATTTGCATCATAATTTGGAACGCAGTAGTTTAATTTGTTGAACAATGCCATCCTCAATCTAAAAGGGAAACAAATCTACCCTGCAATTAATAGGCAGCAGGTTCGTTTTAATTGACTTGACAGAGATTTACATTTGGATTTACACTTTGTTTATTCAGTAATGTTAATGTGTTTTTGAATTTAAGCATTTTCTATCCCATTTCATTTCAATTCATTTCACTTCACATTCGGATAAACAGTTCTTTACAGGTATGCAGCATGGTAACACACCTCAGGCAGGGGTCGTAGGCCTCGTTGAACCCAGTCTCCACACAAACCATGAAGCATGTGATTTCGTAAATGAGCGGTGAGTGCATAAATGACGAGAAGAAATGGCAAAAGGAGAAATTCAATTTGTCAACTGGACAAAAGTTTATTTGGTCGAATACATTTCGCAGCTCATCCAAGCTGCTCCTTCAGTTCTGGTCAGATGCTGGTGGACACTGCCTTATATCTGCCTGAAGGGAGGCGCTAACTACAACGAAATTACTCTGAGACTACCACACCTATTTGTTTACAGTTTCTGTTAGTTAGGTGGGTCTATTTAATATGCAGTGGGGTGTGGGGTCTTGTTAGCAGAACCATTAAGGGCCATAATGGGTGTTTTCACACCTCTGGACCTGACCTGGCTAGCCCTATTTTTTTTTTTTTTTTTTTTTTTTTTAATTTAGGTTTGAGGATAGAGTTATAAATGGGAGAGATGATGTCTGAGACCTCCATTTCTGTTCAAGGAAGGATTCTCTTTCTTGACAAAAGAAAGAGACCCACTGCAGGCGAATTATGAGATGAACAGGTGGGATGAGCTGCGAAACGTATTCGACAAAAACAAACTTTTGTCCAGTTAACAAATTGAATTTCTCCTTTTGTCATGGATTCTACCTGGACGACTGAGGGATTCTACACAAATGTTGAAAATGTCAAAGATGGTCTCAGTTTGGTCTCGATAGGCCGTGGTCTCGGTCTTGTCTCAGTCTCAGTCTTGACCTTTAAAAGTCTCTGTCTCGACCCTCAAAGGTCTTGGTCTCGGGACCTTGTGTGTATATAAAATATATTATGTATATTATATATATCATTTAAGAAGATAAGTCTTGAGCATGTTAGATGTTGTTTTTCAGTGGAATAGTTCAGGCACGACACACCTCTTGTTTAGAGGCTCCACGCCCCACACTTGGCACTAGCACTAAGATCGGGAGCAAGACAAGGTCCAATATCTTTTTTTTTTTTACAACTTTGGTACCATAATAGGGCACTTTTATAATGGTAAAATTGTGTTTGAGGTTTAGAGAAAATGTTTTGATCCTTTTGATCCTTCACAATCCTTTTTCTTCCCTAATCTTCTTTGTCTTTGATTTGTCAAAGACACTTTTACTGAAGATTAACTAAGTACACTGTGGTTAAAGATAATGACAAGTGACAACACATGACTATGTGGAATTTAAATCGAGGTGTTGCTGCACTTTGAACAGACAAAAGTTCTGAATGAAAAGACTATGGCTAGCCACTTCTGCAGACATCCACCAGGCTCACCTCTCCTTGAAATGCATATTGTAATCAAGTTCTCTGGACCACTTGTATCTATTATTACTAAATGGGAATGTCATATTCTGTTTTGTGCAAAAGGCTGGTCTTTACTTGAACATGTAAGTGTTATGTTAAGTAATATGCACTAACCAGATGAGTTGTCCTGGTTTAGTCCTGGTCTAGTTCCAGTTTAGTTCCAATTTGCAAGTGTGAATGCAGCCTGAAACAAGATGTCATTTAAACACTGCAGCAATGTTTTAAATGCACTATGCATATGTCTGTTGGTAACATTTACTGTACAAATGTATCACTACAGTCAATTTAGGGTAATCTAATGATGCAGGTTTGTCAGTTATGGTCAAATCCTTTAATTTTCCTAAATAGAAGCCCGCAGGGACATGAGAATGATGTATTTTGGTAATACAACCATCTTCCATTTATTTCCCCTTTTCTATCTTTAACCATGACTGATGAATCTATTTTAAGACAGTGCCTTGAAAAAAACTGTATACGAAATATTGTCTTTTCTGTATTTAACATCAGTGATTTGTTCCATTGTCACCACTTCAAATTTTTGCACTTTGACAGCAGATTACTCTTCTACTGTGTCTTTTATGCCTCTTGATAATAAAATGATAAAGTTGTTTTTATTGTTTATGGGTGCATTGATTATATGAGTACAAATTGATAGGAGAGAGAGAGAGAGAGAATCTTTGCTGTTCCTAGTACTGCACTTTTCTGGACTGAGATGTCTGATGTTTTTCCCTAAATTATTTATTTATTTATTAACTATTAAATTGTTTATCGTCTACACTTTAAAATAAGAAAGGTTATACAAATGTGTTTACAACTGTGATGTTCACCTTTACAAATGAGTTGCAGGCATGAATATGTTAGTAGTGTGTTGCAGGCATGAATATGTTAGTAGTGTGTTAATGATGCTGTTCTCGTTTATAAATGTTTGTTAATTATCAGCTAAAAGTTTATGAGTGGCATACATAAGTAGTAGTACATGAGTTCTTCAGAACTTCAGAACTGAAGAAGCAGCTTGGATGAGCTGCAAAACGTAGTCGACCAAAAAACTTTTGTCCAGTTTCCAAAGTGAACTTCTCCTTTGCCATGGATTCTGCCTGGACGACTGAGGGATTTTACATGAGTTCATGAGTAGTTCATGATTAACAAACATTTGTAAATTCTTCCTAAATAAAAACATTCTGCCTAAATAAACATTTAGGAATGTTTTAAAAATAAATGAATGAATAAACATGTGTTAATGAGTAGGTATTTTTAGTTAATGGTTATTAACCAAATGGTTTGTTAGTACGCCTTACCCTTTTTTGGTAAAGTACATAAATATTACCTGTTTGCAGGTGATAAGGTGATCCCTCTGTTCCTCTCACAGTGCCGTGAATGTCGTTTCTGTAAGAGTCCAAAGACAAACCAGTGTGAAAAAGTCTGGTCAGTTTGACACCTGTAAGGTTACACTTTGTACATTTACATTATGACCTCATATGTTTCATTCATTTGTAGGAGTGACGTCCGCATGGATGTTATGTGCCCAGTAGACTCCAGGTTCAGCTGTAAAGGGAAAAAAATCCTGCAGTTTGGTGGCCTTGGTACTTTTACAGAGTACACTGTGGTTCGACAAATTAACTTGGCCAAGATCCACCCTGACGCTCCCCTGGATAAAGTGTGTCTTATCGGCTGTGGGATTTGCACTGGATACGGATCAGCAGTGAATACAGCTAAGGTTACAATATTTATGAATATGAAATACCACAAACTATTTACTGCCCATGCTTTCCTTTCACGCTATACTGTCAATAAAGCCAGCCAGACAAAAACTTTCACCATCTATCGGAAATATATGATGGATAATGTAGAATGTGGAGATGCCATATGCTCTCAGATGTGGGAAAAGAGGTTTCCCTATTGATTACTTGGCATTTTCATGAGAAATATTAAACTTAATTCACAAATGTTGTACTACAGTACCCCAGAATTTGCTATTTACAACAAAATTCAGCTTTTTAACAATATTGTCCCCCACCTATATGAAATTGTACAGCCATGTAGAATGCTGCAATGTCATCTGAAACTCAGCAACATCCTACCGTTGATGTAAACAGTGACCATTGCCTAATTTAATGGGTAAAGGGTTAAAGCTATATAATAAATGAATTGTCATATACATATTGATTTATCTTAAGGTAACATTTTTGTTCCTGTAATGGCATGATGTAGGTCGAGGATCTGCGGGAGATGACAGACGGAGGAGTGGACTTCTCCCTGGAGTGTGTGGGGAGTGCATCAGTCGTGGTGGGTAGTTAGTTAATTCTGGTGGCAAACTGCAATAGTAATAATAGTATTTGTGTCATTTTGAATATTTGCAATAAAATGGTTTTGAATATTTTTCTGGCTTTGCATAGGAAAGTGCTCTTCACTCCACAGTTCCAGCTTGGGGGGGTGAGTGTGATTGTGGGCTACACTCTAGTTCAGACGTTCACAGCCCGACCTGTGGACCTCATTTCTGGGCGCACATGGAAGGGAGTGCTGTTTGGAGGTAACAAACACACAGACACACACAGACACACACACACACACACACACACACACACACACACGGCCTTGAATCATGTCATGGAAGCTGTTGAACTCATGAAGAAGGCAAAATGGTGAGTGCACTTTCTCCAGTGTTAAGAGATCTGTGGAGACATTTAGTATGACATTTGAGGCCAAGGCAGTGAGCAGGGGGATTTAACACTCATAAACACTAGTCTTTTAGTCTCTATTCACTGATAACTCCACAAAGTTTAGCTAATGTTATTGCTAACATTGAAAAGTAAAAATTTAAAAAAAATGTAGCTGCATGTTTTGTTTCTCTATTTGGCAATCTGAATTAAGTTATTATCTCCAGATGGTTCAATTAGTCTCGGACATCAGAAAAAGAAATAAAAAGAAATCATGCTGAAAAAACTGTAGTCATAGTACGGTAATCAATTTGAAGTTTTGTGTTTGCTCCACAGTGTGCGGGCCGTCCTGAAGACCTCTCCAGAGCAGATCCACATTACTGCCTCCTGAAATTAAAATGTATTCAAGTGACACAGTGTAACTTGGAAGTCGCACATCATCTGTGTGATTCCATGGAAAAAGAGTTACGTTAAAACCGTACTTTGGAACTTTCTCCATAGAGATAGATAAGTGAAATATTATAGCCAAATGAACAACATTTTCATGGAGGCAAGTAGGAGGAGGCCCTCCTCCAGACCAAATAAGAGATGGGTTTGTGGAGGCTGACTGTAAAGATTTTCAGTGCAATAAAAACATCAAAAATGAAAATAAAAGCCTTGTTTTTATACTGGGTTGTATGTTGGTAATTTCACTCACTGATGTTTTCAGCATTTGAGAGTTTCCATTCAAGATGTTGGGGCATAGATGTAGTAATTAGATGGCTATTTTGTAAATCTAAATGTATAGGTTTCAGCATTCTGTTATATTTGGTATATTGAGGACATTTCTCGATTCAAAACTATTTAGTTTTAACTTGTACATTTCTACATCATTTCATCATTTGGAAACCCACTGTTATGAGAAACAAGTCTCTGCTCAGTAACAAAAGATTATTTTAGTAGTTGGGGTCAGTGGATCGACTAGTCAGCGACTGATTTTCAATTAGTCAACTATTTAAATGTGTGTAGAATCCCTCAGTCATCCAGGTAGAATCCATGGCAAAAGGAGAAATTCAGTTTGTCAACTGGACAAAAGTTTTTGGTCAAATATGTTTTGCAGCTCATCCAAGCTGCTTCTTAAGTTCTGGTCAGACGCTGGTGGACACTGCCTTATATCTGCCTGAAGGGAGGAGCTAACCACACCTATTTGTTTACAGTTTCTGTTAGTTAGGTGGGCCTATTAAATATGCAGTGGCAGTGGGGTGTGGGGTCTTGTTAGCAGAACCATTCAGGGCCATAATGGGTGTTTTCACACCTCTGGACTTGACATGGCTAGCCCTATTGTTTTCTTTGTTTGTTATGATTTAAGTTTGAAATGTTTCAAAGGATCAATGACTAGCCACGGGTCAGTTGAGACAACACAACAAAACCAAAGAGCGGCACATAAGGAAGTTTACACAACTCCAAAATCAATATCAAACTAACCCCAAGGATCGAAATGACAAAAGGAAGGAGAATAAACCTAGCCAATCGGTACACAAAGAACGCTGGGTGAAAAATCTTTCCAAGCGGGTGCTCACTCAGGCAGAGAAAGAAGTACTTTCCAAAGGACTGAATTTCTCTGTAACTTCTAACTGCATCCCCACGGTGGATTACATCACAGCAGCAGAAACAGCCATTAGGAACAATAAGCTCACAGAGACAGAAGCTGGAGACCTTAGACTGAAATTAACAGCTGCACTGAGTAATGCCAAACCTCCACCCTCCAATGTAACACCGGCGGAAAGTAAGGCCATCGCTGCTCTGGAGAAGGACCACAGCATCAACATCCTCCCAGCTGACAAAGGGAGATGCACAGTGATCCTGAACTCAGCTGATTATGAGGATAAGGTGAACAGCCTACTCAGTGACACCACAACCTACGAATTACTAAAACGGGACCCCACCAATGTGTACAAAAAGAAGATCATTGATTGCTTGCAGAAGCTGGAGAAGGAAGAAGTCATTGATCAACAGCTATATTACAGACTGTACCCTGGTGACGCCATCCCTGGCATCTATGGCCTCCCAAAGATTCACAAACAAGGAGTACCACTCAGACCTACTGTACATAGCACAGACTCCATCATGTACAATGTGGCCAAATACCTAAAAACCATCTTGGCTCCTCTGGGGGGTAACACGGAGCACCATACTGAGAACACAGTCGAATTTGTGAACAAAGTCAAGCATCTCCAGTTTGTCCTTGATGAGACGATGGTTTCCTTTGATGTGACCTCTCTTTTCACTTGTATCCCTACATCGGTAGCGGTGGAGGTAGTAAGAAGGAGGCTACTGGAAGATACCAAGCTAGAAGAGAGAACCAAACTTTCACGACCAAATGTGCCAACTGCTGGAAATTTGTTTAAGTACCTCCTATTTCCAGTTTAGAGGAAACTTCTACAGGCAAATCCACGGCTGTGCAATGGGCTCACCGGTCTCCCTTATCACTGCAAACTTATACATGGAACAATTTGAACAGAGTGCCCTGGCCTCTTATATGGGCACTCCACCCACACATTGGTATTTGATATGTTCATGATAATTTTTCAAAAATCAAAATTCAAGATTTGGAACCTTTTACTGCACATATCAATTCTGTAGATCCAAACATCAAATTCACACGTGAAGATGCCAAGAACAACACATTGGCCTTCTTAGATTGTGCAGTAACGATAAGAGAAGACCGGCGACTCCGGGTAGAGGTCTTCAGGAAGCCCACACACACCGACCAATATCTGCTTTTTGATTCACACCACCCACTTCAGCACAAACTGGGAGTCATTCAGACATTACAACACAGGGCCCAAGTGGTTCCTACAAGCGCAGAGGGAAAGGAGAAAGAAGAACAACACGTGGAGAAAGCCCTCTCCGTTTGTGGATATCCTAAATGGGCTTTCAATAAAACGAAGAGAGCAAAGAAACAGGACAACAGAGAACCAGAACCCAGGAGAAAGGGTGTAACTATTCCTTACCTGGCTGGCGTTTCCGAAAAACTAGAGGATCTTCAGACAACATGAAATCCCAGTCTATTTCAAACCCACAAACACTTTAAGACAAAAACTGGTCCATCCTAAGGACAAAACACAGAGCCACAAACAAAGCAATGTGGTCTACTCCATTCAGTGTAGTGAAGACTGCAGTGAGAGCTACATTGGAGAAACTAAACAACCACTTTTCAAACGAATGTATCAACACAGACAGAAGAGCCAGAGTGAACCTCAGTCTGCCGTACATCTCCACCTAAAAGCCACGGGCCACTCCTTTGAGGACAGTGAGGTTCAGATCCTGGCCAGAGAAAAGAACTGGTTTGAGAGGGGAGTTAAAGAGGCTATTTTTGTCAAGAAAGAGAATCCTTCCTTTAACAGAAATGGAGGTCTCAGACATCATCTGTCTCCCATTTATAACTCTATCCTCAAACCTAAATCAAAACAAACAGAGAAAACAATAGGGCTAGCCAGGTCAGGTTCAGAGGTGTGAAAACACCCATTATGGCCCTGAATGTTTATGCTAACAACACCCCACTCCCACTGCATATTTAATAGGCCCACATAACCAACAGAAACTGTAAACAAACAGGTGTGGTAGTCTCAGAGTAATTTCATTGTAGTTAGCTCCTCTCTTCAGGCAGATATAAGGCAGTGTCCACCAGCGTCTGACCAGAACTGAAGGAGCAGCTTGGATGAGCTGCGAAATGTATTTGACCATATAAACTTTTGCCCAGTTGACAAATTGAATTTCTCCTTTTACCAACTATTTAAATGATTATTTCCATTGGCTGACTTTATTCAGGCTGCCTAAAAGCATAAAAAATATAGAATTTCTTTTGTTTATTTTCTACATTTCTGACAAAAAAATAACATTTGATTGGTATAGTCTTGCACAAATGGCAAGTTTTTAACATTATAAACGAGAAAACTTATGTAACACTTGTGAGACACTGTTCCTTTTATATACAGATCTGGTGTGTTTTTTCAAGGGCTGTGGGAGTGGTATGAGGTCTGTCCTAAGGGATCAGCTGTGTTTGGACAGCCCACACAGGCACAACTCTGCTTGTGATTGGTCAAAACCATGATAATGTGTACTCTATTACCTAACCATGTGTGCCTGGCTTTGTTCCAACCAACATGGAAACCATCGGAAAGGTAGGACTGCGGTTTTCTTAAAAACTTTAAATGAACTTCATATTATAGTCATTCAGAACAAGAACAAGTACCTGTGCACTGCTTAGAACTGGATAGATTGTTTATGTAAAAGTGCATCTGGCATGTGTTCCCTAATTGAATTTGGGCAGATTCCCTTCTACTTTATCTTGTCTTATATAAATATTATTCCTAAATGTTATTTTAAACTATAAAAATCTGTGGATTGGATTTGTATTCTGTTACACTAATGGTCAAGGGTGGCAGTTTACAGAGGAAACCTGTAACAAATTTGAAACAGTAATCTGTGCTGCTCTTTCCTAGGGGATGATCCCTGTAAGTCAAGTATACAAGTAGCTATTGAAATATTCCATGTTTTCCCTGTTTTCAGATGATCACATGCCGGGCTGCAGTGGCCTGGGAGGCAGGAAAACCTCTGGTCATAGAGGAGATTGAGGTGGCTCCTCCTAAGGCTGGGGAGGTCCGCATAAAGGTAATGAACATATATCCATGCATATGTGATATACTGTTTATATGATTAGGCACCTCTTCAGAAACTTATTTTTCTTATTGCCCTTGACTTGTTCCTTGGACACATGAGCACACATATGTCTTTGATTATCTGGTTCAGTTGTACTTTGCACCACATTAACTGATATAGCCAGTATGTAATATAGTCTAATGTGTATGTATATTATAATAAAATGTCATGACAGTTAAATGTTTTATTTTTTGGCTACTTGTTTAATTAAGTTAATTACAGTGAACATCTCAAAAGAAACCGCATATTTTCACAGATCACTTTGTTGTAGTGATTGTAGTGAGTAGTTTTGTTTAAAGTCTTAACATGATACCTTTGTTCAGGTCGTTGCCACGGGGATCTGCCACACAGACTCATACACCTTGAGTGGCTCGGACCCTGAGGGTGTGTTCCCTGTAGTCCTGGGACATGAGGGGGCAGGCATCGTGGAGAGTGTGGGACAGGGAGTCACCAAGTTTCACCCCGGTTAATACATTTTCTCTATAGGATTTAGTCTCTTAGTACAGTAGATAACATTATATGGATTGTTTTTGCAGGTGACACTGTTATTCCTTTGTATATTCCTCAATGTGGCGAGTGCAAGTTCTGTAAAAATCCCAAAACCAACTTGTGCCAAAAGATTAGGTATACATTTACATTTAATTAAATGGTATATTATAATTAGAAGAATCGTCTTCCTGCAGTATATTCATTTTGAATAATGTTTAATACTCTTGAGCTCATTTTAATGCTACTCTACTTTTATTTATTTTTTATTTAGAAAGGTAATAAAACATTTGAGGATTTGAGTGCCATCTCACTGGGCTTGTGTTCCATAGGCTGACTCAGGGCCGAGGTGTCTTGCCCGATGGCACGTCTCGTTTCTCCTGCAAAGGCCAAAGTCTCTTCCACTTCATGGGCTGCAGCACCTTCTCTGAGTACACTGTGGTGGCCGACATCTCTCTGGCCAAAGTGGACTCCAGGGCTCCTCTGGACAGAGTGTGTCTGCTGGGCTGTGGCATCAGCACAGGCTACGGAGCGGCTCTCAACACAGCCAAAGTCAGTCTGAGATAAAAATACGTCTGCACTATAAAAGAGAGTTGAATATGAAAAATCATCACTAAGGTTATCTTTAAAAAAAAAAAAAAAATGCTATCAATAAATACTAAATAATTAGAAGTTTAATGTCATTCTGTGTTAAATTCCATATCAAGCAATAACATCTCTTTGGAGACGCCACCTGAAAAGTTACAGAGTACACCTTTAAATCAAGGGAAAATTACCTTACTTATCTGTATTGGTTCACAGAACACACCTGATTTTGAACTGAAACAAATATACATGCACATTCCTGAATAGTAGCCATAAATATAAAGCAGAATGAATACTATCGTTTGCCCTGTAGGTGGAGTCCGGGTCTACATGTGCTGTGTTTGGCCTGGGAGCTCTGGGCCTTGCAGCTATAATGGGCTGTAAGGCAGCGGGGGCAGCCAGGATCATTGGAGTGGACATCAACTCCGACAAGTTTAAAGTGGCTAAAGAATTTGGTGCCACTGATGTAGTGAATCCCAAAGACCACAGTAAAGCCATCCAGGAGGTGTTGGTGGAGATGACAGATGGTGGGGTGGACTACTCCTTTGAATGTGTGGGCAATGTGGGCATTATGGTAAGATGTTTATCATAGACATTTTGGTTGATTAATTTGTGCTAATAGATTCATTTTTTTTTTCTGTTCTCAAGCAGTGGTACAAGAAATTAATCCACATTCTCTTCTTAAGATAGACCAGAACTAGTAAAGTTGTTATAGATGATTATAGATAAATTTAACCTTTTATTTTAACCATGTTCTAAAAGTGCACTAAGGCTGTGCAATTAATTGAATTTTGATCGCGATTTCGATTTGTGTGTCAAACGATCTCCAAACTCATATAATAGAGTTGAAACGATTTATGGTGCATTCACACTAGGACTTTAGAACCGTGGCCAAGCACGGATCGCACCTAAAGCGCGATACGTTTGTCCAGGGTGAGCGCAATCGAACCGCGCCCAGCTGGGACTTTGGCCCGGTTGGAGGAGGTGGGCCAAAACACGGCACGGTTACTCAGGTACGCGCACACGCGCGATTTTACTACACGATCCCTGTGCGTGCGCTGATGTCATACGATAAAAACAGTGAATAAAGTCCGTTCTAAAACACACAGTGAATCCGCGCTGACCTTCAATAAGGACTGTGGTAGAGACAAAAGGTTTCCTCGTGTCCTCGTCTCCGGCTGTCCTCCCTCCTCCCTTCTGTCCTGTCTCCGGCTGTATACATAAGAAGCGCATATCGCAGCAAAACTCATATCTGAAACACTATTTAACAGATATTTCCGCCGCTAGACTTATTTTGTCCACTAAAGCGTTCGCCCTGCTGCGCGACAGGTAAACAAACAGCGCCGTGTGATGACGTCATCGACCGTGGCCCGGTTCGGTTGTACCGGTGTAAGTGCGGCCATAGAACCCTACGGAATCGTGCTTAAGCACGGCACGGGTCTAAAGTCCTACTTAACAAAGTTAAAAATAAACTTTACAAAGTATGTACTGATCGATTAGTTCATTTCTGAGTAATCTTTCATTGTCCTGTATTTAGTTTTTAGAATTTCAGTTTTCATCTATCCCAAACTTCCACCCACTGCTCTGAAAAAAATCAAATACAAGGCTATTCATGCAAGTTAAAAATAGGACAAGGCGGGGCATCTCAACTCTGCAGGTTTGAACAGGAAGTCAATAAACCTGTTTCTAGTATTAAGCCATTTTTAAATCATAATGTGGTTTGCAATTAACAAAATAAAAAATAATAATCTACATTTGTTATAGTTCAATACTAAATGTCGCGTTGTGGTGGTCTGTCTGTATTAGAGAGCAGCACTAGAAGCCTGTCACAAGGGCTGGGGCACTAGCGTCATCATTGGAGTGGCTGCGGCAGGACAAGAGATCTCCACACGCCCTTTTCAACTGGTGACTGGGCGCACGTGGAAAGGAACTGCCTTTGGAGGTAACAGTTTTCTATGTAATAGTTTACCTCACAAAAATCATTATACACTAGGCCTGGGCATTTAAACAAATATGAAATGAGATTAAGATTCAGTCATGTCAAATTGTCCATGACATGTTTGGGGTTTTTTAAGGTACTGGACCCAGTTTAAAAACATGAAAAACTGAACTAGTTCATTTTAAATGGTTTGCAGCACCCAAAGTTGTCTCACTTACGTTATGCATTCCCAGCATCCTTATTTGGAATTATTCACTGTGATGAGGTTATAAGGGTTTTTCACAACTCAAAGACCAGTGAGTTTTGCCGTCACAGGAAAGCTAATAACAACTGGTATGCTAATGTGCACTTCCTGATGATCGGATCATGAAATGCTGCCTAATTAGATGCAGAAAGCACACAGCAGACTTATTTTGACCTTAAGAGCTCTGTGTACAATATATCTGTACTGAGATAACTACAAATCAGCTGCACAGCCTTTAACAGAGAGGGCTACAGTCAATCCTGTCCGTAAAAGCATGTGGTTTGGAGCAGAGGTCACACTTTGAGAAAGAAAGTGTGCCATTTTGGGAACAAAAATGTCATTCATAGTTTTGCCATATTGCCCAGCCTTATTAAAGATGCACTGTGTAACTTTTCTGGTGGAGGGTCAGTCACCTTCTTCTCTACATGAAGATGTTATTGCATTGCTTGGAATGTTCCACATTAATTACGGCATTACGCCCGTTAATCTCAACTAAGCACAAGCAAGTGGCGTCACAAGAGGAAGCTACAGGGTCAGATCTGTGGAGAGGCAGGCCCACTCACAGTAAGAATGCATGTTTTTAAGCAAGCAGGTGATGGACTCTTCACCAGAAAAGTTACACAGCGCACCATTAAGCAGCACTAATCATTTTGTCTAATCACCAGGATACAAGAGCGTGGACAGTGTTCCCAAACTGGTGGACGACTACATGAACAAGAAGCTCAAAGTGGATGAATTTGTCAGTGACACGTTGCCCTTCGAGAAGATTACAGAGGGGTTTGATCTTATGCACGCTGGCAAATGGTAAGGCCCTGTAATTTGACATTCAATCTAAACTTGTTTGTTATGATAATATATGTGCAAGTTGCCAGTCTCCCCATGGATTGTTGTCTGTCAAAAAATTCTGTGATGCATCATGCTGCCCTCTGCAGAGGACAATTTGTAGAAGAGGAGTTGTATAATTTTTCTCAAGAGGGACCAGGTTTTCTTCAAATATCGTTTATGTCAAAGTAATAGCATCTTATTTTCTTTCAGCATTCGAGTTGTCCTTCGGTTCTGAGCCACAGTTGCCTAGAGTTTGCTCATTTTAATAAATAATGTATTCAATTCCCTCTAAAATAGTTTCTTCTTTTTGGAGCATTGCACTTCCTTTTATTCCACATTTCTCTCTCTAGACAGTAACAGGAAGAAACAGCCAGACCACAACAAGATGATTTAGAGATATTCGGATACACTTTGATCCAGTGTGAATAATGAATAATAAGAAAAGAACTTTGGGAAGAAGTCATAAATAAGGGATTTGGGTAAAGAAATGTAAGAAGATCAGAGACAGTGCTGCGAAAGTCTAGCCTTGTTTAAAAGCCCTAATGACTGTCTTTTTTGCTTACCATCAAAGATATGTTCAGCTGGACGCAATACAGAGGACTCAGACACACCGCAATTTTAATTGAAATATTTACCCAAATAGATGTAACTTAAAATAATGCATGCTTGCATGTGTACTACTAAAAAAGTGTGGAAAGTAATCACAGATGCTGCTTAAACTATGATCTAATTTATAATAATTAGTTAAACAATAAGGAACAGGATAACGAACAGTGAATGAGCATACATTAGTTGGCTAATTTAATTACTAATTACTATGCTTTATTATGTAAATTATTCTTTGACTCATAAAAGTAACTCATTGGTTAATCAGTATCCATATTATTCATAAATATTGGTCTCTTAACTACCACCATTCCTAATCATGTAATAAAGTAGGTTAAAATGTATAATACTAAAACAGCTGCATATCATCACAATTACTCCCACTACTATCGAGATTAACAAATCACACCCCTCAGCCCACTCACAGGCTAAGAGTGAATAAAACCAGATACCCTCAACAATAATACCTCTCCTATGGGAAATCATGTTTGCTAATTATGCATCTTAATGTTACAAATTAGCTAATGGTATATAATTGCTGATTTATGCTTGATAAGGTGTAAACAGTATTTGTGTCAGCCCCAACAGAGTTAAGATCAGAATGCCATTTGATCCTAAACTGTTAATATGGATTTGCACTTAACCATATTTGGTCGTAATCAGGCATCTCTGCAGGTAAACAACTGCTCTGCCATTATAAAGTCCCCTTAGTCCGCTAATACAATGACCCTGAAACACTAGCAGGAACATTTTAGTAATTAGAGACTGGATTTTAACTCACATCTGGGATTTAGGTTGTAGTCAAGGACAAAGCCACCAGCACAGACCTACAGAAGAGCCATTTATTACTCAATTCGAGGAAATACAAAGATGGCAGAGCAACCGTGATCACAATATTCCTCCCAACATTAAAGAATGCCACACCAGGAAACCCCCCACTTCAAGGTGACATCTACTGGTCTAGATCTGGTGTGGTTTTAGCAATAGTTTTGTTTATTAAGGCTTCACACCAGGGCAAACACAAGACTCCATAGTGAAGAGGCGCAAGTGAAATGCTTGGACAGGCTTGGAGAGAATACGAAAAATTACTACTAATAAAAGCCACATTGTAGTTGACTGCATACCTGCACCAATTAATTAGAATGTGGTAGAGAACTGCTTCAAGTAATGTTGTAAATGAACTTTTTCATGTTTTGTTTTTTTTTCTTCTTCAATCTATACATTTTTAGCAAAGCACTAGCGGTCAGAGTACCAGATATAGCCACATTCTACTTTGACAATTTAGGACCAACTTTATTAAAATTACACTAAAGGCGATAAAGGTGAGGAAATTTTGACCTGTCACCATAATTACTATATCAGCTCATTGTTCAATTAATGGAAGTTGGAATAATATTTTTAAGGGCTCAATATTTATCTTTTTTTCTGAAACTTTAAAGTTGTTTTTTTTTCTATTATTTATTTATTGCAGCTCATTTTTTTAATTACATTGTTCATTAATAAAGAATTTATTGGAACTAACCTGCTTTTTATTTATTTCATCGGTGGCATAAAGTAATTTCAATATTATCATTTATCTTATTTCCTGTAACAATATATCACCCTTCAAAATGTGTTATTGTGACAGCTAGCGATAACATGATATTGTACAAAGGACTGTTCTTATTTGTACCATTATGTGCATGTAAAGTGAAACAGGCAACGGCTGAAGAAAAAAAGATGTAGCATGATATATTCATGCCCTGAGCTTTTCAAAAAACCCTTGGCGGCAATCTTAGCGTGAGGGGTCAAAGGTCAAACGGTTTCAGATGTCAAGCTTGATGACATAAATACTTTCTTATTTCTGTCAAGAGGATACAGTTCTCACTAATATAGCAATCCACGTTTACTAAAAGACACTTTCAAGTACTTCCATTAAACTTGAGGAACCATGATATATTGAACAGATAGAAGCCCGCTACACTGAGCTTCAGGAGTCAGATACTTCGAGTTCTGGGGTATTTGTCCATCGAGTCCATCCGGGGTGTACTGTGTGCGTTACATTTGGCTGAGGAAGTGGGCGCGGCCGACGTCTTCAAGGCGGCGCGTGAGGATCTCGCAGCCCGTGTCCGTCACCAGCAGGGTGTGTTCAAACTGGGCCGAGCGCTTGCCGTCGCGGGTCACCGCCGTCCACCCATCGGGCCATGTCTCGTCTTGCCAGCCACCTGAGATGACACCCAAACAGTTTAGACTCACCACGCATCAATTAATCACATGGAAAGAGCCTGTGGAGGGTGAGGTGCTAAAGAGATCAAGGACCCACCTACCCAATTATCACTAAAGTTCATACCAACTTAGAGTAACACTTAGACAAACGTTACTGATCCACTGATCCACAAGGGGATTGACTTGGACACAGTAGCTCACACATCACAATTTATTATAATAACAAAGAGAAAAAATATAAATGTAAATAATAAATTCTAAATAAGTAGCAAAAATAGCTGGTGTCAAATAAGATAATTATATAAATGTATATGTACAAGTGAATAGAAATAAAGTAATAAAAATATATCTCAGCTATATACAAGAAGTCATAAGAAAAAACAGTACAAAGATGAAAAGATGATTGACAGGACATAGGATTATTTGTTACCTCTTCTATTTAAAAGGGTACTGTAATTGTTACTATTTTTCATACAATACAATACTTAGGTTCGTGGTATAAACTTAATGTTTATAGGCAACATGAGGAGGAGTTTTTGTCAATTCAAAAGATACATATATGTAGTTCTGAATTGTAAATTGCTATTGCAACATTGGAAATATTACATTAGCCCCAAGAGTTCTCTCAATGACATGATGCATCTTCAGTATGGACGGCTATTTCTGGTTCAGTTGTGGTTGCATTACCAATTTTAAACCAGTGGGTGAACTATAAATGTACTCGAAGCCTGGCCAGAAATAATCTAATTTGTCCACTGCAACAACTCACCTTCACAAATCATAGGCTCAATGGTGAACACGTGTCCTGGTTTCATCACCCCAACTGCTTTATTTTCTTCAAACACAAAGCAGAACCAGGTTATAGACATGTAGCAGCAGCGGCTTCTGAATCTTATTAAGTGACATGTGACTTACTGGCATAGTGTGGTACATTGGGAGCTGTGTGGAACAATCTGTGGATCCCATGGCCACAGTAGCTGCGCACCACAGAGAAGCCATTGGCCTGGGCGTGCTTCTGAATGATGTTACCCAGCTCTCTGTAGCGGATCCCAGGCTTTACTAAATTAAATTAAAAGAAAATCAAATGAACAGAATGTAATACTCTAAAGACAAAATTGACTTTAAGAGCTTCTAACCACGTTATAATAGTTTCTCTTCATCAGTCACTCTGGACCCATTTCTAATATGAACTTATTTTTAGATCAATCTCACAACTTATAATGAACAAAATGTAAAAGAAAATGAGTGTACTTAAGTGATATTTTCTCACTAAATACCAGAAAAAGCAAATTATTTTCACAACAGTCTAGGTCTCAACAATGCTATAACCCTGCATGTAATTTATGCACATCATTGTAGTATGTACAAATGAATTAGTGAATGTAGTTCCTACCAGAGTCAATGGCTTGCATAAGGCATTCATAGGTGGTCTGAACCAGCTTCTTTGCCCCTTCATCCACCTCACCCACGTAGAAGGTCTCATTGAGGTCACCATGGAAACCATTGTGGTAGACTGTGATATCCACTGTACAATATTGAGAACAGATAATTATGTCACAGCCTTTGTGTTGACCCTATGTGCATGATCTGTGCCCACTAGTACCTATTGGATTACTATAAAAAAATCGACGCATAGTCAGGTCGAGCCAAAAATATTCTCCTTGAAAAATTGCTGATAAAATTTGGAATAATATTGGCAAAATGGGACTTGGAAGAGAAAAGAGAAATATAGACAGGAGGAGGACGTGACTAAGACTGCCTCACTGCTAAAGGTTAATGAAAGTATTTGTCTTGTCGAACCACGCAGCAAGAGATGAGTTGCTGGCAAGTCTTCCATCAGACACTCTGGGGGGAGTGGCTGGCGGAAAACATCGCCTAAGCAGAAATATTCACGAGCAGGACAAAATAGATGAACTCCTGCTGGTACCGTTTCAGTATGCAAAGAGAAGGATTTGTCATAGAGACTATAAGGCTGCTGCATGAAAAAAAAAAAAACATGCAAAAACTACCGTTTCTACAGCAATATTACAATACATTATTGTGACAAGTTCAGTTAATCAAGAGCAGAAATATATCTCTGCATTTACAAGACAAAAATGGAAACAAAACCTACCACAGAATAAACCTGAACCTAATGATAATGAAACTTAAAAATGTTCACACTGTATCCTACTTATTGATAATGTTACACATACAACACATAAATTACCATTGAGGATATCTCCTTCTTGTAGTTGTCTTCTGTCTGGGATCCCATGGCAAATGACTTCATTGACTGATGTGCAGCAGGATTTGGGGAAGTTGTAATAATTAAGAGGGGAGGGGTAGCAGTTCCTCGCTATACAAGCCTGCCAAGATGAAATGCAAGATAAGTTAGCAGGAGGGCTTTGTACTGTAGTGACACAAGGGGTCCCATTTACAAGTAAAACAAAGCTTAAATTAAATACAAAAAGATGGCAGTTCTCTAATAATTCAAACAATCTGAGGGATTTCATAAGTGAAATCAAGCAAAAATGTGTGATTACATAAAACAGTAACAAATGCATATTATGCGTCACTGTCCTCATACCAGATGCACTGTGTGGTCAATTTCTTCTGTTGTAACACCCGGCTTCACCATCATGGCTGCAATATCTAGAACTTCTCGGGCCAACTGCAAAAATACAACATTTTTATTAAACGAAAGTCAAGTTTAACTTTGCTATGTAGTCGTATACGGCGTTTGTACCTTTGACACCACTCTCATGGCTTCAATGTCCTCTGCAGAAAGGATCTTGATTTGTGATGTTCCCTTGAGGAACTGCTCTGACTCAGACACCCCTGTGGTGGGGGATAGGAAAATGGTTTAGATATCTAAAAGTACGGAATTAGCTGTTCTGTTTTAGTCTTATAGAAGCCATCACAAGAGAATATATTATTTATAAAGTTAAGATGACAAAGCATTATATTACAGGGAGAGTTAGGCTTGAATCTCATTGCAAAGTTTTCATTCATTTACCTGCAGTAGCAACTGATTCCTGCCAACTTCAATACAGACAACTGTATTAAATCCCCTTCACACACACAATATGAAATTATGAAACTGAAGGTGGAACTAGAGGCCAACTTTAAATGTTAAAATGCCCAAGTAGGCTCCAAGCACACAGCATATTCTAAAAGACAAGTTCTTATTCTACTCCAGCCGTTATTCAAGCTTTGCATCTGTGTACAGTAGAAGCACTACAGGCACTGGGATCAGGAGGAGTGACTCACAACATGGACTCTGTATCAGGTACGACTGCTATTGAGAAAACACAGCATGAATTCAGATGTGCTGTATAAATATGGATTTTTTATTGATTGACTGCACTGAAGCTGTGTATTATACAAAGCAAGTCAGAATTTAAGTGTATTAGCTATGCAGCTGATCACGAACATGAACATAAACAGTTACCTAGCAACAATGACAGACAGGTTTGCAGGACCTGTCAGATAGAGCCCTTTGACCCTCCCTTGTAGTGGAAACGCATCCATTGATCAAATTCACTCACGCCTTATTACAGAAGCCCACACATACAAATGAAATAATCATTCATAACTTGCATTATACAACTGTAGGCTACACTTAGGCTGTGTGTAAGAGATGTTTAAAGACACTGCTGCCCACAATAAACAGCTCTTTAGTCCCTGAACCAAAAGAGACAGTAACCATGACTACCTGAGCATGGATCTATGCACGGTCACATGACAGGGAGACAGAGGTTGCCATGGCAGCACGGTGAATGACTAGCCCTGAGACACTGATCTCAACAAGCGAAGTTACAATCACAGCTGTCTGGTGATTACCCCAAGCTATGTGGCGGACACATCTCTTTAGTCATTTAGTCTAAAATTTAATTAAGGACAACAATCTGGATAGATTGAGTGATGTGTTATTTTATGAACTCCTACTAGGTCAAGTTCGTGCAATAAAGTGCATTATGAATCACACCCATTCTCAACCAATGCTCTGTCTCACAGTTGTATAGTTATAAGGTTTCACAAAAGCCAAACCAAGGCCACATTAAGACAATACATAGTTGGTTGAGAGAAATAAGATCATTTTCAAATACACAAAAAAGGTCTACAAAATCTTGGGAGAAGAAATCTAAAAGTCACAAAAAAATAAAACTAATCAGACTTATATGATTCAAGTATTAAAATTAAACTATTACACTATAAACTATTAAACTAAACTTCAAGAGGAAGTGTTATGCAAAATTGATGAAACTGAAACTAATTACTTATTTTAATACATTGTTTGAGACTATTTTTGAGACATTATCAAAACAATAAAAATGTAACATGTTGATTTAAATATTATGTGTTAACAATTATACCCCTGTGTAATACCCCCTCTTTAACGTAACTAAATGAAAAACTTTTCTCTGTAATAATATTCAGAAATGTTTGTATTGTAAAGCGCTGACATAAAAAGGCACACACCCTTGTGAACAGCCTATTGCCCATCTACAGTATGTAGCAATAAAAGAGTGTAGTATTTGCTTTGTTTTTTATGTTACTGCTCATGGGACCACTGGCAGTAACAACACAACACATGAGTAACGATTCAATTTTGGTATAAAGCCATATGTTACCTCTGGGATGGTCAGCATAGTCAGGTTTTTGGATGTTGCCAGGCACAGGCCTCATGGGAGTCTATAACAGTAATCACACCAGGAAAAAAAATATTTAAGAAGCGTAATAACAAGGTGGAAACTTATAAACAAATTAAAGCAATGCTATCAATTACACAATGTTTGTATCTTCTTGTAGAGAGCGTAAATTGTATAAAGTCTAAAGGGTTTCATTTTAGTCTTATGCTTTTTGAGGGTTAGTTTCATGATCACTATATTAAGAAAGGCTCAGATTAGTTACAAAAAAGTTCAAAAGCATAGACCAGTGGCTGCCAAAGTGGGTTTGAAACTTTACATTTGACATTTGTTTAAATGTACAACATTATAATCTATTAGGCCTACTGTTTTGACATGTACATCCAAGGAAAAACATTGCATATTCTATTAAATGTAGTGCAAATTAATATTAGGCAATGCAGTCAAGGCTCTTTAATAATAAACATTAGAAAAGGGTGCCAGCGCTTACCAGTGGGTAGTAAGGACGTAGTTTCCCTGTGTAACGGTAACCTGGCCATGGATCTGTGTTTGTCTCTTTCTCCACACAGTTTTTAGTTTCATTCTGGTTCTGTTCTTCTTCTATAAGCAAAGGCAAAGACCTTTTCAAAAAATTGTATACCGCTGTTTGACTTTGCTCTCTCTAAAGGACAGCACATAAACAGGCACTGAAAAAATGTATCCACTGTTAATAAATCATTTTTAGTACAAAATGTAAGTACTGGAGGGTTACTTACACAGTCTTTATTTTCAATCCTAATTAATAACAGGGAAAGGACTGTACTATAGTTTTAACAATAAAAGAGTAATATGACACATACTTGCTTTTTTGTGCAGCAACTTGTGAGAAGCCCAGCTCCCTTTGAAACATTCCTTAAAATAAAGATAAATATTAAACAAGACATAAAAAAACAACAGTGGGTGAATGTACATAGTAATGTTGTTGATGTCAATACTCAGGAGAATGACAGATTTTACAAACTATAAACTATTAATTTATAGCATTACAGACCAAAAGCTGGATTTAAAATAAGCAGAGTCAAGTTGCATGGGCAAAACTGCTGTGACAGCAGATCTTTCACAGATGTCATTACTTATGCATTGGATTGGCAGACAGGACTTTTTCAGTAGTTAAGAGCAGATCGAGCTCATTACATTAAGATGCAGTCTTGCAATCAACGCATCAAGCGATAAGATTCAACATATAAAGGTTTAGAGTCCTAGAAGTCTAGAAGAAGTCACATCATCTATTAAATATCTATTTATATTTCCAAGCATATTCTGGAGAATGCACAGTGCAACTGCGTCATGTGATTTTATGTTAGGATCATTTGGCTAGGTTTACAGTTATTGGATGTAATAAAGCCAATATAAACAGACTTGGCAAGACGAGCTTTGTTTAGGTTTAGCCAAATACACAGTAAAACAAAATGATCGGTGCATGCAAATATATGTAGTCTAATTCGGCATCACTTGACAATACAAAAATAGTGATATTAGCGACAATTAAATATAGCATTTCCCAAATTCACACGTCTAATGTAGCTTGACAGTTAGCTTTAGCACCCTCGTGATGAGCGACAAGGCCGAAATGAGTGTTTTGAGCCATGAATTTCACCCATCACCTTGAACAAATCCCGTACCTGTGAACAGAAGTATGATCCTTGAATCCCGAGCTTAATACATGTGGGACACTGGAGTTTTGCGTCCTTGCTGCAGCCCTCAGTCTCACACTCCCTTCTAGCTTCGGTGCTCGCCATGCCTCCGTGTGAGAGGTGGTCCACACTGCGCATGTCCTCGGAGCGGTGAGGTCACGTGGTGCAGTTCTATCCAATCAGCGTGAGCTTTCTAAACACAGATTTGTAAGATGGCGACCGCCGAACCGGTGAGTACTTTCTCTGAAGAACACATCCAAACATTTGTCGCCCTTGTGCCTGTGTAATTGGGCGTAATACCATTCAGAAAGTGCACAGCCAGCTTCAAACACAAGTATAATAAATGAAATACATTGTTGATCTTTGCTTGATGGTTGTTAAGGCTTGTTTTTAGGGTAGCTTTTGGTGCCACACGGCCAATGCGTAAAAGAGGAATGCCTGTATGTAGATCTTCCAACTTTAAGGCTGACGTTGTTTGGGCTAACCGACAGACTATTCACGTCTTACTTATGTCATATAAAGTGGTTAATCCATCAGAGGTTTTCACAACTTTTTCAGTCTCAAATAGCAACTTCTGCTCACCACGTTGTTTAGCTACACATTAATTTACACCTAATAAAATGAACAATGACATGAAAACTACCGAAGCTGGTGGGCAACTCAGAGGCCATCAGGGGCTCTGTTTACGCATTTACGAACATACGGCAATCCAATTGCAAATATAAAAGAGTTCATGTTGTGGTTAACCATGTAATTCAATGGGTACATAAATACACAAACGTATTTAGTAATATACCAAATAATTAAAACAATATAGTTCAGATGTATTTGAAAATTTAGAATCAACAAAATGTAAAAATTTGAGCTCTCAAGATTAAAATTTCCCCTATTTACTTTGAATCCTTAACTTATTAAGTTGTAATACATTTGACTACATTAACTGATTACCTAGGGGAAACCAATTCATGGTCTAAAAAGGAATTATTTTAAAACTTACAACAACAAATATCCCACTTAATGATCTTTTTAAGTATTTTGTTTAGCCAACATTTTGTCCACTTTGTTATTTCAATGTTGTATAATTATGGTATTTATATTATTCTTTATTGTTGCTTTTCCTAATCTATCCCTCAGGAAAACAACCCAAGTCCGCTCCAGCATGATGAAGATGGAGATGAGGAGAGTGGACAGGAGATGGTGAGCCCAGAGGCCTACATGAAGCACCCCCTCCAGAACAGGTCTGTATCAGCTCATTCTCCTAATGGCCTAATGTCACATGTATCAGATTTCAGAGCCTGTGTCCTGAAAGACATGTCAAACATGAAGGCACAGTGAGATATCCATTGTGACGTTTAAATTTTGGTTCCCTTCAAAACTCGTTGAATCAACCGCTATAGAAAAATGTGCCAGAGAAATAAGTCTGGAATGGATGTTGAATATTAAGTAGTTCATAGTTCAAACTTAAGTTAATATTTGGGTTAAAAATATATATTATTATTATAATTTATTTTATTTGGTTGGGACCGTACATCTCAGTGAACATACATGAAAAACAGCCATGGGCTTATTTCCATCCATTGTCCCACATTTGCTCTCACAAATGCACGCTCATTCATTGTGCCAGTGTACTTTAACACTGGAACTCGTTGTGGCTCCCAAGGACACAGTGACTATAGTAGGCTATGCACTCGAGTCACTGCTGTCCCACTACAATACTCGGTATTACCAGTAGTCTCTATTCAAGTTCTAACCAGGACCAACCCTGCTTAGCTTTCGAGATCAGGCAGTGTCAAGGTGGTGAACAGGTGGCTGTTCAGTATTGACTTGCACAAAATTAACGCTCACAATCAATAAATGTACACACTCACACACAAATGTTAGAAGCACTTCACTACAACAGTATTACTACTACATTATCACAGTTAAAAACACTGTTGTTTTTATCATCAGTTAACTAATTTAAGATGATCTTTTTTTTTTTTTCATTTTTAACAGCATAAACATGTACAAATGACACATGTTACATCTTACCAACATTTACCAAGAATTTGTCACAATATGTCAGTTCAGCAAATACTATGTATTTGCCATTTTTCACCAGTAAGATTTTTTAATTCTTGCTCTACAAAGCAATCTGTATTTTATATTAGATATCATTTTTGATTAGGACTGTCACTTGTTAATTTCTTTAAGCATTTATGTTCATGGGTTTAATATAGACCAGAGGAAATACTTTAACCACAGAATCACGTCTCCCGTCTTATTTCAAGCTTTTTCCAAATGCGTAGCAAGAAGCTATGAAAATTTAAAAATGCATGCTTCTGCAGCATCAAAGAAACACTGGGTGACATATACATCACATATTTGTTTGATGTCTGCACAGATCGAGGCTAAAATAACCCTTCCTTTATACAAGTGCACAGAGGGTGCCTGAAACAGAAAGCAAGACATGAATCAATCTTTGACAAAAACAATGAATTCCCTTGTTCGCTGAATGCTGAGCCATTTGGAAAATTGATTGTTCAACTCTGTGGGTTGCTGCACTTAAAATGTGTCAAACAAGAAGAAAATTGTAAAGTAAAGTAAAATATTTTAACATATTAATTAAGACATGGATGGCAAGTACAACTTTACACTGTGTAAAAAATAACATATTTACTTCATTATTCTCCATATTTCCAGTCATTATGATATTAACACTTTAAAATAAAAAATAAAAAATTGTTTTGTACTAAATATATTTACACACAGTCATTTTTATTAAAACTTACTTTTACACAATGTTTTATTCATTTGCATCTCCTAATAGTGAAGATATTCTGGAAAGCTGAACAAGTCCTGTTTTTCGAAATAATTATTATATAAATTGGCAAAGAGTCATTATGAGCCAATAAGCTTTTTATAAAGGCATCTATTGAAAGCTTGTATTTATGAAAAGAGACATTGTTATAATACTAATATTTTCCTGATGAACCCAGCCTGTTGCAGAGCATTCTAATATTTAGCTGTGACTGCGAGCTTTTGTTGTGGTGTCACAGTTAATTGGACCTTCCGAGTGATGGCTTTATGCAGTACCATTCAGCAGGTGCTTCCATACAGCTCTGATTTGCTCCAGAGCTCATGGCTTTTGCATCACTGTTGTTTATCCCATGTTTTAATTAAGAGCCTGTTACATTTATGCAAATTCATAATACTGTTTTGCCCAACAGATGGTCTCTCTGGTTCTTCAAGAATGACAAAAGCAAAACATGGCAAGCCAACCTCCGACTCATCTCCAAATTTGACACTGTGGAAGATTTCTGGGCGTAAGGAGAAATAAATCTTTAGTTCTTTCAGTACTTTGCAGAAGTTACATGTGCTATAAAATGTCATGACTTTACCGTCTTTATGAAACATTGTGAGATCTGCACAGTAATTGAAACATGGCTTTTCTTGCAGCCTCTACAACCACATCCAGCTGTCAAGCAACCTGATGTCAGGCTGCGATTACTCCCTCTTTAAGGTTTGTTTCTGGATGAAGTTTATAACACACCATGGCACTAGTCTGTATTTAGTTAGTATTTCTTATAGGTTGATACAGAATTTGTTTGCATTCAACTTCTTCCTCTATTTATAGATTCATCTAATTTACAATGAATAGTAGTAGTGGAAGAATGACCGTGATTTTTTTTCTACAATGCAGATGCTCTTTCATTATATCTGTTGGCATCATATTATAGCCATGCATCTAAATAGTCATTCCTATATGCCCGAATCTTTGCTGTTATGCAAGTTTTCTCTTTGCAGTTATAGTACCAAAGCTTTAATATTGCAACTGGCTAGCTATTCAACAAGGCTGAAAATCTCATGACAAAATGGCCAAAAATGTTACCTATTTTGGACACTTTCTGCTCTCTCTTTAAAATCAAGTGTCCTGATGGATATTTATCAGAGTATGGAAGTAAATGGTAATGAAAAAAGCTAGTCAGAGTGGAGCTGTCTGTCTAGTCGATGTAATAAGTTTGTGAACTCTTGCTGCAGGACGGCATTGAGCCCATGTGGGAGGACGAGAGGAACAAACGAGGGGGGCGCTGGCTCATCACCCTCACCAAACAGCAGCGGAGATTAGACCTGGACCGCTTCTGGCTTGAAACTGTGCGTGTTCACCGGTTCAAGATGGGCTGTGAAACTGCAATAAATAGTTAAATGTTTTCCCCGGCCAAATCAAACTAGAGTAATCATGACTTTAATTTCATCTCTCCACAGCTGCTGTGTTTAGTGGGAGAGGCCTTTGATGACTACAGTGACGAAGTCTGCGGCGCTGTGGTGAATGTTCGCACAAAGGGAGATAAAATCGCAGTGTGGACATCAGACTTTGAGAATCGGGAAGCTGTCACACATATAGGGTAAGAATGGGCCTATATGCAATCCCATATCAGTGAAGGAAGAATTACAGTGATGTAGTAAACGTTACATTTTATTGTGATAATAACAACTATGTGATATGTGATTATGTGATTTTGACCACTGCCAGGTAGTAAGTAACTGATCTTTTCATCATGGCACTTGGGGTGGGGGCTATATTTTAGGCATTTGGAAACATGATATAGGGACATGCATAAAGAACTGAGCTAATTTGATAAGAACCTATGATGACTATTTTTATGTGACAATGGGATCCGAGCCAGATCCAGTTGTATAGAATTTGAATAAATACCATATTTTGGGTCCTTTCTGATTATTGTTTTTATGTCCACAGGAGAGTTTACAAGGAGCGTCTGGGGCTGCCCATGAAGATGACCATTGGGTACCAGTCTCACGCCGATACAGCCACCAAGAGCGGCTCCACCACCAAGAACAAATTTGTCGTCTGAGAATTGCCCTCTGTGCCTCTTTCTTTTCCTTGTCTTATTTGTTGTTGGTGCATATGTTTACTAATTTGCTGCAAAGACTTTGCGGAATGCAATCTGGAAGAAAACCACAAGAATTCAAGACATCCGTTTATGCCAAATGTGTCACTCACCCAGACCTGGAGCCACAGGGACTCCTCAGAGACTGATGAAGATGATTCTTCCATAACACTAAGAGGTATTAATAGTGAATTACATTTAGATTATGTTCTATTCCTCAAGAGAAATTTGTGTTAAATTGTTTTGTTTTTTAATGGCAGGGAATCCTGAAATGCAAAAACAAATGTATATTTTCTTTACAGCAGGGTTAGTTTGCTGTAATCCCATATTAAACCCTTTTAATTTATTATACTAACTTACCTGCATATATTAGAGTGTTAAACCTCTGTTTTATGCTTTTTGCCTTGAAACTATTGCACGTAATCACATTTTATGACTTTTCATGACAATTTTAATTTGAGTGTTAATATAATTAAAACATTGGTTTTGCAAATATGATACCATGTATGTTCTGCTTTTTGCACTTTACTCCAACAATCTTAAATTACTTATGTAGAGTCGAAACATATCTGAGAGCTCACTGTATTTGAAGGTTAATCAGATACTGTTATTGATGGGGAATTATATAGTACTTTGTTGATAATTGCCCCGTATGCCCCTTCAGGCAAAGAGAAAAGATGTGAATAAGAAAGCATTCTTTTTCAGACACAATAAGAGCACTTTCAGTTCAGTAAGACATGATATCAAAGTTAAAAAGATCAATCTTTTACTTTATCTGATAAAGTTACTGCAAGATATTTACGGTTGAACTTTTACTAACAAGTTACAAAATGCTTTTGCATTGCTAAGCCTGGTTGGGCTAACTGAGAATAGTATAATGAGCTGTCTTTGGTTATTGAGTAGACACTTAGCAGATATTACACTTGTCATTGATTTGACTAAATCTCAGGTTGTAAATGCAACTTTATTAAATGCGGTTTGGGACAACAATCAATGGAGTTGATTTAAGTACAGCTCTCTAGTCATTCGTCATTAACTACACTGCTCTTTTCAACTAATAGATGAAGTGAGGAGAATGCAAACTTGCCCAGAGAACACATTTTCAGTTCAAATTTTACTATGTAGTTTTAGCCACACCATCACCATATTAATTAGGATTCAGTGCTTAGCACTTCCATACTGCTAATAGTGTACAGTATTGTTAACACCAGATCAGAACCTTGTCTCTTGCTTTACACTGGAGGGAGCTGCTACCCTATTTCAATACATTACTGCTCCTTTACTGTTGTATTCCATTTGGTCCTTTGTAAGATACAACAATATATTCAAACAATATCAAGAGTGTGGAAGTGGTGAAGAGGGAAGTTCAACCAATCTGAAAACCCATAAAACATCTGCGCTCGCACAGTCTCATTCTACTGTGCAGTATTAATACTTGCACTATCAGTGTGGATGAGACCAGTGTTGCCATAAACTATAATCAAGAGCATCATGTTGTGGCTATAACTTTGACGACTATAAGCCGGGACAATTTGCAAACCTTAATACTATCATCTCCATTCTATAGGCCTAGATATAGCTGGCACTTTTCCCTGGAGTCCACTCAGTGCGATTTCTCTCTCCCAGAAGAGCAAGGATCAATAAGAGGATTTGTTAACCCAGATTAAATAAATGAAGAGCTAGTTAGCCTACTTGTGGGTTTTGTCTGACAGGAACGGTGGATTACATACAAAGCCTAGACGTTTATTTAATAAGTGTGACTGTAGGGAGACCTAGGAGACTCATCGTGGAGCAGAGCAGAGCAAAATGGTGCTCAGTATGACAGCAGTGCACGCTTCATTGGGTTTAACGTATTGATCCGGTCTCAAATACAACAAGTCAGAAAATATAACGGGATAACGCACCAGGGAACTTGAGATACAGAAGTAAACTCAGAATGCAATTGTTTTTCATGTAGCATTTTAATGGTTAGAGGTGTCATCATATTAAATTACTGTATATTACAATTATAATTTACTACTATTATGTCCCATAATAGTACTATTTATAGCATACTTCATCTATAACCAATATAAACTATATTATGCTATTTTCTGATCTATGTTATAATGTTTCCTTATCAAAAACATACTCGGAGCTGTGTTTTGTTTCATTCACACATGGTGAACACACAAATCCTTCATATTTAGGCTGAGTTTTTTCTCAAATCAAAAACACTCTGTTCCACCTTGTGATGTCATGTGGTAATACAGGACGTGCCCCTTTCAGAACTGGAAATGCCCGTCTCTACAGAACTAATAGTAAAAGGTAGTTGTTAACTTGAAAACTACCACCACATCCACTACATCACAAGGTGGAACAGACTCTGCAAATGTAACAAAAAACAACTTTAGGTATGTTTTTGATGAACTAGCAACATTCTAATTTGGCTAAAAGTCCACAAGAGTCGTTAAGTTTTTTGGAAAATCTGCTTTCCATGGAGATGATATTGCTTTGCCTGGAATGTTCCACAGTATAAACCCTCCACCAGAAAACTTACATAAGGCTCATTTAAATAATACTGTACGTATATAAATTACACCTCTTATATCCTGTTACGATTATTGTTCTATATGCAGACGTGCAATAAATTCGCCAACACTGAAATCAATAACACTGGGGAACACTAAAATTTTGTAACTGAAGGATTTTTAGGCGCTGATTTCAAATCTGAAATTAGTTTTTCTCCATAAGCTCTAGTTTTCATGCAATTTGAGATAGATGAAATAGTCTAAATATGAACTTACGTAACCCAAATCTAAGCGTTTTGAGATTATATACATAGATAGATTCTAATATTTTTATCATGCTTCTTTTTTCCAGATCAAACATGGCTTCCTCATCGAGACATCACTGTAGAAACAAGCCTGATGCCTTCTGTTACATCTGTGGTTGCTACACACTCCATCATAATAAAAATCAAAGATTGCATAAAATCTGTAGCTTGCAAAAAAAAACTAACTTCAGATTTGAACTCAGCACACTTAAATTGACTGAAAACAAGTCTTTCTTTAAATGCAACATATAGAGTGTTCCCCTGTGTAATTAGTACACTTATCATGCAAATTTACAAAACTGACATAAAACACTCGCTATATATCCTGAAATGTCACATCTGAAGCCCTATAGCTCTATGCTTGGCTCAGTGTTACAAACCACTGTGCCCTTTTCTCCCTGCTTTGTTAATTGAAATATTGGCACTTAGTATGCACTGTGTTAATGAAGCTCAGTGTTCTGTATTCTTCTCAAATCTCCCTCTGGATCCACACACACTGGACTGAACAGCTATCCCTCCATGTGTACCAACAATTAGAGCTAGTACTACTAATATTTGCACTTTTTAGTGTTTTGGTTATCGGCCTTAAATCTCCAGCAGTGGCCGATATTTTGTTTGGCCCAACCAGCTGCCTGAATATGCATGAAAAATATATGCATATAAGTTTTATTTGAACACTAAAGTCTAAAGAGGGTACTGCAAAATGTGACTACACTTCTCTCTACACAGTTTGTAATAAAACAAGGGGGCAGATGAGTGCGTACTGAATTTTAATTAGATAATTTGGGGAAAATGACCAAAATCGGCCATCATTCCTCTGGATTCTGTACAATCTGGATCTGCATCAGCCATGAGAAAATACAGTCGATCTTTACCAATGATTTTCTATCGTCTTACACTGTTCTGTGAATGTGCATCCATGTTTTCAAGATATTTTTTACACTTTTAGGGATGCCTCTGTTGGTATGTGGATTTGAGACCATGACTAACTGTGCAACTACTTCTGCTACTATATCTACTCACAACATTTTACCAAGTTTTTACACTGTATATAAAGGGCCTATATTGAGATATTTTCTGATCTTATAATGTAGTTTCCTCATCACAAACACACCTGGAGTTGTGTTTTGTTTCATTCACACATGTTTAACACACAAATCCTGCATATTTAGGGCGAGTTCTTCTCTCAAACAGAAAATGTAGTGATGTGATGTCATATGGTAATACTGGACCTGCTCCACTGTGTTTTTAAACTCCATACACCTTCAATATAATCTTTTGAATAATTTTAGACCTTTAATCACCAATCTCCACAGAATAAAAGGTAAAAGATAGCTCTTAGCTTGAAAACTACCGCTATATGACATCACAAGTTGGAACAGAGCATTTTGAGCTTTCATAGTACACAGACTAAAAATGCGGGATTACTCAAATTTGTGAATGAAACAAAACACAACTCAAAGTATGTTTTTGATGAGCTAAAGATGTTCTAACATAGCTAAAAGTGCAACAGCTTCTACTACTGTATCTACTCACAACTTTTTGCCAATTAAGTTTGTACAATTTTTTCCACATTAGTGCTTTTATAACAACAAGAATAGTACCAACTAGTTTTACTGATTATTTTGTACTGTTTTTACCTTTGCTAATGACTGCAACTGCAACAACAATAATACAGCTAAAACTTAAATTTAGTCAGTGAAAACATCCCATTTGATGACTTATTGCACTTGAAAAATAGATTGAATACGAATAGTAAAAATATTTTTCTTAATTGCCATCGGTGACAGTTCAACTTGGTTCACACAGTCCGCACTTAATTAGTGCAGTATTTCTCTGTGTTGGTACTCACTCTGACACACTAAATTGGCTAGTACTCCCAGCCCCCTGCTCCTGCTTTGCTGCTCATGTGTGACAAATAAGCTCCGGAGGCACTCATCATATTTAATGTCCTTAATAAAAATATACTGGGCTTTTGGCTGCTAATGACAGCACTGGGACAACCTTAAAAGTTAAAAGTAACAGCAGGAGTTACGTGGTTCAGTAGCTAAAATACGGAAATGTGAAGCTGCTTTCAAAAAGTGATGAGAAAGAATTTAGAACATTTTATTTGAGACGGTGTGCAAATGATGGGGCTTGGCATAGTTATGATTAATAAAATAAGTTAATACTACTATAATATTGTTTTTCAGGTTCAGGTGCTATCAATGTTTCAACCTCTCAACTATTTTTTGCTTCAGCTACTACTTTAAAGGGCCCATATTACACAGTTTTCTGATCTGTGCTATAATGTTGTTTCCTCGTCAAAATATACCCAGGATTTTGTTTTGTTTCATTCACAAATATTTAATGCACAAACCCTGCATATTTATGCTGAGTTCTTCTCTCAAACAGAAAACACTCTGCTCCACCTTGTGATGTCATTAAGAGATAATACAGGAAGAGCTCCACTGTGTATTTAAACTCTATACACCTTCACTAGAATCATTTGGATGATTTCAGCCCTGGAATTACCAATCTCTACTGAAGATAATTGGTAAAACTACCACTACATGACATCACAAGGTGGAACAGAGCATTTTGAGCTTTGGAGATGTACAGACTAATAATGCAGGATTACTTAAACATGTGTGAATGAAACAAAACACAACTCCAGGTATGTTTTTGAGGTAACAACATTCTAACATGGCGTAAAGCTCACAAGAGTGAATTCTGTGTAATATAGTTAGTTTCTTTAACAATGCAACTACAAGCCACTGCTCATTATCAGGTTTCTTACAACATTTAATCAAAACACTCTTGACTTAATGACTTGTTTGCTACAAAATGACCAAATGACCTAACGCGTCTACCTCAATTTCTTGTTGTTTTTTATCTGAATATTATGACATGATGTAGCACCACAGGCAAAAACCCATTTCTTAAGTTATTTCTAACCAGTGAATCTCATCTGCAGCATTTCACTAGTTTGGAATATATGTGCATTTTTCATTTACCACTTTCCTCTAGCCTTCTAACATTTAATAGCATTTCCATTCTATTTCCATATCAATGACCTAAACATGCTCAAATGTTCCTTATAGCTGTGAGGGCTTGAAAGCGCTTCATTCTTCTGTTCCCCTTTGTTATACAACATCTAATTTGAAGCAGTGCCGCCGTTGTTATAAGATGGCGAAATACTGCACTGCTATAATGGGGGAATATTGTAATAATGACCATTGGCTCAATTGGACATTTACGTAACACAACTATTAAAATTAACAGAAAATATACCAACTCTTGCCTGAGGTGGTGTAACAGCATGCCGTAGTGTGTGTGGATTTGTTGTGTGTTGTGTTTTGTGTAGACGAGAGGATACAGTAGTTGGAGCCGCTGGACATATTTGGCCTTAAACTCAGGTTCTCGTCCTTGTGGAAATGACCCGTGTAGCCTATAGCCCGCAGGATATGCTCTTCCAAAACTTTATTATTAATTGTTTTGTTCATTTGAAGATCTTAATGCATATGCTGTATCTGTCTTTATTTTATATTACGGTTTGATTAATGAATAATTTATAAGTACTGTAGCATGGGTTAAAGATATGAAATAAATAATGTGTTTCAGTTCATCGCTTGAAGTAAGTTTTAGGCATGATGGTTAATTAATGGTAAACAGCAACAGTCTTTCTCTGTTTGGATAAAATTGAATACTCTGAGGTAAGTAGGTTTTCATAATAAGAAGAATATTGTTTTAGTCGTTTGGGTTGGGTTATATTATTCGGATAATATATGGGGATTTTAAATTTAGAAAATCCTAATTGGTTTTCATTTGTGAGGGACTTTATTTATTTATTTTTCATTTTTTAAAAGAACTGAATCTTTTTCTTTCTATTTATTTTTTTTTTATGCACTTTTACACTGATTAACTCTGAACCAACACAAGAATCAGCGCAGTAACAGAGCAGCCAACATGAGTGAGAGCTTTGTGCATGAAAAAACATATTTGGTATCATAATCACAGTTAGTTTTTAAATTCTTCTTATTATGGTGAAACTTCTTTTTTTTTTTTTTTAGATTTTGCGTAATTTTGAAAGGTAAACCCACTCTTACAAAGATTACACTGACATTCAAACTTCTCAAATACAAAAGTCTATCCAATGGCATAAAATGTCCACTTTGTATTCAGGTGGAGGATCATGGAGACAAGCAGGAGATGCCACCAGGCCTATTTACTGGTCAGATCCATGCAGAGGCAAGCCCCCTCATAATAAGAAACTTGACTTCCAAGGTATTTTAACAACAAAAACACATGTAATTGACTAAATGCAATATATCTTTAATGCCATACTGTGGAACGTTTTCGGCAAAGCAGTATGCATCTTCATAGAAACAGACCCCCATCCAGAAAAGTTGCCTAGTATAGCTTTAATCCAAGTCTCATTGTCACATTTCTTTTCTATTCTTAAGTCTCCTAGTTCCTTTGACATGTTCACTCAACAGACACTAGCTCCAGTTTGTCACCTCCTCCCACCTGGGCTGGTTGTCACTCCTGTGGCTGTAAAACTCACTAATTCCCAAAGTCTGGAGCTCCTGCAAAGCTCCTGGTATATTTAAGAAGGACTGGGCGTGCTGAGCACGGTAAACCGCCTTTGATTTGGGCTTGTTGTTTAATTGGCCCTCTGAGGCGTATACAGTACAGCATTCTGTCTGGTCTAAACAACAACCGCTGACAAGAGGCACAATTCTAACAGTGAGCAGCTCTGTGTACATGATACTCTAAAGTAAAGTACTCTAGTCATGGAGAAATTATATATTTTTTTCTATATTTTTATATTATTTTTGCTTAAATACTAAAAGAAACTTTATTGATCCACCAGGACAATTACTTAAAGTTTGTTACTAAATCACCATAAGTAAGATACTAATACCTATTATGATTATGACTATAAAACATTTATTGACTTTGCAGCTAATGTCATCATTCTCTGGGATTGTGATGCTAACTGAAGGCATTGCTCTGTCTGGACCTCTGTTACTCGAGTTAGACTTTAATCTGATCTTAATTTGACCGTAAAGAACTGACTTAGCTGGAACAGGTGAGTTGATTTGTAATGTTTTTTTTTAAAATGGTTTTTCAGTCTATCTTAAAAAATTTGGCAGTGCTTGCTATTTTGCATCATGGTAACTGCTGAAACTGCCACCATAGTGGCATAGTATGAAAATGGTGTGCGCGTGAGTGATGGTGGTGGTCGGAGGGGCCAATGGCGCAGACTGGCAGCCTCGCTTCTGTCTGCCCCAGGGCAGCTGTGGGTACAATAGTAGCTTACCAATACCAAGTGTGGAGTGAAAGAATAATGATCTGTAAAGCGTCTTTGAGTGTCCAAAAAAGTGCTATATAAAACTGATGGATTATTATTACCTCCGCCAAGGAGGTTATGTTTTCACCTGAGTTTGTCTGTTTGTTTGTTAGTTAGCAAGATAACTCAAAAAGTTATGGACGGATCTTGATGAAATTTTCAGGAAATGTTCCTAATGGTAAATCCAACAGATGATTGGTGATGATCCAGAAGAAATCCTGGATTCTGGATCACTTTGAAAACTGAGCTGCTTGGCGGAGGTCTGCGCTCTCTGAGTGCTTTTCTAGTTATTATTATTATTATTACCATAGCCATACAAACTCCCCAGCATGATGTCACTGCAAAGTATCAATAGACTGCATTAGAATAGCTACCACTATGCTGCCAGTATTACCACTAGTACTGTAACTATTGCTGTCACTTTTTCTACCAATTCAAGGCAAGAAGAATTCAAGGACTTTTACTACACTGAGAAATCTACTCTGAGGTCATATTC
The DNA here is from genome assembly GCA_029959045.1 of Taenioides sp. WSHXM2023. Classification (NCBI taxonomy): domain Eukaryota; kingdom Metazoa; phylum Chordata; class Actinopteri; order Gobiiformes; family Gobiidae; genus Taenioides; species Taenioides sp. WSHXM2023. Next base: position 13,185,085 of record CM057102.1, on the reverse strand, counting down.
TTCTAATACTACTACTACTGCTACTACTACTACTACTACTACAACGCACAAATAGTACCATTACCGTGACCTGTAAACACACATTCTTCTCACTATTTGTAATATTGCAGTCCTGATGAAACAACCCCAAGGAGCAGACATTTTCTTCTCTATAACACAGAGCATTGGGTTTAACAGCATTAGCAGCTCCACACCCCGTCTCTGTGTCCACATATAACAGCCTTTGCTGTTAAACCATTTCATTACATTGTTGGACATGGTGCAAGCTGCTATAACTGTGGGGGTCACGGAGGTTTGCAGCTCTCCCCTGACCAATTTACCACCTCTGCAGCTCAGTACAGAGGAGAGGGGCTATGAGGAGGTCATAAAAGCCATAGCATTCAACCAGAGATAAACCAGGGCTAATGCACCTGCCGCCTAATGCTAATCAATGCAATTTACACAGAAGCAACACTGGCTTTTAACGTATTCTATCAGATGAGGCGAGGTGTTCAGTGACTTTGAAACTGGAGCTGAAACTCACAAACACTTTTTAAAAACGAGTTAAAAATAATTTCTTTAACTCAGATTTTGTATTTAAACCAGATATTTATTATTTTTTTTACCATTTTCCCCCCATGTATTCAAGCAAAATTTGTCATGCCACAGTACAGATATATTTTATGAGCAGCTCTTGAGATCAAAATAAGTCCGCTGTGCACTGTCTACATTTAATTAGAAAGCATTTTATTGTCAGATAATCAGAAAGTGCGTGTTAGCATGTTAGTTGTTGATAGCTTTACTGCCACGGCAAAACTTTGCTCTGGTCTCTGAGGGTTGTGAAAAGCACGTAGAAACTCTCTTTTACATTAGTCTGAGTGAATGAATGGGATTAGCTGAGGAAGGGCTATGTCTGTCATGATAGCAAATTATGAAGTGCGATATATTACTGAAGTATATATTGACAATAAACAATAATACTGAAACCAAACCATAAAGCAGAATCATCCCCCAACAGGTATACTTAAATATGAGCTGCAGAAAATAAATAACAGAATGCGACACTTAAGTAGTTAGTTTGTATCTATAATGAGTCATGGAAGTTCATTCAACCTTCTACAGTTCAAATCTAGCTGTAGAACAGAAATATAACCAAAACTTTCCCACTAGTGCTAAGAAAAAGTCTCAATGATAAATACTGAACCCAAAAAAGTATTGTTCGATCTGTCATGTATTGAGCGGTAAGTTGACATATGAAGGGTATAAGGTACAAAAACTGCTGTTGTGCTCCCAAAAAATAAATAAATAACTAAATAAAACGAGGATAGCCAATTAATATGCTTCCTATACCTGTAGCATTTTCTCCTTTACATTTCAAAACATTGTACCTTTAGGTCTAGACACTGGGTGCTCTGAAATGTCACCATATTTGACTAAAGCAGCACATCAAATTGAAAACGTTATTAAGTGTGAAGTGCATGTTTGGATAGTGTATACTTATTCACCATATGACCTTTAAGCCCATTCTGATTGCTCATTGGGGTAATGCACAGTCTGACTCAGACTCCGGACAACAACTGTTCGGGAGAGGATCATCTGGTGATGCTGCTGCCTGTGCAAAGGCCAGCTGTCAGTCAAAGCTGTGTGCAGGAGATGTGATACCTCTGTGGGCCACTTTTATGCCCATCCTTGCATATAGACTGCCTTACTATTTTAAGGGCATGTCTGAAGTATGCATGCAACTAGATTTTAATGAAAAAAGTTCCCACAGTGAGGTTTTTCATTGCTCGTAGGCTACCTGTTTTGGTTATGCAATGAAAGTAATAGATTATTTGTTAATAAAAAATCTCATCACAAGCATAAAGTACCTGGAGTTGTGTTTTGTTTCATTCACACATGTTTAACACACACACACCCTGCTTATTTAGGCTGAGTTCTTCTTCTCCATACACTTTCACTAGAATCATTTGGATAATTTCAGCTCTAGTATTGCCAATGTCTAAACAAAAGGGAAAAGGTAGCAGTTAACTTGAAAACTATCACTTCTGGACATCACAAGGTGGAACACAGCATTCTGAACTTTGGAGATGTGGACAAACTAGTAATAAAGGATTAATGAAACGTATGCAAGTGAAACAAAACACAACTCCAGGTATGTTTGTGATGAGATAACAACATTCTAACATGACTTAAAGCTCACAACAGTCATTTTTACGTGATATGAGACCTTTAATCTGTCAATAAATCATTCTCTTGACCATATTTTTGTAATTTTTTTATTGCGATGGAATAAAAATGGCCGCCTTTTCGCGTCCTCCGAGGTGACACCAGATGCTCACCTTCTGTCCCTCTCTGTCGTGTCTGTCTTTGCAAAAACAATCATCATTTTTCAAACCTGAGTAACCCTGTGGATACCAGCAATTATCTTCCCTACATGCATAATGATTTATTGTAATTAGTACACATTTTTTATTATTTGCTTTTGTTTTATGTTTGCTTCTTTTACACACTGTAGAAGTTGAATATTGTAGCAGCTAGCAGATAAATTAAGATATTGTTTTCGTATCTGGAAATTAATTAGTAACTTTTGTTGAACTTCTGTGTTTTGTTTCAGTTTACATCTAATCAAGGTAGGTTGTACTCTTGTTACACTAATTACAAGGTTTTTCCCAAGCAGAGCAAAGAGTTCAGTATCCATTCACAAAAGTGTGGCCCATGCTCGAGGTGACTTGTACTGTATTTCATTAGACATCATTAGTGTGGACCAGATCTGCAGCTCCCTCCTCTGTCTGTCTACTACGAAGTATACTGTCTCCTCGTATGACCTTTACAAACTCAAATGTCATGTAGCAGGGGCTATATTGTAATCACTCTAAGATATTTTTATTCTGTAATGAGTGTGTTCTGCTCATCTGGTCAAAATGCCAAAATGGAACCACACACATGTCATATTTATAGACTCACTTCCCATTATTGCTTCTATCGGTTTGATGATAGGAGTTGGAAGGAAATGCAGTGAGCTGTTTTATCTACTTGACTTTTCTCCAAACTTACTAATTGATTCATGGCTCCTGATAGGTTCCACTGTCTGTTGCCAGAGATATTTAATAAGTTGTGCTGTTGTTATTGCTACTGCTACCAATTTATTTAAACCCACAGCTGTTTGAATGCACACTGAGCCTTTGCTTTTAGGATACTGCAGTAGTTTTATAGGATACTCAAAAACTGTTATGTGTTGTTACCATTTAATACAAAAAGTACTGCTTCTATTACACTCTCCCAAAAAATACAACCAAAAATGTCTAAGACAGAGATGCACCAGTCCAGCCATTTCAGTTCAAATACAGATTCCAATATGGCTTTAAGTATCTGCCAATACCCGATATCAACTGATACTAGTGCAGAGGCTGAAAATAGCGTTTACTTCCTTGATACAAAAATACACCTTTGTATAAATAGAAATTAACATTAAAGGACTTTTTGGGCCGACTACAACCTGTAAATGGTAAAATTACATCAATTTATGTGTCCAGCAGGATATCAGCTGAACCGATATTTGGAAGTCGATATCCAATAGAGCTAAATTTTCAGTTTCAGCTTATCTGATACAAGTATCGGCTCAGTACATCCCTAGTTTAAGAAGGAAACATTTAACAGTGCCTGTAGTTAAAAACAACGTAAAACAATTGCTTTAAAATTGACCACAGATGTAATGAGCAGAGTACTGCATCCAGGCACAGTGAAACTTCGACAAGCAATTGTATTCATTCAAGGTAACATCTGATGCAGCTTAACAGCACCAGTAGCCAACTCATTCATAAGAAGTAACTAAATAATTGCTATTTCAGCATCATTGTTCCTGGAAAAAAGCTCTTGTCTCTGTCTTGTCCCTCAGACTAAATAGTTGCCATAGTTGCCAGAAGTCTGTGTGTTCTTCTTTTTGCTGCTGCTATTTTGGTCTCCCCTCCCTCTCTCCCTCTCTCCTTCTCTCCTCCTCTCCTTCTCTCCTTCTCTCCTTCTCTCCTCTCTTTCAGTCCGGAGTGTCAGGAGCACAGAGGGGAGTGGTGGGCCCGTCTTTCACCGCAGGATACAGAGCAGGAGAACCAGTGCTGGAGCTTGTCTAGCCGGTACCCCGTAAAGACGTTAGCCCCCCAGGTACATGCTAATGAAGGCAGCCCATCCATATTGGTGACACCCCCCGCGGGCACACACTCATACATGCAGATCAACTGGGGCTCAGTATACTTCCCTATTATCAGACGGTAACAGCCTGCACTGGTCCCCAAACATATGCGGGGGCTGGTAAATATGAGTTTGATTATGGGGAATATCGTTAATAATTTCATTATGACTAATTGGAGGAGTTTATGCTTGTTTTATACTGGGAAGAAATCTTAATGTGGTAAAATTTTCCAAACATGCACAGCCATAGAACGCAATGCTATATTATGCAACACTGAGCTTTAAGACATGTTATAATGCTGTTACTTTATCAAAAACATACCTGGAATTGTCTCGTTTCATTCACACGTTTGGGTAACTCTTTATTATTAGACTTAACTGTCTATATCTCTAAAGTTCCAAATGCTCTGTTCCACCTTGTGATGTCATGTAGTGGTATGGTTCAAGTTAACAACTAATTTTTACCTTTTGTTCAGTAGAGAGTCGCAATTCCAGGTCTGAAATCATCCAAATTATTCCAGTGAAGGTGTACGGAGTTTTGTATTGTATTATCACATGACATCACAAGGTGGACGTCGAGAGTGTTTTCCGTTTGAGAGAAGACCTCAGCCTAAATACGCAGGGTTTGTGTGTTAAACATGTGTGAATGAAACTCCAGGTATGTTTTTGATGAGGAAACAACATTATAACATAGATCAAAAGATAGGGGCCCTTTAAAGGTGCACTTTCTGGTGTAACTTTTCTGGTGGAGGGCACGCCAATAGCTTGTCTTCATTTAGATGCTATAGTTTTTTTTCAGGAATGTTCCACAACTTAAATCTTGCATTCATTAAAAAAAGTTTCTTTTATTGATATTGTTATCTTTTTGCAAACAGGGTCCCTTCTTCTGGGAAATGCACTGCTGTACCAAGCTCCAGCTCATTCATTGTTCTGGCCTGTGTCATCAGAGGTTAGTAGAGGCTAGTTTACAATGGCAGACATGAACGGACAATACTACTTCATTGTGTTGAGTGTTTATTTCTCTGGGTCCTGTACTTATGGTAAAAATGTCTCCTGTGTTAAACATCCAGAGTCTCCTAGTTTCTTCAGTTCTTTCTACAACACCCTCTCCACAGACCTTATCTGTAAATTGGCCTGGTATCACCACTAAAAATGTCTTAGATCTCTTGAAATGAATTTTACATGAAAAAGCAATCAGTAAAATATTGGCTTAAAAAAGCATTGTGTAACTTTTCTGGGTGAGGGTCTGCCAAATGCTTTTCTCTGTGGAGTTGTTATTGCTTTGTCTGGAATGTTTCACGGTATGGCACTAAACCTTTCTATCTTCATGGAGACAAACCAGACCAAGTTACAGGTCAGATCTGTGGAGAGGAAAACCTGCTCACAGTCAGAATGCCTGTTTCTCTAGGTATTTTTAAGCTATAAAACACATGCAAATGAATAAATGTGCACCTTTAAACAATGGATTTACAATGGATTAGCTTATTTACCATTTTTATATATGTAAATTTGTCAAAGAGGTCAGAGCCATGTGCCATAGCCTTCATGTTGGATCACAGAGTCCCCAGAAGTATAGCAGGATCAAATTGGATACACTCGCAGTATCTTAATTATGCCACATGTGAGTTGGGTGTCCCTGGTGACTCAGTTACAGGGGAGACTGTCACAGCACATTCAAATAAGACAGAGATGAGAGGAAGTTAGATGGATCAAGGCTGGCTTTGGTTTACAGTGTGACACAAGAAAGAAAGAGAAGAGGAGATGTAGAAGGAGAGGTGGAGGTAGATCCTGTGTGAGGTGTGCTGTGTCCCCCCACTGAGAGCTGCTCTTCCCACTTAAATCATTCTGATTCACTCAACACAAGCTCCTGTGACTCCACTGTTAGACACCATGAGTAATACATGTTCTTAAGGGAACTTTCAAAATAAAAGCATTTTCATTATATGTTCATCCTGCAGATGGAGTGTACAGGGTTAGCCCCTCTTCCTTTCATCACAGCTTAGATCAGGATGCTGGTTGGAGAATTTGAAAAGTTCATTTGCAAAAACAGACAAGTGCCATTTCAAAGTCATAAGAAGCCTGCAGATTTCTAGCAATGTTTTCAAAAGCCAAATGTATTTTACTGCTATCAAAATATTATTCCATCTCTTATAGATAAAATCCACTAGATATTATATTCATTAATACTACATGTAGAAGATGGTAACAAAGTAAAATAGTTTTTGGCAACGGAGATGTCTGTTTTTGCAATTGAACTTTTAACTGCTCATCCCTGTTCACCAGCTCGTCCCACCAGCTCACTGTTCATCCCTGTTCACTTGGATGGATTTTCAACCATGTACATCCATTTTGAAATTTATATTTTTTATATTTTTAAGCAATTCAAAGACCTTTTTGCTTTTGATAACATGTTCACATTAAAATGTGTGAAATATAGAGCTATAATACTAATGTGCCCTAAAGAGACATTTGTTGCACTAAAGTGTTGAAAATGAACTTCTATAAAAGTGGGTAATAATTATCTTAATGCCACTGGGTCCCATAGATCCCTGAAATGGTAAGAGAAGACATTTACAAATCCTTGTGTACAGAGACACCATAGACAATGCTGTATCACTAAAAGTATGAATGAAATCAAAAAAGAGATTTAGGGCTAGAAAAACCTTGGGCAGGAGAGAGTACTTGAGCGCTTATTGACCTTTTTTAAAAAATCATTGCCTATCTGTGTGAGGATCATTATTTCAGCTGATTGACTGAGGAATTGATCAGTGCTGCTTAACCAATGGCATGTTTGAGCTTTATGCTAATGTGACATTATGATGCGATTCTGTTTAACAAGTGGTCTGCCTCTACTGCCTTCATGCTCCTTTAGCCCCCCGTGACTATCTACCTGGGTTCAGAATAAATATGATACAAAAGGATGTCGTTTGTCTGATAAATCGCAGGCAATGTCTGACTTGCATGCTCATGAGTTAGCCATGACATGTCTGTAAATACATACATACATACATACATACATACATACATACATACATACATACATACATACATTTACAAAGGTTCATTTGTTAATGCCTTTTTGGCAGAAATCATATTTTAGTTTGTGTCAAATTGTACTTACATTTATTCAGGCATAATATTTATTTATTTAGAGGGGCCCAAATTATTAAAGGATGACTGTAGCCTTTTATTTGAATTTAGTATGGACAGACATTTCTACCCCCACATCTGCTTAATATGTGCATTTATTCTAAGGCCAGCATGGGTGCCCCAGATACCTGCTCCCTAGGCTCTCTATCTCAGTGGAACCGCCTTTGCTACCAATACGCATAATTTTTTTTTTTTTGTCAAACTCTGCCCCATATCCCGCTAGCTTTTGCTCTGAAGGTTTGGACACGTGCGTCTGACGCCTTCAGCTTGACGCACGGCTCCATCGGCTCTCCATCTCTCCCTTCTCTCGCTCCATCCTCGTTTCCCGCGGTCCTTTCGGCATCTAGCGCGCTGTGCTGATGTCTCGTTAGAGGAGCAGTCTGGAAGAGGGATGAACTGGCTTGTAACAGCAGCGAACCAACTCTGAATATTAAACCCGAACGAAACAATCTTGGGGAAGTAGTTTTTTTTCTATGGAAGTCGGAAAGAGGATTGCTTTCAAAGTCTTCTCAACTGTGCGTCTCTCGGACTCCCACACAGTCATGTAAAAGCTGGATTTTGGCGCATGGTTCAGCAGGTAAAAAGGTAAGAATTTGACTGACAAAATTAATACGCGTGCGTTATTTTTAGACCGCGCTTTTCAAGATTCCGTGATGTTAGTCACCGTGTCCTAAAAAAATCGTTTCGTTTAGGCACGACTCACTGTGTATTATCTTCTTGTGAACTCGTGGTGTAAAGCTATTGACACTTGGTTTCATCAGCAGGCTAAAGGCGTCTAAAGGCGTTGTGGGCACACGGGGAGTAGAAATGTGGAGGATACGGTACGAGAGGAGAGGCGAGGACCTGATGAGTTTCTCCCACGGGGATTGAGATTAAAGCTCAGTTTGGGTGATGCGTGTGTCAAAAGGGAGGGAATAGAGTGTGTGGATTATGTGATGGCACTTTCCTGTAACCAAAAACACTGTAAATTACTGCTATAGTTTTTACAGTGCAAAGACAGACTGCGTGGTCGGATGACATCAACGCGTAACGGTGCATGTCGAAATTTTTACCCAAAAGCGGCTCAGCGGGGATGATACCTGCACTGTATGAAGTTGGCGCATGGCCTTGAGTGAAACTGGCCTGGCAGCGGGAGTCTTTTGCTTCTTGTACCTCCCAGATTGGTCCTAGATCCGTTAAAACCTGTAGGGATTCGGGCATAGACTAGACAGTAAAGAACAAAAATCTACTTTAACATTTTCCTTCGTGACCTTAGGAAGAATATAAGTGAATTATAAATGACTGATGCGCCAGCCAAGAGGATTAGGAGGCTGGCTGGTCTGGCTTCCATACGTATTAATTGAGTATGGCTTGGTTGCAGTAATTGTGTGCAGATTTAATCAGATGCTTTCCCATTGTTCTAATAGAGAGCAGAGTTCAAGGGAAATTGCCTACGACATAATGGGAGTAAGAAGGCTCCAGCTTGCATTAAAAGTCTGGCATCCTGAAGTTCTCTTTCGATACTGGTGAATCAAGTTCACTCCATTTATTTATTTATTATTGTTATTATTATTATTATTTTATTATTTTATTTTATTTTTTTGTGGCATCCTCGCTGTCTCCCAAAACCACAGGGAGAGAGACTCGGATAAAGGCGTTACCTACCTCTCTACTCACCTACCCTACCCACCGCAGCAAGATAGAGAAAAAGAGGGACCAAAGCATGAGTGAGTTGAGTGAGGCGTTTCCATGGCAACCTGTCAGGGGTGTGTTTGGTCCCCCGAGATGGCACGAACTGGTGGGGAGGAGTGGAGGACATGGAGGAGAGGAGGAGAGGAGATGGAGTGAGAGAAAAGGAGGAAAGTGCATACCTCGTTTAGGTGGTATAGGGGGATGGGGAGATAATGGGGACTCTTGTTTGTTGCTCCTGGAATTTTCATAGATTTTTTTTTTTTCTTTCTCTTTTCCTGCTTGTCACGCCACCTCCGCTGCTTAGGTGGAACTAAGTGGCAAAGGTTATCAACGAAGCTGTGCGTACATGCGTCGTCACAGAGGATGGCGTGTGGGTAAACTTGCTCTAGGGTGTCAATACAAGATTTGGTTTGTGACTTCCATGATGTAGCTTTCTAGTATTCGTAATAATATTCTTTTCAGAGCCGGCAACACCCTACAATCTCCTATGTAAATGATGCAGCCACTGTTTTGTGTTTGTTGGTCAAAATTCTGAAACACTGACGGTCCAATATAATTTATTTCAGTACTAATTGATTTTCTGGTCTTATTAACCTGCAATTACTTGAGTTCAGTTCTGAGATTACTCTATAACCCAGTACCACCTTGTTGAAGCACACATACGCAGGGTTAATAATAATAATAATACATTTTATTTATATAGTGCTTTTCTAAACACTCAAAAAGGCTTTATAAAGAATGTAATTAAAGAGAGTACATTTAAAAAACAAGGTAATCTGACTAAATATAGGTATAATTATAAAAGCAGGTTAAACATTAAAAGTGATTTTTAATAGATGAGTTTGGAGCAGTTTTTTGAAGGTGGATAGTTCAGTGCTGGCACAGAGTTGTTAAGATTGTCCCATTAAAGACAGCAATGGTAAAAGTGGTTAAAAGAACTGGTGAAAAGTGCTTCTTATTCCGTACTGTTACACAATGGGGTTACTGGATCCAACGAAGAGAGGTCAAAGAGAGGCTTTTTTTAAACATGCAGTTCAAGTCAAAGAAGACACCATTTTCTTTGTTCATATGGTGGTAGAGTCTGTATGTACTCTGCTTTACGGATTCTCTTTAAACTTCCACTGTCGAGTGGATTGTGTGCCTTAGATATATTGCTGTATCTATTATAATGAAGATTAAGTTTTTGCCTTGCGTTTAAAGTTCCACAGTATGGAATTAAACATATCTTATTCAGTTATATATGTTTCAGTGCTTTGAAAAATCACATGTGACCATAGACTGTATATATAAATGGACATAGCTAACCTGCTAGCTGCCAGGACGTGAGCATGGGTGCGCTTCCGGCTCCATCGACTCCTGCTCCAATTCACTCTGCACTGAAAAACCGTTGACCCCTCTCTCTGTAACTGCTCCTGTGACGTTCTTCATTTTGGTCTTAAAATTTTTGTCTTAACCCTCTCTGCATGATCCTGGTGTTTTTATTTTTATAATTTTGTACTGCAATTCCTATTCCAAATATGCAACTCGGCTTCAAATTCACGTTATTATTAGTCTATTTGCATCTCCAAATTTCAAAATGCTCTGTTCCCCCTTCTGTCATGAAGCAGTAAATTTCAAGTTAACAGCCACCTTTCTATCTGTAAAAGGTGTATGGGGTTTAAAAACACAGTAGAGCACTTCCTGTATTACCACATGATATCAAAGTTGGAACAAAGTGTTTTTAGCTTGAAAAAAATGGCATTTAAGTGTTCCACCATACATTATATTACCGCTTTGTGTATCTTTGTCATACAGGTGGTTGACTACCATACTGCCTCCTTCATAACCAGTGAACAGCCCACTCCTGTTGTAGCGCCTCCCGTCCTCCTCCCCTCACCACATTTGCCTCTTCCTCTATTGATTGTTATTGTTATTACTGCCATTAGCAAGTCTGGGCATTGAGCTCTCACCACACAAAAGCCACGGACGCTACAATTCCACTAACAGCGGCAGTAAAAACATGTGCGGTGGCATCGGAAACATCAATAAAATCTGCATTATAGCCAAAGAGAGCCATTGGTAGAGAAAATATACCCTGCACCTCCGCGATAATCCCCCCACACCGAAGCAACAAGTGCAAAGTGATATTGGATACGCGCGCTAAATACATTCAGTCCACTCTCATCCCAACCGGAAATAATTACCACTAAATGAAATAATCTAATGGGTGTGTGGTAGTTTTTATGGACAGTAAATGCCTATAATAAGAATGTATCTCTTTATTTATCTGTATATATGATCTTCTACTATATGCATTGGCTTACAACTTAAAGGGCTCATATTGTGCTATTTTCTGATCTGTGTTCTGATCAATGTTTTCTCCTCAAAAACATAGTCATAGTTATGTTTTGTTTCATTCACACACATTTAACACACAAAGCTTACGTATTTAGACTGAGTTCTTCTCTCAGACTGAAAACATTTTGATTTCATGTGGTAACACAGGAATTGCTCCACTGAGTTTTTTAACTTACACCTTCATTACAATCATTTGGATCATTTCAGCCCTGGAATTTCAAATTTCCAGTTTACAAGAGTCAATTCTGTGTAATACAGAACTTTTAATCAGCAAGCCTCTCATTCATAAAGTGTAGTGTGTTCCTCGAAGGAGACATAAATATTATAGTAATATTTAAATGCAGTTGGAAATATATGCACATAAAATAAAACCATTATCGAGTAATCATTCCACAATACAGTAATAATGAGGAAACAGCTGGCTGGCGAGTAGGGCTATATAAAAGACTTGGCAAGCGTACACACAGTTTAATTGCTTAATAATTATTTTCGGAGTGGTGAGCTTTAAAAAGAAGTGAGAGCATATGCAAGGCTTTTGATGGATGGAAAAGTGGCCAAGAGCTAGCGAAAATTTCACAATAATGCACTGCAGGTTTTAAAAACTCACATTTGTGGAGAGCAAGAAAATTCAGACAGAATGGCTGTAGATTTATCAAACTATTTCGTTTCCAGACATATTTTCAGTAGTTGGTGCTTTAGAAAATGGGAAATTCTGCTATCCGGCATTGTATATTGGATATATTTATTTGAGGGTCTTGCTTGTCTCCTTGGAGATGTTTATTTTATGTATTTATTTGTTAGGGAAAGTATTGCTTTTCTCAGAATGTTCCACAGTATGATTGTGAACATATCTATCATGGAGACAAGCATGTGACAGCACCAGTTACAGGTTATAGGTCAGATCTGTGGAGGAGAAACCCTGCTCACAGTAAGAACGCATGTATTTCAAAGCATTTGTGAGCACATGCAATTGAATTAATGCAAAATGGATAAATTTAATGCCATACCGTGGAACATTGCAGGTAAAGTAATGGCATGATAAGAGAAGAGAAATGTATTGTATTGCATCTTTAATTTTCCAATATCTATAATTATCCAGATTTTTTAGTTGTTATTTCATATTTTACTGTTTTAAAATGTTGACCAAATTTTTTACTCACATTTGTATCATTGCTCCAGTCTCAAGTTTGCTCCACAAACTCCAGATTAGATTACTTGAGACTTGTCTTGGCTGATTCAATATATTGAGCTCATTTCGTTCCCAGCGTTTTCTGCTTTCCCACTTTGGCCCTGGGTTTTGGGTTTGGCGATTGCTCTGGGTATAAATAGATTTGGACTTTGCACTGTGCCATTTTGGAGTACTATTTCCCACTCCCAATATTTTGAGAGTCCAAAGAAAATAGACCAGTGTTTATCCAGCTGTCCACCACTGGTCTACCAATAGTGCAGGTTTCATTTAGAGGCAAAAGTATTGATCTTTTTGTCCCAGGTTAGATCTACATAAGCCATGGTTTAAACCTCATGATCTATTTTAAAGGTTGTAAGTTGTACTTTTAAAGAGGGTCTGTTACCATCTTGACTCCATGGAAATGTTACCACTTTGCTTAGAATGTTTCACACTGTGGGATTAAGCTTATCGATCTCCATGGAAACAAGCAGGTGCCACAAAGCCAAGTTGCAGGTCAGATCTGTGGCGAGGTGTAGCTGCTTAAAGTAAGAATGCATGTTTTCAGAGACAAGCAGGTGGTGGATTTGACCTAATAATAATAATAAATCTCAATGTGTTTGAAGACATTATCCAAACCTGGTTCAGACTGTACATCTTAATTTAAATCAAGAAAAAAATCCACTGAAGATGCTCAACTCCAGCTGGTATACAGTTGACACGCTGACTGTCTAATCTCTCCTCCATCACTAGCCTGAATACAAATTTGTGCAGCAAACACATTAGCCATGCAAGGAACCACTGCCGTTGTTATTGGAGACCAGTTTTTGGGGAAGACGTGGCAGGTCTGCTGGGTGCGTTACTGTGAGTGCATTTATTAGCGATGCAGAATAGATGCTGCTTTCTTTCTGGAGGCGTCACTTTCAAACAAAAACTCAAGATTCCCTCGTGTCTCTCCAATGTGCGATTAACATAGAACAATGGTGCGTGGGAAAGGCACAGGAGGAGAATAATGCTTTGAAACAGGCTATTTTGGAGCAGGTGTGTTGGACCTTTGTGGCAGAGTCGTTAGCAAGAGGTTGTGGGTTTGATCTCTAGGCTCCCTGTGTTATTTTGGACACTCTTTATTAGGCTATTTTCTGATCTATCCTTTCAAGGTTTCCTCATCACAAACATGCCTGGAGTTGTGTTTTGTTTCAGTCACGCATGTTTAATACACAAACCCTGCATATTTAGACTCTTCTTTTATAAAACAGAAAACGAAAGATTTCAGCCCTGGAATTGCCAATTTCTACTGACCAAAAGGTGTGAATGAAAATAAAACACAACTCCAGGTATGTTGTTGATGAGGTAACAACATTCTAACATGGCTTAAAGCTCACAAGAATCAATTTTGTATAATACGACCTTCAGTGTTAATGTGTAAAAAAATAGGCTTGTATGTGTGAATGAATTTGATTACCAGTGCATTGGCAACAGTGGTGCAGCAGGTTGTGGTTGTCTTGCAGAAGGTTGGCAGTTCACTCTCTGCTCCAGCCAGTGTCGTGATGTCCTTGGGCAAAGCACTTCTCCCAGTTTGGCTACAAATTAATGAGTAATTGCTGGTGCAGCTTTGGAGTAGCTTGCCACCATCAAAAAAAGTTTCCAAAAATACAAATCAATGCTTTATTTTGTCTTGTTATCTGTAGTATGTCACAATAACACATTTTGATCCATGATATATTGCAATAAACGATAATCCTGAAAAAACCTTATACCTTATAGTTACACAAAGCAATATAATCCCACTAAACACATTTTATATATGCAGAATCATTAAAAAGCTGCAACCAGTAAATTGCAGAATGGACAGATTATTAGCCATAGACATTATTTATTCTACTCATTACAGCTCAAATCGCAAAAATCTGCCCACTGTTGCAAAGAAACAATACCCACGATAAATATATAGTTCCAGCTAATATATGTTGAACAGTACGTCAATATAGATATTATTGTAACAGGTCTAGTTATTTGCAATTTTAATGTTTCTGAGCTTCCTTATGAGGCATGTTCTGTCCACATGCTGAGAATGAAAGACTAGGTTAAGGCACTGGTGGTGGTAACCCAGGCTGTACTCCTTTACAAGAGTAGTAAGAGCGCAGGTTACATAAGACAAGATAAGAAAAGATAAGAGAACCTTTACTTGTCCCTTAATGGGAAATTCCAGTGTAGCAATGCACAGTTCAAGAATAGCAAGAAATTAGAAAAAGGTACTCTTAAATTTTACGAAAAAAAAAAAAAAAAAAATAGACTAAAAGGTGCATTGTGTAACTTTTCTGGTGGAAGGTCCATTGCCTATGGATATGCCATTGCTCTGCCTGGACTGTTCCACAGTATGACATTAACTGTGAGCAGGATTTCCTCTCCACAGATCTGACCTGTAACTTGATCTGATTTGGTCTCCAGACAAAGCAATAACGTTTTTATATAGAGAAAAGCATTTGACAGACCCTCTACCAGAAAAATTACACAATGCACCTTTAAATTTAACACTGAGTATAAACCAGCCAAGACCTATTGAGATTCAGGGGCAACATGCAAACTTCACACACAAAGGTCTGATAATCAAACCCAGGACTACTACATTATGTTAGGTGTATTCTATGTAAACCATGTAACTTCTCAAGACTCCACTTCAGACCCATGGCTGATATCCTCAGGTTACCTCTCCTCCTGATTATTATGCACATCGAGCTCAAACTCTCCTGTTCCCTCAGACAAACACTCACCAGCCCAGGACCATATGAGCCCGTACAGCCTCAGCCAGAATCCACTGGAAGCTGCCAACCCCCATTATTTTATGCAGATATTCGGGATCAAAAATTCATACGTGAGGAGGACCTTTCAGAAAATTAAGACCAAGTGACATTCTCAGAGAAAAGAAAAGTCAGCACTGTTTTAAGCCCAACACTCAGCATGAGCTTTTAAAATAATCATATGCATTACTAATATATAGACCGCAGTTATAAGACATACTAGTAGAGAATGAGAGTACATGCAGTAGAGGAGAGGAGTTCCATTGTAGTTCACATAGGGAAAGTGAATATATTAACTGTATGTATTTTAATGACCCTTACTTTACAGGGACAATAATGGTGCAGGAGGATAAGCAGGTTTCCAGCTATGCATTGAGTTCACAGTTTGATTCCCACACTGGCATATGGCATACTGCAGTTGTGTATTTGAGCAAGACACTTCACCCACATGGCCAACAATTGTGATATGAATTGTTTATTAAATAATCAAATCCATGTCAAAATTATAGAAAAAAATATTGGGTAACACTTTAACTTAACTTTAACTTTATAACGACACTAAATGGCTTCTCTACATTGAATCACTCAAATGAAGAATTACACTCTTTGATAAATACACCTTAATTGGCCCTAATTAAGTATTTACCAAGCCTGAATTATTCTTAGAAACCTATTTATTCATTAAGAATTGAGTCTTTGTCCATGCTAAGGCTAATTAAGGTGCAGTAATATTGTAAGTATTACCAATCCAGTGAAGAACTAGTAGTTTTATTATGCTATGCTGCATATTACGCTATTTTCTGATCTATGTTATAATGTTGTTTCTTCACCAAAAAGTTGTGGGGTTTTTTTTTCATTCACCCTTTTAACACACAAACCCTTCTCTCAAACATAAACCACATGTGGTAATACTGGAAAAGCTCCACTATGTTTTGAAATTCTATACACCTTGATTAATTGATCAATTGGATAATGTCAGGGCTTTAATTTCCCATCTCTACTTAACAAAAGCTAAAAGGTAGCTGTTAACTTAAAAACTAGCGCTTCATGACATCACAAGGTGGAACAGAGCATTTTAAGTTTTGGAGATGTAGACAGACTAATAATAAAGGATAACTCAAAACTCAGACAAACACGTGTGAATGAAACAAAACACAACTCCAGGTATGTTTTTGAAGCTCACAAGAATCCATTTTGCGCAATATAGGCCCTTTAATAATTTTTTTATGATACCGCCCGTACAGCGATTGTAAGAACGTGGTTACAATGTCATTACATATCTTGTCAATACTGCAGTAAATACCTGGATGTGAAGTGAATCCTTCTACGTATTTGTTCAATGCTTGAATATGATATTGTCAATGGGCTTTAAGGTCATATTTACTCTGTGTACTCGGATCAATGCTGCATTCAGAGCTCAGCATTGTGCTCCAGCTGTCCGCAGATGTTGCATGGGAACGTCTGTGGTTGCTGTGACGACTGGGAGACCTCTGCGGGGCTGGGAGTCCAAATGGTTATCAGCATGTCACTCCTCTGCTATTTATAAACCCCATCATAACGATCTACCAGCGTTTATCACACCTTTAGTACAGCAAATCAAACACAACGCTGCTCCGCAGAGAGAGACCAGCCATCTTCTGCAACTCTGTTTCAGCTTATGCAAATATGTGATCAGACTTATTTGTAGGTTTAGAATAGAGCCTCGGGCAACATAAGACAAACACTGTGGGATAAATCTACCATGTTAACAGCAACAGGCAGCAATGTGCACGCAAATGTCAAACACGCTGAAAGGTACATTGTGTAACTTTTCTGGTGGAGGGCTCATCAAATGTTTGTCACCACGGCGATGTTATTGCTTTGTCTGTAATGTTTTACAGTATAACATCAGATCTGTGAAGAGGCAACCCCGCTCACAGTCAGAATGTTTTTCTAGGTATTTTTGAGCGATAAAACCACCTTTAATTGAATAAATGTGAGGCAGAGCTGTTTAATGTCATACTGTGGAACATTCTAGGCAGCGCAGTGATATCGCCATAGAAACAAGCAGGTGAGAGACCCCCAACCAAAAAGTTACATAGTGCATTTTTAAACAACTGCAGCTCATGTTGTTGAGATTGAGGAAATTTTGTGTTAGTGCGGGGGGGGGTACATGTACTGTTAGTACATGTACTTGTACTTGTTACTTGAGTACAATATATAATAATAATAATAACAACAACCATGTAACTGTACTTTTACTTCAGTATACGTTTTCAGTAGTCTGTCCACCTCTGAGTTTAAGCACATTAGGAAATAGTTTAAATACACTGAGGTATGTAAGTGGTTAAATAAATGTTGAGGTATTATATAAATTAATTATAGGAATATATACTATACAAGGGTCATAAAAGTTAATACATACAGTAACTCCATATTAGCTGTAAAATGTACTTCATGATTTCTTTATTCAGATATTTCTAATTAAAAGATGCCCACAGGCTGCAACACATAAAATTAAAACTGCTGAAACAGAGCTGATAATTCTTTTTTTACTAACTGCTAGTTAGTAAAAATATATAAGAACATATTAAAGGGTTCATATTATGCTATTTTCTTATCTATGTTATAATGTTGTTTCCTCATCAAAAACATGACCAGAGTTATGTTTTGCTTCATTCACACATTTAACACACAAATCCTGCATTTTTATAGGCGGTGTCCTTCTCTAAAACAAAAAAAAAACTCTGTTCCACCTTGTGATGTCATGCTGTAATACAGGGGCTCCACTCTGTTTTTAATCTCCATACACCTTCACTAGAATCATTTGGATCATTTCGGTCATGGAATTGTCAGTCTCTGTTGAACAAAAGGTAAAAGGAGCTGTTAACTTGAAAACTACCACTTCATGACATCACAAGGTGGAACAGAGTATTTTGAGTTTTGGAGATGTACATAGACTAATAACAGGATTTTTCAAACATGTGCGAATGAAACAAAGCAGAACTCCAGGTATAACATGACTTGATGCTCATAAGAGTCAATTCTGTGTATTTTAAAGCACATTTTAAAACACGATACAATAACGTTACACAATTATTACCTACAAGTACTATCTATAAAACAACTACAACTGTACTCATTTTAATGTCACAAATTTCAGAGAGGATTCTCCTGAGACTCATAACATCCAATTAAACCGTATGACATTTACATCGTGAATTATATTTTCACATTTTGTCAAAATATTTATTCCAATGACATTTTCAGACATTTTCAGACAGCGCAGTAAGGTGAAGAAATCCATGAGACAGAAGCTGTGGGGCTGATTTTATAGCAAGAAGTCTGCGCACCTCTCGGCCTCCACCTCATCTCTTTCCAATTTGGTATTTATTTCAGCCGCACTCCCATAACCCCACATCTGTTCGGGTTTGCTCTGCATCTGGCCCCAAAAATCTATCATCAGTGTGCATCATGGGGCTCCTGCTGTGTCCCATTCATATTTTACCTCTCCAAGTTTACAACAGCGTGTGAAAAGTGATGACTAAACATACAGGGGATAACGCGTGACAGGGTGCGTGCCTTTGAGGAAATGTTGTGACATAAAAAGACAAATCAAATCTCCCATTGAAATAAACTGATGTCCTCTCAGCGTGAAAAATTACTATATGCAGTATCTCCGATGCAGTTTTCACTAGCTGTAATTGTATTGTAAACTGGGGTACATTGTCCAAAGTAAAATAGAGAAATAGGTTTCCCTCATGGGTGGTACAAACAAAGACTAATTACCTGAAGAACGTGCTGTGCTATAAAGGGACAACATCAGCTTGTGGATTCACAATTAGACTGACTAATCAGAGCTATTGACTTTGGTGAATGAGGTGTGACGTCCCTCCCATCTATTCAACCTTTTGGATTTTTTTCTTATTGCGCACAGATTAGAGCATTACATGACCCTTTGAGCCAGTGTTTTTCAAATTACGGTTTCTTACGGTGCTGAGAATAATACACTTTTCTAGGGGAAGGTCCATCACCTGCTTAAGGAATGTTCTACAGTATGGCGTTAAACTTATCTTGTGAGCTTCATTTGCCTGGATCGAATGCTATAAACGACGTCACACGCCCTTTGTCCACTTCTTTATTCAGTCTGTAATTTGGAAAGGCAAAGCATAAAAAATGAACCATCAAGGCCATATGTTAAAATCACTATAGGTTGTCCTCCCTTTCTCTCCTGATGCACTTGAAAGCACATATTACGCTGGTGCTGTGGTCTGGTCTGGTCCAGTTGCGTTGCCCGGGGCCCTCAGCTGTGACTGGGGCCAGCGTCTGAGCGCACACGGTGGACTGGGGGCGTCTCAGCGGGTGCTCTGCCAGGGCTCCCATAGCTCCACTGCTTTATTAGACTGACAGGAGCAGTGCCGTAATAACAATGAAACTCAGCACCACTCCTCTCTCATCAGCACTGAAAGTAACTGCAACATTTTATTTTCAACCAGGCATTTAAAGTCTGATAGGATTATTATGTGTTATGATGAGTATAGCAGAATAGATTTTCTACTTGAACAAGGTAAACATTGATCAAGTACGTCTAAACTCAGCGCTTAATCTTAATGATGTCTGTTAGTATTGCATATTTAATCAAACGGCAGAAACGGTAAAGAAATACATTTAAGCTGCATACTGTATGTCTAGTAAATAGCAGCAATGCAAAAGCTGTCTCACTGCTAATTCAGATCTGAGTTTCTAAGGCTGTATTCAAAACAGGATATATATAAATCGATTTTGAAGGTAAAAGTTCTATATTACACAACATTGACTCTTGTGAGCTCTAAGCCATGTTAGAATGTTGTTACCTCCTCAAAAACATAATGGACTTGTGTTTTGTTTCATTCATATGTGTTTGAGTAATCTTTTATTATTAGTCTGTCATCTCCAAAACTCAAAATGCTGTGTTCCACCTTGTGATGTCATGAAGCAGTAGTTTTCAAGTTAACAGCTACCATTTACCTTTAGTTCAGTAGAGATGGGTAATAAGTTTAAAAACACAGTGGAGCACTATCTATATTACCTCATGACATCACAAGGTGGAAGTGTTATCTGTTTTAGAAAACAACTAAATATACAGGGTGTGTGTGTTAAACATATGTGAGTGAAACAAAACACAACTGTAGGTGTGTTTGTGATGAGGAAACAGCATTTTAACATAGATCGGAAAATAGCGTAATATGGGCCCTTTAAGGAAAACATTTGATTGATGGAGATGTTGCCTTGAATGTTCCACATTATGGCATTACAGTACAATTATTTATCTCTGTGGAGACAGCAGGTGACACTACGGGGCCAAGTTACATGTCAGATCTGCGGAGAGGCGGACCCACTCACAGTAAGAATGCAAGTAAATGCAAGATGGATACCATATTCCAGACAAAGCATACACGGAGGCGGTGGTCCCGTCACCAGAAAAGTTACATAATGCACCTTTAAAAATTTTCAACACAAATAAATATATAATTGTAATTTTTCTAAGTTTATATTCCAATGTGGTCTTGTTATATAGATCCAAACCATTCTAAAAGTATTCGGGATAGATCAAACATCGTCCTATTTATCAGAATATATTACTGCAGGAATTTGAACCCACAACCTCTTTGCAATGGAATGGAAATTGAGTTGTGTTAAATATGTCTAAATATTGACCCCAGCTAGTGTTTGACATATTCTATTATCCACGTTTTGTATGCACAAAGGACTAGAGGCAAGATTGTGCAACAGTTCTCCAATCTGCCATTGTTTTGATGGCCTATGGGTAACAGTAAGTGACCTCAATGTCCGCTTGACTTGACAATATTTATTCTCATCTGACTTCCTCTATTACACAGCTATTTTTCAAACTGCCTTCTTTGCCATTATTTCCCTCTTAACATCACTTAACTGTGGCATCGAGATTGCAAAAAAGTTTCTCTGATGCATATGACTTTTCATCAATAATTTTCATTTTACCTCACTGTGCAGAAAACCTATTTACAGTGTGAATTGACAATGACAGAGAAGCTGAGAAGAAGTCATTCCATTCAAATGTCTTTCACCTGAATTGTTTTGCAGCTACAGCAGAGATTGAGGGAGTGCAGACGCCATCGAAAAACTGCAACAAAGATGAGTTTTGGAGATAATCAGCTCTCCTAGTTTGTATGATTTTATAATTTAAATTATTTGGACCTGGGATAGTCTTATTTGATCATATTTGGGTTTGACTTCTTGGGTTCTTTTTTAAAGACAATACAGTAACGTGTATTTACCTTGTTGACATGTTTCGGCTGCTAGCTGGGAGCCATCTTCAGAACTGTCACCGGTGTTGGTGGTGACGTGTCGTATATCAGTTGTTGGTACTTCCTGTAGGCGTGGTCAGCTGTTGTTACTTCCGCTTCCCGTCGCCTGGTGGTCTCTGGAGGAGGGTGTCCCAGGTGTGTGAAAGGAGGAACGCTCCATCATCACGGTTGATGCCGGTACTACCCACTAGTCCGAGGGTCCACTAGTCCAAGCTTTTGGCTGTATATTTGGAGAGTAATAGATGTTATGAAACGTACCAAGAGTTGTTTTGACGTCTTGGTCTTATTTGAACAGGGATTTATTGGCCTCAGTATACTCCTGTCACATTACGTGGCTTTCATGGGACCTGCGCTCTTCGAGTGCCCTTCTAGTTATTCTTGGCATTGACTCCGTGGCCATGAATCTGTGTTTATGAATCCACAATCTGAATTTAGTCCACCAGGGTATCAATCTGTTTTTAGTGTCTACTTACCTTGATCTATCCCCTTTAAACACCTTTAAAACTCGGACTAGTGGACCCTCGGACTAGTGGACCCTTCCCGTTGATGCTGTTTGTGCCTCGTTTCCTGATTTCACTGTCCTCCCTGATCCAGCGTTTGAACTTGTTTTCCGATCCGATGACCCGTGCCCGGCCCAATCCATAATGTGGTTATTTTTTTTACAGTGGTCTGATATGGCGGATTTTAGGTTTTCCTGCAGTACTTTGTCTTTTTGTGTTCTGGTGAGTCTCCCTGATGTTTACTTTTCACATTCCTTTTGGTGTTCCTTTTTTCGGATGGCAAAAGGAGAAATTCAATTTGTCAACTGGACAGAGTTTATTTGGTCGAAATAAACTCTTTTCGGATGTGAAAAGCCCGGCCTGTTTTCCTTATGTATGATTTATTGCCTGATTTGGATTGGAATTCGTAGATGGTGTTGCATTTTTGTTCTTGTGGGATTTTATCTTTGGGGTGTACTAGCGGTTAGTGGAGTTTGGTCTATGGTTTGACTACAGTGCTTATGTTGTGTTTTTTCATGGCTCTCTGGATGGGTTCAGTTATTCCTCTAATGAATGGTAGTGTGACTGTGTTCTTCTGATCCTGCTGCCCTCTATTGGTTTGTTGTGTTTTTTGCCGGGGTTTGTTGGTTTTATTGTTGACTTGTTGTTTGCCTTTGTTTATGGCCCAGTTGGGATATTGACATTGTTTGAGTGCTTGTATGATGTGTCTCTCCTCCTCTTCCCTGTCGGTTTGGTCTGTTATGAGTGTGACCCGTTCGAATAATGTCCTTATTACTGAAAGTTTATGTGCAGTGGGATGTTCGGATGTCCAGAGTAGATATTGGTCGGTGAGCGTGGGTTTTCTGTATACTGTTATTTTGATGTTGCCATCTGCGATGTAGTGGATTTTAATGTCCAAAAAGGATATTGCTCCATCTTTCTCCTCCTTATGGGACCTGCCAGGTCAATCAGGCTGACCACGCCACAGGAAGTAACAGCTCATATATACGACACGTCACCACCAACACCGGTGACAGTTCTGAAGATGGCTCGCAGCGAGCAGCCGAAACATGTCAACAAGGTAAATACACTTTACTGTATTGTCTATAAAAAAGAACCCAAGAAGTTGAAGTATACAAGAAGACAAAATATTTGGTTTTATATTTGGGTTTGTTTTATTTGGGGTAATATCAAATGCAGAAGTATAGTGGATATTCAAGGGATCTTTTTGTTCAGTGTAATGACTATCAAGATATTATATATTAGTGTGTATATGGTTGTATGTATGGTTTCACAAGATTTTATTCTTCCATTCATGTTTGATAATGTAATATTTTCAGATAGAGGGCACTCGAAACTCTATGGGATATTTGCTGTTTTTAAAAGAAATATCCAAATGTAGAATCCACAAATGTTGCACCTTATCATTATTTGTTTGGCAAGTGTGTTGAGATTGTCTCAACATGAACAAGCTGAACATAGCAACGTAAAACTACGGCGGCCAACGGGGGCCAAACGCACTGCCCAGTGTGTCTCAGAGAAAACAACTTCAAGTACAGCTTTAAATTCACAAACTCAAACAAAAGTTTAAATGAGGTACAAACAAAGAATGTGGTGCAAATGAAGAAAAACGCACTGCAAGAAACAAAGACAAATGTATTACCATCAAATGCACTGCAAATAGAGAAACGAGGTAATGCACAAAACGATGAAAACAGCAACTGCAAACGAAAACGCTGCATAAAGAGTCACCACAATGGAAGTGCTCCAAACCTGCAGGGGGCGCTCTCAGTGTAACAGCTCAATGGAGAGAGAGAGAAAGACTCTGCCTATGAGTGAAACAGAAAATGGCCAACTGACGATAAACTACAGTGGGAACATATTATAGTAGGAATAAATTATTATGGTAATGTGGCTTTTTATTTGATTATATTCATATACTGTGTTTATAAATAATATAAATATCACTGTACAAGGATGTACCGCGTTGTACAGCGATTATTTATTAAATTGTAAATTGCATTGTACTTGAAGCTGTTTTCTGTAACTTAGACGCATTGGGCTGTTGCAGTGCATTTGACCCCCGTCGACCACTGTATAAAACAATTCAAAAAGTCAGCAGAATTATGTTCAGAACAAAAGGAACCAATAACTAAATAAATACTAACTAATAAAAACTAAATCAGCTATCTGACAGTTAAACAGCAGTTCCCCCCTCCAGCTCTATTCTAAACTATAGGCAGAATATTGTGATACACTTTATTAAATACATTTTATTGCCTCACATTGTTTATCATTTTGAAAATTTCAGCTCTTGATGTATAAGTTATTTGGAAACATCTTTAGTGTACCCTCAAATGATGTTTCATCTGCGTTCACTTGTTTACCCAGAGAAGTGTGTCTGCTGCAATGTGAAAAGATAATTGCAAATACTCCAGGGCTACGTGAAGCGAGCAACACACTGGTTATGTACTGGCTGCTGTTGGGTCACTGATCATTTTGGAGGAACATTTTGAGTGTGTCGGCTTTTCCATAATCTTGCTTTATCTGTGCTTTTCTGTTGTTCCATTAGGGATTAAGATCAGATTTCAGTGTTCAAGAACAAGAACTGCAGTTGCATCAAAAAATATGCAGGAAAAATAAATATTCAAAAACAGGCATTAAATCTACTGTAGTAATATCAACTTTGGGCTCGGTCCAGTGGATTGCTCTCTGTGCAGTGCTATGCTATCAACAATGTTGCTTTGCATTTGTAACAGAGGAAATAGTATTTGAGACAAACAAAATATTTGTCTTCTTAAAGGATCTTCTGTGATCGGTAAGGAACAAGTTGACCCGGTAGTTGTTGTGGAAAAATAGCCGCCCAAAGTGGTTTGCATTTCCATGGCAACGTGTGCAGGAAAGTACTCATATTTATGTAAACAGCAAAGTTTCATAATGAGATCTGATCTATAATTGGAGTACATTTAAATAAAGGTTTGTTTGACCTTCACCATCAAAAATAAATGCTATATGTATTCTCTTCAAATATGTCAAGTTTCATTTGTATTAATTGCCAATGTAAGACAGCAAATATATCTCTGTATGTAATTTTACCTGGATTTTGGTCATCATTCATATCTTTGTTTGTGAGTTTGAAAGCTACACAACTCTATTAAATGTAATTTTTTACATTTTTATTTTTTCACAATCCTGTGCTATTGCAGGATAGGTCCAAAGATGCCAGCTCCACCCTCAATTGGTCAGTAGAGACCAAAGACTGTATATATGAATGGACATGGTTCCAAATAGGAAGTGCACCAGGAGGCTCTTCTTC
Source organism: Taenioides sp. WSHXM2023 (assembly GCA_029959045.1). NCBI lineage: Eukaryota > Metazoa > Chordata > Actinopteri > Gobiiformes > Gobiidae > Taenioides > Taenioides sp. WSHXM2023. The sequence continues at coordinate 13,159,703 of CM057102.1, read as the reverse complement.
GGCTCCTTCTGACTCTGGCTCCCATTGACTTAGATTGGGGTCTTGTGGCTCCTCTCTCTGTAACTGCTGCAGTGACCCTCGGCATTTTGGTCTTAGAATGTTCGTATTAACCCGCTCTACATGATACTGATTTTTATTTCTCACTATTTTGTCCGTCAAAAAAATCCATATCAGTCCAATTCATAATATGAAGCCTGGCTCCAAATTCGCTCCTGTAACCGTTAGCATGGGGAGCTTCATTTGAGTGGAGCTGAACGCTATGGGTGACGTCACACTCGCTTAGTCCACTTCTTTATACTGTCTATGGTAGAGACTCATAAATATAGTTTTCTTTTCTTATGAGATATTCTTGGCCAGTGTAATCCTATTTTCAGGCTTGTGTGTCTTCTAACCAAGACTCCAGCATTCATCTCCACTTGGGCTGCTGGAACAAAAGGCCAGCGGGTTATCACAGTCATATCATATACCATTTGTGACACTTTAACATCTTTTAACAAAGGAAACACCTCCAAAGCACAGGCTGACCCACGTGCCCCGTGAGGAATAGCACAGGTTATCGGTGCTAAAGGAGAGGAAGGGTGCTGTTATGGAGGTAACATGTATGGCCCTGGCTGGTTCACATGTGGAGAGAGAGAGATGAAGAGAGAGAGAGAGAGGACAAGAGAGACAGACCGAGGGGTGGTGATAATGAGGCTCAGATATGTGCTCTCAGAAGACACTGCAGGCGCTACAGAGAAAGTGTTCTTGGCGTGAATAAATTAGCTTTAAAGGTGTAACATGTCAAATTAGCTGCATCTGTCGGCACTGGAATATATTATATAGTCTTAACCCTAGCAGTACTTCTGTGGATGTCAAAGTTAAGTTAAAGTTGGCGCCCCTCACAAAATGGTAGATAAATATGCAAATGTAATTTAGCCACCATTACCTGATATCTGACATTGGTGGAAAAAGAAATGAAAGGGGCTGTACCTGTTTCCTGTTTGTTTTGCCCAAATACAATTATATTGTCAAAGCAGCTCAAAGAGAAACTTGAGATGATCCAAACAGAACTGCCAGTTTGTTGCTTGTGTCTCTCAAATGTGAAGACATCTCCTCTGCAAAATTCTAGTAACATTCAGAATGAAATATATCTTCTTATACCTGAAATAAATAATAGTTTGTTGCTTCGATTGTTGATTCTGTAAACATCAGCACTGTTTCTCCCTTTATGTTTTTTCCCTCCTTTTTTTACGTATAACCCGCCATGTTTGTTACTGATGCAAACGGACCATGTGTCTCTCTGACTGGTTAATCCGCCTATCAAATCAGGGAGACCGGACGCAGCTCCAGATCCAGATTTTTTTACTGTCTACAAAATTGCTAACATGTTGCGTTTTTAGTTTTACCATGATGACAAAATTCTGCTCTAAGAATGTGTTAAGAAAGTCATTATCGATTCTGTTTTTCAGATTATTAAAAGTGTTAAAATGAGCTACTGCACATTTAAACATAAATCTGTCAAAATAAAGAATAAGGGAGCTAAATTACAATATCTTGCTATTAAAAGCTTACAATTACATTTTTATTCAATAACCAGTATTTTCATAGTTAGAAAAAACACTGTTATTTAACAGTTCTATATTAAATTGTGTCACTTTGAATATCCAAGACCTTCTGCATTCACCCAATCTGCTTTGATAAAGTCTTACTCGCTAAACGCTCATGGCAACAGCTATATTCATTTTGGAGTTAAATAATTTGTATTTGATAGATACTCCCCATCTTTCCTCATTTTGGAGATGGCACCATTTGCTGTGTAGCCCACTCAGGGAGTTATTAGATAAGAATAAAACGTGTTTTAGATTGGGCAGCTTGTCTTAAATATTTGATCAATTTTGAGATTTCAGTAGAAAATGGCTCCCTATCTGAGCCTGAAACATTTGCATTGTTACCCTCTGGTCATTAATCTAGCTTTAAGTGCACTATTATGTTAGTGTTATGATCAGCCTTATTTTCTATTTTATTCTCATTTTGATTATTTGCACAACACAGCTCTAGTCAGAAGGGGTAGTTTAGACACAAATAAGTATTATTTACCTTGATCGCTGTCTTAAAGCTGCAATTTAAACATTTTGCAAGACGCGAGGCACATGTTGAATTTGAAGAATGGATGGTATCGAAGTTGTTTTAGGAATTCAAAGTTGCGTTATGTCTCCTATGATAAAACATATATTTAAAGGACCCATACATTACTTCCTGATCTATGTTAAAATGTTGTTTCCTCATCAAATACATACCTGAAGTTGTGTTTTGTTCCATTCGCAGTTCACAGAGGTTTTCTCTAAAACTGAAAACACCCTCTGTCACCTTGTGATGTCATGTGGTTATTTCAGGAAGGTGCTCCACTGTTTTTGAACTCCATACACCTTCACTAGAATCATTTGGATATTTTCAGGCCTAGAATAGCCATTCTCTACTGAACAAAAAATAAAAGGTAGCTGTTGTCTCATCGCTTCATGACATCACAAGTTGGAACAGAGCATTTTGAGCTTTGGAGATGCAGACAGACTAATCGAGTCAGTTTTGTGTAATATATGACATTTAAACATTTTTCAAGAGACATGTTGAAATTGAATAATGGATAGTATCAAAGTTGTTTTAGGGATGTAAAATTGTGTTATATATCTCCTATGATAAAAATATATATTTAAAAGGCTGCAAACAAGTTGAAAATAAAAGAAAGTTGCAGTGTAATCTTTCATACTAAATATATATTGACATTTCTCCACTTTAAAATTTTACAGTCCATCTTCTGTAATACTAACCTCAACCAAGACTATGACACATTTAAAGGTCCTATTTACTCTTATCAACTTTAAATCATGTGAGAATGTTGTTATATCAAAACATATGTGGAGTTGTGTTTTGTTTCATTTACACATGTTTGACTGATCCTGGTTTATTAGTCTGTCTGTATCTCCAAAGCTCAAAATGCTCTGTTCCACCTTGTGATGTCATGTAGTGGTAGTTTTCAAGTTAACAGTTACCTTTTACCCTTTGTTTAGGAGAATTTAGAAATTCCAGGGTTGAAATTATCCAAATGATTCTAGTGAAGGTATATGGAGTTAAAAAACACAGTGGAGCACTTCTTCCTGTATTACCACATGACATCACAAGGGAGAGAAGAGTGTTTTCTGTTTGAGAGAAGAACTAAATATGAAGAGTTTGTGTGTTAAACAGGTGTGAATGAAACAAAACACAACTCCAGGTATGTTTTTGATGAGTAAACAACAATTTCAACATAGATCAGAAAATAACATATGGGCGCACATCTTGTTTAGGCATACTGTTTACTCATTGCCTATCTATAGCATTGTAGGGTAGGGCTAGTTTCTTGTCTTGGTGAATTTGCTGTCATTCTAAATATATTACAAATCAATTATACTACCAGAACTAGCACTTCAATAGCTATACTCAAAAATATTGTCAGTTTATGTGGTTTAAGTGTTTCTACAGGAAGCTAAATGACGTGAAAGTCTCCTGGCATTTGTACATGTAATGGGTGATTAAAAGCATGGCGAGGACGTGCACTCAGAGCCAGGCCTGGACATGTGCTAAGTGCACTTAACGCTCTCCTCGTGGACATTGTGCTCAGCACTTTTGAACAATCAGCTCTACGGTCACTCTAGTCACCAACAACATCTAAAGAGCATATACTTGACTTTACAGTATTCATCAAAAAAGCACTGGATAATCAGAATGGGGTTAATGAGGCTGACAATGGCTGTTTTGCTACTGTGCAGACTTGCCTCTCCACTGATCTGAGGGCTCATTTATAAAGGACTGCATAGGAGTTGTCCTAAGCTAGTGTGTAGGCCTAGTGGCCACCAGAGGTGTGCACCACGCAAACTCCAAATTTAGAAACCCCTCTGCGCGCACTCAACCACGCAATCTATGCTTTATAGATCCCAGCGTGCAGCTAGAATCTGCGCACATGAACCCTCGCCACGTCACGCCCTCTCCACACCTCTACTTCACCATAAAAGGAGCAAAGTGACTCGTGAATGAGATTTACCTAAACACGAGCCGATAATCAGTGGGTTTGACTGAGACACGCGGGACAGAGGGAGGGGGAGACACTCCATGCAGCACCGCACAGTGGTGTCACAGGCTTAAACAAGGTTTTACAAGTAAATACAAAACTAAAAGTGACAGCAATGACTCATCTCTTAATTTAATAATATTTCATAATATTTAGATAGCACATCTTTGCAGATAAAGCCAATGTGTTTTCTCACTGTGTTTCAAGAGTTTTATCGCTATATTTTTAAGTATGTCTCTGATATGTGCATGGGGATGGCCCTGTTTATGCACATATACATATATGTACTGTACATATACAGTATATATGTGCACACAGTGGTCTGAATGGTCAAAGGAGGGGGCTATGAGCGCGTACGAGAAATTCAGATGCCCTCCCTGGGAGAGTGAAAAGAGTGAGGACCCAGCGGCCAGGGGATGAGCGCTTCTGTGGACAGAACACAGATTTAGCATGTAACACATCAGATACATATCGGGCGCTGTTATTCTGCCAATAAAAGTCCACATGAAACATCCAAACTCTGCTTACCTCTGTGGGTGTACAGGCCTGGGTCTTACCTCTGTGGGTGTGCTGGGCTGGGTCTTACCTCTGTGGGTGTGCTGGGCTGGGTCTTACCTCTGTGGGTGTACAGGCCTGGGTCTTACCTCTGTGGGTGTGCTGGGCTGGGTCTGGATGGGCACAGGCATTATTGTGTTCTTTATACAGACAGAGAGCAAGCTCTCGTTTACAAGAGCTCCCCGTTACACAAAAATGTAGGGAATATTTTGAGTTCGGGTCAGGTTCGGCCACTAGGCTTCGTGTTATGCGCAGACTTGGGGCACTCTGTCCCACGGTGCTTAAAGACAAAAGTAAAGAGTTGAAGTTGTGTTTAGCCCCAGTGTGTCATTAAACCAAAGCTTCCTGTGCTTTGTCCGAGGAAAGAGTCTTCCCTCAGGTCCGGTCATTATTTCATCCTTTCTGTGGTGGCCAAACCACAAACTGTGTTCTATGGAAGTCTACAGTCACAGCGTCGACTGCCGGAGATCCAGCACTGCACCAGGGAGGTGCACGCACTCGTATCAAATGTATAATATTGTCGAGAATAAACAGTGGAATAAACAGCCCTTGTCCATGTTTTGGCTAATCTGAATGTAATTCTTTTATATACGTGAATTTTCTGATGATTTCCGGTTCAAACACTTCTCAAACTCTTTTCACTTCTGCTTCTCTCCACGAGTGTCGCTTTTTCCCCGTGTCTCCAGACACAGCAGAGTCCGAGGAGTTTCAGAAATCCCTTGGTTGGCGTAAAGAGTGCCTATATAATGCTATAAGCAAACTTCATAAATGAGGCCCCTGGTCTGTAACTTGGCCTGATGGCGTCACCTTCTTTTCTCTGTGGAGATACATTTAAAGGGCCCATATTACACTATTTTCTGCTATATGTTGACTTATGACTTAAAGAGTCAATTTTGCATAGTATAGGACTTTTAAGAAATATTCCCCTGAGTAACACATACACAATTTTGACAACTTCTCTTCTTGTTCTTTCTGCTGGTCAATACTCCAATTATGTACTTGTCTATTTTGATTAAATGCACTTTGAAGGATTCATAAAAGCCTGTGGATGGTGCAGCTGCCACTGTTTGCTCTGCTCTGGTGTGGTATTGATAGAAATAGATGAGGTTCTAATGGGAGCCAGCCACCGGTAGTCCTCAATCCTCTGTAAGACATGGGCTTTCTATACACACAGTTTGTCCACTGCCTCTGCTTATTGAATGGTTACGGCTGCTAAGATTTATAATGTGCAGATGGTCGGACTAGTGCATATAGACAGAATGGATTGAAATCTAACCAAAAACGGATTTCTCGTCTTGGTCCCTGGAGCTTCATTACTGCATACAGAAGTGAAATAGTGTTTGAGCGTGTAATAGTACAGAGTGAAGAGAGCAGGGAGAGCGAAAGAGAGAGTGAGGATCTTTATGTCACACATCTTTCAAGTGAATATTAGATTCTGCATACAGTGTTTGCCTGTGTCATGTAACTGGGAGAGGTTAGCAAACATTTAAAGGGGATATGTTACGCTATTTTCTGATCTGTGTTCCTCATCACAAACATGCCTGGACTTGTGTTTTGTTTCATTCAAACAACACCAAATCCTGCATATTTAGGCTAAGTTCTTTTCTCAAACTGAAAACACGCTGTTACACCTTGCGATGTCATGTGGTAATACACAGAGTAATCCACGTTTTTAAATTCCATACTTCCAACTTGAAAACTAGCACTACATGACATCACAAGGTGGAACAGAGCATTTTGAGCTTTGGAGATGTGGACAGACTAATAATGCAGGATTACTCAAACATGTGTGAATGAAACAAAACAAAAACAAAACAACTCCAGGTGTGTTTTGAGGTTACAACATTATAACCTGGCTTAAAGTCAAATTTTGTGTAATATAAGACCTTTTCAGGGTACAACTTATCTGTCTCTAGGTTTGGTCGATCTTGTGATAAAAATCTAATTGTGATTTCAACCATTGCTATTTTTGTCATATCTATTTTTCCCTTCTGGTATGGTTTTCAGGTCATTAGATGTGTGTTATTGCTTAAATCCATGTGAAACCACATTGCTTTAGTCAAATAGGCACCTCAGTTTTCGTAGTTGGTGTAACAGGTGATCTGCTAGTAATCCTGTGAAAGTTCATTCTGGACCCGCCTTGTAATTAGTGTGAACCCGGTGTAAGGCTTTCAGTGAGTGTCAGGTGGAATTAACCATTACAGTGATGTATGAATTCTCAGAACAAGCAGATCAAATAAAATGTAATATAAAGACTGTACATGAATCGATGCATTTGTGATATGGTTCTAATAAAAAATGTGATCATATTTTTTTTGGCTTATCGACCACATTTCCTTTCCCCAAATATTTTATATGTTTTTCTAGCAAATCTTTTATGATCAACCCAGTGCAAGTTTGTGTATTGGAAGGAACAAATAAAACCACAATACAGTAACAAAGCCAATATCTGTATGCATAGGCGAAAGCAGTTCAAAGTGTACATTTTATGAGGATCCAGCAGCTTTCACATTTGAGAGAAGACTATCTGTGAATCCTATGCATTTTAGAATATGCCTGTAGTGGTCTAAACTACAGGGCTAATTTTGTGGATACACACAATATTTTGCTGTTTGCAGTGTACATTCTATTGCGTTTAATTGTAATAATAGTTGTAGCTTTTCAAATGGAGATTTCAATTCGATTGCAACATACCCAACATTAAAGAGAGTACATTTTCACATGCAGTATTTTGTATATGAGAGAGAAGCCTCTTCGTGACAACTTTATAAACACAAGCTTTTCACAGACATATCTTTGATTAACTTTATGCTCAAAGTAATATCCGGTGAGAGGATCCAGTAAGTAGACACATCCACTCCTAAATGAGTGCAGCTATACCGTATATGAAGTCTGTGACTGCACTGAGGAGTAAACAAATGAGAGAAGAAGCTGTCTGTGCTGTGGAGCCCGGGGCCAGTGTTACATAGATGCTCATATACTGTGTGTACTGCTACTGCAGAGGCCTGAGAGAGTCGTACAGATGAGATTAAAAAACACAGCAATATCTTGTGTTGACTGAAGAACACAAATGATATATACGTGCAATTAATAGAACTTTTCCAATATACAAAAAGACAAATTTGCCCAACTTTTCTGGGGTTATTACTTTGCGTGGAAACTTCCATAGTATGCCATGAACCTGTCTCTCTTGTATTCATGTATATCAGAGTATGGAATGTCAAAAATACATACATACGTATTGAAAAAGGTAATAGTTCTTCTTTGCTTGTTTCTGACCCCTATTGGCTGAAGTCCATATTGGCGCTTGTTGTAGTCCACAGTACGTCTATGGATCTTGCAAAAATATTTAGAATTGCACATAACTTCAGAAACTCATAAAATCTCCCTTTACTGAAATGTTATAAATATGCAGTCATTATTTTTGTGTACAGACTGCGCTGTTCAGTCTTCGGAGTCTTATATTGCGAGCCGCGCTAAGTGAATTATTGTTGCAAATCTTATCTGTAAAAGAGCTGAACCAGCATAATCACTCATAATCACATTCTAGCTGCTGTCTGAGGAGAAACTTCCTACATAACTCATGTACTAGTGACTCATATTATAAACTACAACAGTCACGTTCCTTGAGTCATTACTTAGGAAAATTCTACATGATATCACAGTAAATTGACCATAACAATCAGACAGTTTTCTCATTAAAAGCTCCTTGATTTTTATCTGTCTCACCGCGTGTATTTTGTGCGTGTTCGCTGTCATTAAGTCTCATTAAGCTCTGATAAATGGTCTCAACTGGTCTATTATTTTTTCAACACTTTTATTGCTTTTTGTGTTATAATTCAAGTCATGTTAGAGAACAGAAAAAAAGAAAATCATATAGGGCGGGGCAGTTAATCACATTTTAATCAAGACATCAAGATTCAGTCAATGATCAGCTTGGATATTTTTTTTTAATTGAGAGGTCCACAGCCAATCAAGGAAAAGAATGTGGTTTGGAGCAGAGTTGATTATAGTTTTTAGATTTTACATGGTAGTTATATTTTTATGTTTAGGAAATTCATATTGAAAACTATATATATTCTTGGTTTTTAATAAGATAACAATAAATATTTGTATAAATTTTTTTCACCAAACCCTGTTAGGCGCAAATGACTCACTTTGGGGCATTGAGTTGCCAGCTAATAAAGGAATGACTAATGTATCCTCATCTTAAAGGTCCACTATGTAACTTTTCTTGTGGAAGGTTTGCTGGATTGTAGACTTGGTATGGACAAATCATGATTCTTTTCCTCATATTGCTCGATCCTGATTCTCGATTCTATTTTGTTGTTTTTTTTGTCCTTTTAAAAACAAAATAAAAAGGTTTCAGTATTGACTTTATGAACATAAACAATGCAGACTGTTAATATATGCCATTTAACACAAAAAATATAACATTTCTTCCGCAAAATTTTGACCTCTGCTCCAAACCACATGCTGACAGAGTATTGGCTTTAGACCTCTCAATTTAAAAACCCAAACCATATTATTGACAATTAGACATTACTGCGCACTCCTACTGAATTGTCTCCAAGGAGATACTATTTGTCAACAATGTTCCACAGTATAGGACTACACGTGAAATTGTTTTAGCCACTCTGACCTATTCTTTAACCTATTCTCTTGAGAATTAGATTGAAAAGACATACACCTATACTGAGATTGTCGGTTCAGTCTATCAGCATCACACGCTGTTGTTGTGTTCATTAGCAGGACACTTCTCCACCCTGTGACTGCCCTGTGGCTGCACAGAGCTTCACAGAAGAGCAAACTTGACTCTTGTGATCTTTAAGACACGTTATAATGCTGTTACCGCATCAAAAACATACCTGCAGTTGTGTTTTGTTTCTTTCACACACGTTTGAGTAATCCTGCATTATTAGTCTGTCGACATCTCCAGAGCTCAAAATGCTCTGTTCCACCTTGTGATGTCATGTCAATTTCAGGGACTGAAGCACTTCCTGTATTATCAAATGACATCACAAGGTTGAACAGAGCATTTTCTGTTTGAGAGTTTGAGAGAGCTCAGCCTAAATATGCCGGCTTTGTGAATGAAACAAAATTCCAGGTATGTTTGTAACGAAGACAGCATTATAACAGATCAGAAAATAGCATAATATGGGCCCTTTAAAGAGATTAATTTAGCTTGTGCCTTCATGTGTTTGGCTGTTCCATATATAATAAATGTACCTTGTGTAAAAGCTGTACATGAGCAGTCTAAGCGTATTTGCTGTTAATACATTCACTCTTTTCACCTCAGACATGTGTCGCTGCCTGGTATGATTGAGCACACATCACATCTCCATACAAGGCACCGAACTGACCTTTTGTTACGAGCTTTGATTTTATCATTGACGTTCTGTTCATGATTTCAATTAACGGCCATCAGCTCAGCCCACCCCGCACAGTGTAGTTTCTTTCATGATGGAAACCACTACGCTCTCCCCTCAGCCCAAAGTCACCTTCCCCAGTCTCACCCATTCGTTCAGACATGTTTTGGACCCAGTTTTCTGACAGTGGAGCGCGCTAATCCGTTGCTATGATTTGGTGACAGGCGAAGTGCTAATCCTCCAGTGATATTCAGTGCCAGAGAGGGCTGCTTAATCCTTTAGCGAGGGTCAGATGTGGAGAGAGATGACGCTAACTAAACGCTTTCTAAGAATTTTGAGTCCCGTTTCATAATCCAAGCACCCTGTATTAGCACAATTGAACAATGCTATTAGCCCTCGTGACACTTTTTGATGAAGGGTGCCCAACCTGCCTGTCTCCATGAAAGTGATTACGCTTGCTTCATGGGATGTTCACAGTTTGGCAGTAAATACATCTATTGCCAGGGAGACAAGCAGATGACGCCAGTGGGTCAGTTACAGGTCAGATCTCTGGAGAGGTGGCCCTGCATGTTTTTTCAAGGTTTTTATGACAATCAACACACCTGTAATTACCTTAATTAACACACCTCTATTTAATCTTTGCACTGTTTCTCCTTACTATTTCTTGTATATAGCTGATATATATTTGCATTACTGTATTTTTATATATTGTATTATTTTTACTAATATTTTTGCTACTTATTTTGAATGTATTATTACCATTTATATTCTTGCTCTTTGTTATTATATTATATTGTGACGTGTGAGTTACTGTGTCCAAATAATTTCCCTTGTGGATCAATAAGTTTGTCTCAGTCAAAGTCTTAAGTAACTGAATAAATGCAAGATAGACAAGTCACTGTCTTATCACACAAAGTTCAGATGGCAATGACTGACAGTTAGATCGATCAATCAGAGAAACACTTGGTTCATTTGTTTCGGACTTCTGCAGAATCAACAGGAGAAGCACTGACACTGTTAATCTGAGATGAGAGAAGATTGATTTTGTTCTAAATAATAGACAAAGACAACTGAGCTTCTGACCTGATTGCACCACTCTGTATGAGAATGTCCTGAGCCGCACGGGAGGAACTGACTGACTATATACTGTCTATATTTCAAACTGACCCATTTAAAGCTGCATTGTGTAACTTTTCTGGTGGAGGGTCCGTCAAATGCTTTTCTCCGTGGAGATGTTATTGATTTGTCTGGAAAGTTTCACAGTATGGCATTAAACCTTTGTATCCTCATGAAGACCAAACCAGACCAAGTTACAGGTCAGAGCTGTGGAGAGGCAACTCCGCTCACAGTCAGAATGCCAGTTTCTCTAGGTATTTTTGAGCTATAAAACCACCTGTAGTTAATAAATGTAAAGTAGACCCATTTAATGTCATACTGTGGAACATTCCAGGCAGAGCAATAACATATCCATAGAAACAAGCAGGTGATGGACTCCCAACCTAAAAGTTACACTGTGCATTTTACGTTCACACTGAAATATGAACTTCACCTAATGTCAAATTCACATGTATTCTCAGGTGGCAGACCCCGAAACCAAAAAGTTACATAGTGCATTGTTGTGATCTAAACTATAATGTGCCAACAGTATTTACTTAAGAGGAGACTTGTTCAAATATAAAGTTTTCTTTGCTCCATGTGTTTGCTCCATTTTCCTCTAATGTACTCGGAAATCACTAATCACAGCCAATATTCTCAGCAGTTTTCTAGTGCTCTAGTACTTTGTGTTGAATTGACTTTACTGTCAATATAATCCCCTTTTACAACTGAAAATGGTCTATGTGTGAAAGTAATTATAATCCTTTTAGCTCCAACTGCTGCTGCTTATCACCCACTTGTGTAACCTAAATATGTACTGTGCAGCCAGTGGTACCAAACATCCACACAGGTCCAGAAAAAAAATTACTCTGAATAGTTTAAATGGTTTCATAACATTCTAGTGTTAATACAGGCTAACAGGCAGAATGACTTCCTGGAATAAGCTGAGTTATATAGAGATAAAAGCGGCCCCATGCTGGTACGGTGTGGGCAACAAGAAAAGACATGAGGCTTAGTCGTGTGCTCTGCTTTCAAGGCTAATTACACAAAGTTAAAGTTGTGCGTAATCTCTTTTCATTATCCATTCTTGAAGTCATTTATTATTATACAAATAATAAGGTAACTATACAGAGTGTGCATGTATTTAGGCCTGTCATGATAATTACTATATAGATTTTATATTCAATATATGAAAGATGGAATAATATACAGTATTTTGAGGTTCAGTATTTATCATGGGTAGATTTTCTTTGTAAATGAGGAGATTTGGAGTATTTTTTTTATTTTATTTTATTTATTTATTTTGTACTACAGTAACTAACTTCTATGACTAATTATTGGTTCATTCTGCTATTTATTTGTTGCATTGTGTAACATGCTATTTTCCATGTTATTGCTTTATCTGGAATGTTTCACAGTATGGCATTAAACCTTTCTGTCTTCATGGAGACCAAACCAGACCAAGTTGCAAGTCAGATCTGTGGAGAGGCGATCCCGCTCAAAATCAGAATACTTTTCTAAGTATTTTCGAGCTATAAACCACCTGTAATTGAATAAATGTGAGGCAGAGCTGTTTAATGTCATACTGTGGAACATTCCAGGCAGAGGCATGACATATCCATAGAAACAAGCAGGTGATGGACCCCTAACCAAAAAGTTACATAGAAACTATGAAATGGTTTACTGAGATTATCTTGCATTATTGTTATTGTGTCAGTGGCAAAAACAACTAGTTTCAGTATTATCGTTTATCACAGTATTTATCTGTAGCAATATATCCACTTCAAATGTATTTAGTTATCGTGACAATCCTTCATGTATACATTGTTTTCTTATATTTTAGATTTAATTTTATAACTAAGCAGGCAGAACTTGGTAAAGAACTTGTCAACAGCTGGACTCTATCTCTGCATGTTCTAGCTGAGAAGTAAATGCCCAGTCCAGTCGGACACAAGCTTGCAGTCTATCCTTCCACAATAACTGACCTTAAAAGCAATTTGTCTTATAAAAGAGGTTCTTTTTACTTTGCTGGGGCAAGCTCCCACAAACATACCAGGATAAATTACCATTGAGTCTTCAATCTGAAACATTGCCGGGGTTCAGGTGGATCTTTTATTGAAAAATGTTTTGTTTTTTATGTTTTGTGAGTGAGATAAAAGAGCATGGATGCATTCAGATTGACTGCTTTAGGTTGTTGTCCGACCCAACCACATCTCTCACTGTTGTGTCCTTGCACTCACTTCACTTTGCTTGGTGTTTATTAAAATGTTTGTATATGGGCACAGACTGGCAGCTTCACTTGTGTCTTTCAGCCCTGGAGCAGCTGAGACTTACTAAAAGGGCAATTGCCAAGTGAATGAAGAATACAACTAAACTAAATAGAACGCACCAATGCTTATAGAAACATATAGAAGCATATTTTTCCTATACACTGAAGGGGCACTATGGAAGCTTTAGGTGGAGGGTACGAAACCTTCTATTTTGCATGGAGATATTTACCCATTGTATATATGAATGAACATAGCTAACCCGCTAGCCGCCGCAATCCAAATAGGAAGTGTTCATGGGGGTGCTTCCGGCTCCATCTTCTCAGGCTCCTATTGACTTTACATTGAAAAAACTGCGACAGGGAGCCTTGTCATTTTGGTGTCCGTATTAACTCACTCTACATGAACCTGGTGTTTTAATTTTGCTATTTTGTCTAATATGGAACTTGGCACCAAATTCGTCCCTATAGCTGCTACCCTTGTGAACTTGACAACATATTTATGAGAAAAGTAAGCGACAGACCCAGCAAATTTATATAGTGTTAGTAAAAACAAAAGTGTTACATGATTCTGGTGCAACACACAATTGCATTTCATGTAGTCTACAAGGATGGTGTGAAAAAGGCCAGCTCTAATGCCACATGAAGACAGTGTGTGCCACTGACCAACTCCACATTTAAGCCTGGGGAGAGAGAACAGACTCACCCAACTGAGCTCCTCTGGCTCTAGTCTGGAGGTGTTGCAAAAATCATCTAAAAATAACACCACAGCATAATACAAAAGCAGCCATGTGAATAGAGCCCTAAATTATGTGAAACCGTGCGTAATTATTTGGGAAAATTGCTTCAAATTACTTCCAAATAAAATACAACCGCGCTTGGATATTATCAAAGGACATTCCGCTGGCTGTTATTCTTTGTTTCCATGGAAAATTTTGGAAAAACTGAAGAAGACAACAGTTAGTCAAAATGTCTTGTTTATTAGCTTGCATGCTGCGTTCCAAATTAGACCCCGTTTTCCACTGTTCTCATTTCCTCGGAAAACCTAAGACGCATCGGTTTGAATCAAAAAATCAAGGGAGGGCTTAAATCAATATTACCGATCAATACAGCACCATATAATTGCAACAGGGCCCCTACCAGGATAGTACAAATGCCTCCCCAGGGCGCTGTGGTCATCGTAAAAATGTTGACAGCAAGACACCATCCAACAACAGCCAGCTTCTCTCATTTTATTTTATTTTTAGAGATATAAACTACAAGTAAGTTAACTCCTGACCTTTGAGTGGCTGTATCATTTGTAATTTAGACTGATGGCAACAGCAACAACAGGATATCTGATCCTTTTTCCATGATTATTTGCCATTCTTTCTATTTGTATGCATGTATATAGGTATGCTTATATTTGTACAAGGACAGTGCACAATAATACATTAACCAAGACTAGTGTCATAGGAAAGAGGTGGGAGCCGGGTTATAGCGTGAATGCTAATTTAGTCCCTGAGAAAGCTGGTGGAAATACTGGAAGTGAAGATTAAATGTTCGTAGATAAACCACAAATTCACAAAATTATGTTAAAGGTCCTATAGTACACAAAATCTTGGAAGTTTTAAGCCATTTTATGATGTTCTTACCTCATCAAAAACATACCTGGAGTTGTGTTTTGTTTGAGTAATATTATTGTATTATTATTATTATTGTATTATAATTGTCTGTATTATTAGTCTGTCCACATTTCCAAAGCTAAAAATGCTTTGTTTCACCTTGTGATGTCATGAAGCGGTAGGTTTCAAGCTGAAATAGTCTTCTAATGAGGATGTATGATGTTTAAAAACAGTGTAAAGCTTCCTGTATTACCACATGGCATCACAAGGTTTATTTTCCGTCTGAGAGAAGAACAGAATATGCAGGTATGTTTGCATGTTAAACGTGTGTGAATGAAACAAAACACTAGTCTGGGTATGGATTGGATGAGGAAACAACATTATAACATTGATCAGAAAATAGAGTAATATAGGCCCTATTACATCGGGTATTCTAAACCAGCATAGACCCATACACATAACTGTTACCTCTTCCCCTTAGCCTCTCTTGTTTAGATATCAGCCACTTGTTTGTCAAACATTTGTGTATGTCTTTATTTAAAATATACAGGCCCCTTTGGATTTCCTTATATACATTTAAATATGTTTTTCTATGATTATTTGTATGGAAGTGGCAACAAGTCTTGAATAATGCTTATGCCTAATCTCATTTGGTGAAAGGGGAAAACAGTATTGGGATGGTACACATATACCATGAAAAATGGATGAGTTCCTACCTTCCCCAGACTAAAATTAGACAGAAACCCTATATAGTGGGTGTCCTTCAAGTAGCACTCTGATTTATAAGCAACAACACAAGGAGGAAGGTGAGAAAGATTCCACTAAAAATGGTATGGATTCGTAATGTCAGTCGGGAGAGCGTGCAAAATCTGATTATTCTGTTAGCGGAGAGTCGAAGCAGCTCATTGAGGTTTGTGGTGACTGAGCCTGTCCTTCAATAACAATGCTGTGAGAGGGAATAGAGAAGCGTAAAGAATCATCTGTAATGTTTGAGGAATTTTGATACGTGATTCAACACAGAAAGGAGATGCAAGACGGAATGTTAAAACAGAAAAGTTATGTTACAAGTAGTTCAAAGGTTTCACTTGAAGTACTCACTCATAAGTACTACTTAGTGAAGTGTGGCATTTCTGATAGGGCTTCTAATATTGGGAAAATATGCTATTTTTCTGACAGTATTTTCAGTATTGCGACTGTGATTAGATTCTGTTTGAAGTTCATATATTAAACACATCCAGAAGTTGTTTTTTTGGTGGGGAAAATAGTGGTACTTGAATAATGGCAGCCTTCGCGATTTACTAATTACGTCCATTCAAACTGTGATTTCTATTTGACTGTGATTAATCTTGCCCTAATTTCTAATCCTCGTTAAAGGGTCAATATTATGTATTTTTCTGATCTATGTTATAATGTTGTTTCCTAATCAAAAACATACCTGGAGTTGTGTTTTCTTTCATTCATGTTTAACACACAAATCCTGTATATTTAGTCTGACTTCTCTCAAACAGAAAACACTCTGTTCCACTTTGTGATGTCATCTGGTAATGCAGGAAGCGCTCCACTGTATTTTTAAACTCCATACACCACCACTAGAATCATTTGAATAATTTCAGCCCTGGAATTGCCTGTCTACTGAACAAAACATAAAAGGTAGCTGTTAACTTGAAAAATACCGCTTCATGACATCACAAGGTGGAACAGAGCATTTTGAGCTTTGGAGATGTAGACGGACTAATAATAAAGTGTTATTCAAACATGTGTGACTTAAACAAAATACAACTCCAGCTATGTTTTTGAGGGGGTAACAAGATTATAAGATAGCGTAAATGCTGTGTAATATACGACCTTTAAATGGAGACATGAGACAGAGATTAATCTCAGTATAAAAATGAATTGCCTAAATTTGGTAAACATTTTGGTGTAATGTCTATAGTGTCTGAATTGTTTTGAGTTATTTTCTTTAGTATTTGATTTGGTATAGATCTAATCCTGGAGGATAGAAGCGCTGCCCACCGACCATTCCTGAATTTAAATGACAATATTATCAATTTGATATAATTCTTCTCAGACAAAAAGGCTTTACTCTAAGATAACAGCCTGGAGCTACACCTCTTGACTCCACTGCTAACGCGTCTGTCATTCTGTCAAAACAGTTTCAAATTCATTATTATAAATGAAATGTTAGCTGCACTGGAATTAGTATTACAACTGTAGTCAAAAATCGTTTTATGCTATCATTCCTAACTGAGCCTGCTGCACCTATGTAAATGAGTATGCTAATGGACTTTTTCCCATACGTAGGTGTCTTCCACATACATATTTGATGTCGCTACGTGGAATAAAATAAAAAGTACAAACCCAGCGGCCAAAAGGTTCCTGAGGTTGCCTGAAGAATAAGGTGGACTTGGACGTCACAGAACAGTTAGTACAACTACTGTGGGCAAGGATCAAATGAAAAACATGAGAAATATATACATGAAGGTTGGATCTGTTTGTATGCAGAGAAACATACATATTTATAAGTTTTCTGTGCCATGTAGCAGCATGATAAAAATATGTGCATTCTGTTTGCTTATATTGTTTGTGAGGAGCGTAATGAAAATTGTAATTCTCCCTAATTAAATTTCAAGTGGGCGTTTAAAGTGACAACACAAACGGCAGTAACTTAATTTAATGTAATTCAGTGGAACTTTCTACAAGTACTGGCGCAGTTTAATTATAATAATAAATAAGAATGGTTTATATGACGTGTTTATGAGCACGTATACTATTACTAAATCAGAGCTTTAGTTTGTTCATTCACAAGGGAACAGAAAGCGTTTTGTGGTACTCTCAAAAATGAAGATCAAATTAGACAAATTAGAAAAGCTATCTGAAATAAAATCTGCACAACCTTGATCATCAAATAACTACACAAAATCATAAAGACTTGTTTTACATTTGAACGTATTTATAGACAAAAAATGCAACTTGTAAAACATTTTTTCTTGTCTAAATAATCCAAAATGTTACTCTAACCAATCACTGGTTTTGGGTGTTATACTGACTTGTCTTCATGGAAATATTATTGCTTTGTTTAAAATGCTCCACAGTACAGACTCAACCTATCTATCACGAGAGAGACGAGCAGGTTACAGCACTACGCTGCATTACGATTCAGATCTGTGGAGAGTCGTCCTTATTCACAGAAGGAATTATTGTATTTTTGAGCAAAAGAAACACCCACAGTGAATAAATGCTAGATGGATATGTTTAATGTCATACCATGGAACGTTTCAGGTAAAGCAATGTTAAAGAAATGTTGCGCACTGCACCTTTAAAGCTACAATCTTCAAATCCAGTAGATTACAGTCCAGTAGATTACAGATGTGAAACCCGCTCCCCCTCCTCCTTCACCAGGCTCACCTTTGGTCTCAGGTCTTCTTCTATCAGACCAAAGCTGGCACACTATCAGACTGCAGTAAACTAGATAGCATCTACTGGTGATATGTGAGTCTACAACAGGAGCGGGTCAGCCAGTCTAATTACTGATGGTAGCTTTAAGGTAGATTGTAGTTAGAAAACAGAGAAATATATGCATGTTTTGCACCAGTTGTCCTTCCTTCACTTACCCTAGCTTGGGAATTCCATTGAAGTAAGAATTTATTACACTTATGCACACCTTGTTTGTCAATAAAATGCAAATTGCCCTTAATCAAACCTTGCAGTGGGCGTTTGAATGTGAATAATATTATGACAGTTACATGACACATAGCAAATAAATAAAATAAAATCAGATTCCGTGGTACAAATTATTCACATTATTTACAGTATGTCCTCACCACTCAAGCTGTTGCAGAGGGCGGCACGTGTTTTCGTTTTGTTTTTCTTTCAGCAGGTTGCGCACTGGTCCTCCCTCTGTCTATCAGCAAACACTGACTAAGTATTAAGCGGACTTGTCTCAATCCTGACACCGCAAGTCCACTAGAGAACCACCTCCCCTCTCCTCCTTCTCCCCCTCTCCTCCCCCGCTCGCCTCGCCACATCCCCGCCGTAGGAGACAGAATAGAGCGCGCATGATGGCCCACGGTAGAGACATGGGCACTGGTGCAGAAAGAGGCGCTTTTAATTGGCGCGCGTATGAATGTGCGATCGCTAATTAGCCGCGGAGAACATGCTTTTCGACTTTTTCCAGATCCCCGGCAGCATCCTGAAAACTCCGCTGACATTTTGCACTCGGCAGGGCGGTCGGTGGGTGGGTAGGTGGGTGAGTCGATTGGGTGTGCTTGCGCGGCGCTGAAAATCCAAGAATTGAAGTGAAAATGCATGGGGCTTGTTAGTGTTTGTTTGGAATACATGGGGAGATTGCTGATGTGTGCGCTCAATGTAAAAAAAAAAATATATAATAATAATAAAATAAAACAGGAAAATCCCATTGGACTGCCAGTGCATAGAACATACAGAAGCACACGCGGCATCAAAGCCTAAGAGTGCAGGGCTCACATGGCAGGAGTCACCGGGGCTTTGCTTGCATTAAATAATATGAATTAAACACCAGTGTCCAAAGTCCACCCCGAGACACAGCAGCAGTCTGTGACAGGATTTCAAACAGCCCTATATGTGGCTTATCCACCTCTAGTACTGACAAGGAGTATTTTAGTAGCTTTGACGTACACTACTTGTATGTTAGAAGTTTTGCTTTTCTTTCAGTAGGTCTGTCAAGATAGTGATGATGAAATTCTCTGCAATATCTGAATGGCCCTTTGGCATCATGGAAATAAATTAAATGTGTGTTTTTTTTTTTGTTTTTTTTTTATATGTCACCCTATATGGGTAAGTACATAGAAATGCCTTTATAGCAATTGTAGGCTATAAAGAATCGTGTAATTCAGGGATATATATGTCATAATAGACCCAACTAGCAATAAAGATGCACTATGGAGCTTTTCTGGTACACAGTCCGCCACCTGCTTGTCTCCATGGAGATGTTATTGGCATGTCTAGAGCATGTCTAAAGCTGTCTATCTGTATGGAGACAAGCAGGTGGTGCCAACAAGCCAAGTTACAGGTCACATCTGTGGAGAGGCGACACCACTCAAGAATACAAATTTTTTAAGGTGTTTTGAGCAATAAAAACACTAATTAATTTTAATTTGCTCAAGTTATAATGTTGTTGTTTTTTTTTAACATAAAAACATTTAAAAAAAAGTGTTATTTGTGTTGGTTTCAGACAGTTTATCATTGTGTGCAGGTCACTTATCGCACACCATTCTGTACAATGTTTGTGAGTCGTCTCATCCATATGCACTCATGTGAAATAATTCAATTTTTCATGCCGCCTTTCAAAAGAGAACTGCAATCTATTGGCTCCACTTTGAATATTTTAATATTTAACAATACATTTCAAAACACCCCCAATGACAATTTGAAGTGACAACTGGCAATATAAAAATAATGTATTTTTGTTAAAATGGTAAACAACTGTAAATGCAAATGATGGCTAGACTTGCCGAGGAAGCAGCTCGTATCAAAAGATTTATGTTGTGTAAATGTTTTTCTATTGGGCGGTGGGCTGAATAATGGCATCCATGAGCAAAGCTATGAAGACTAGTGTGGATTTATAGTTCAATCTATCATGTACACCAAAGTGGGCAAACACTTTTTATTGGCACAGCCCTCTAACTATCGAGGTAAACGCTAACATTAGCAGATTCGACTCAAAGTAGCAGCTCTCTGGATTCTCTCAGAAAAAGAAGCTCAGACTTTAATGGATGCCTAGCGGGGGAACAAGGCGCTGGATTTTGTCAATAGACCTCATTGTTACTTCATTAATAATTTTGTGGAAAGCAATAATGTAATTTCGAGCAGCAATTGGGGAGAGTTCTCACTGGAGTGAAATGCACTTTTGGTAATGTCAGGGGCCAGAGATTTAGAAAGTGGAAGGATAATGAACAAGACTGTAATGGAACCATTCTGTGAACGCTAGCACAGGTTAAAGCCCCATTTGAATTTAGGGAAGAAAGGGCGTTTATGTGGCCGCTTAAGTGTGCCGCCATATTTTGTCTTGCTTTATCTTGCACACCGTTTGTATTTTCTTCAACTCTTTCCTCCTCTCACCGTGAGTCATACATCACCCCACAGCTCCTTTTTCGGCTGTCAGATTTTCCACTCTTTTTACTGCCACTTTAATCCAATTCAGAATCCAAATCCCAAAACGCTGCAACCCTGTAGGCTGCCCTTCTCAATGAACACCCCCATCGCCATTACCATTTCTACCCGGACTTTTTTTTCTTCTTCTTCCTCCCTGCCCTTGACACAGTTGGCTCCCTGACATGTTTCTAAATCTGTGCCTCGAAGACAATTCAGAAGCGTTAGCGGCATGTGTGTCACTAGGGTCACTCAGGGTCAGAGAATTGGGGCTTCTTGCGGCTGTTTACAAATAGGACACTTGTGGATAATTTTAAACTTGACTAATTGGGTTTGTTTGTCCGTACGTAATAAATAGAATGGCCATGGCACTTCAGACTCAGCCTCGTTTAATTCTGTATAGAAATAATAATATGCAAGGCGTTTTTCAATGTAGTGTGATGTTATAGCTTGCAATATTTTATCCAGTTTACAACATAACCATAAATGCAATATTGTTTTGATGCTAGGGCTGAATAAAATAGAAAGGAAACTGAACAAGGCTGAAAGTGGTGGACTATAAAAGGTAGATTCCCAAGTAATATCAACTGTTTTGCAATAAAATATCTGCACACGTATTTTGTGAAAGAAATAGTAGACTAAGAATCAGCAGGATGTCAGTGTTATTGGTTAATTTGGAGGAAAGGCAACATTTCTTGGGAAAAAAGGTCCTTAAAGATAACTAAAGTCAAGACAAAAGAATGCAAAACACATTTATTTACAGATTATTTAATGATAATGTGGCAGTTATGTATACATCTTTTTTGCAGTGGAAATCTAGACAGTCACTCACTGTGTACCACAATAGTCAAATGCAGACTGGAAGAATTCCAGAAGAGCTATCTGGATCACCCTTAAAAAGAAATCAAAATTGTGACTGCATACAGGTTTTTCCATGCACTTGTCATATATCATTATTAACTTAGACTAGAGATTGTACTGTATCCCTTCACACAATTCACAATAGACTTTCTTAATTTTCTGTTTGTCCCTAAAAGTCCTTTTCTGATTTGTGATTGAAACTCAGGCATCAATCACAGTTTGTTGTGTAAAAGTGCTGAATTTAGCCCAAAGAAAAGCGCTTATGTTTGTGTAAGTCAGCTCTATTGGCAGTCGTAGTCAGTGCATGCAGACAGCAGTGACCTTCTCCCCTTGATCATCACACAGTTAAAAATCATTGGCATTCTGTCGATGGTTTATTGATAGCATCACAATAAGTCCGCTTTTGATTCTTTTAGCCTCAAACTTTGACTAGACTTCATGTAATGCAATTATTAGTCACTTTAGACAACATTGTTTGGTAATATACTACTACATGTGCTTTGTTGAACCAGAGATCTATGCCACATAATGGTAAACGGATTAAACATAAGTCTGTTCTTTATCCACCTCTTGTAATGAGTTAGAGGCAGGCAGCACTAGACAAATTCTGATTATTAACGCTTATAGTGGTAATGACATGCGCTAAATATTAGTTGAGACTTACAAAAGGCTTAATAACCCCTAATAATTATCATTACAGCAAAACTGGACTAGAGGTGTGGCACTACCAATGTAAAAATTAAACTAGCTTTTCTATAGACACTTTCTTGTACATGCGCATTTCACCTCATTATATCGTGTTACATATAGGACCATATTATGTCCTCTGTCTTTGCTGCCTGCTAATTGTATGGTGAGAGAAACATGTCTTCAGGCAAACTGTAGAAAAGAAGAGTGTAACAACAGTGGGAGCTTCTCTGTCAGATATGGATTGGGACATCAAACAGACTCACTGGTCTAGATCATTTTTCAAGGTTACACACTTATACAAATACTGAAATACTGTGTTATTCCAAAAACTTGATTTATAGATTTCTTTTTATTTTATGTAAGCTTTTTTCAGTAAACAATATTTTTACATTGTACTACCAAATCTCACATTCAGTTGGTGCTTGGTTTGAAATACCAGTATCCATGTTATTATACCATGTTTCTGACATGAGCTTAAATAACTTATGAGGCTGTAGTGTTTTTATGTGGCCGGCAACTCTCTGAGCAGATAACTGCATGCTGCCTCACACACAACTCGCACCACATCGGTCCCTCGCCGCGGCAACAGACAACTGGACTGTAATTATTAAACAGGGGGGCGCTGAGCAGCAAGAGGAGAAGAGGCTGATGCTATAAGGCTTGACTGATAAATACACAAAGACAGAAGGGGGCTTGTGGATGGATAATAAGGTAGACAGCCAGAGATAGTTAACCTAGCGCCAGATGGATGGGCAACAAGACAGGTCGACAAATAGCAAGGCGGTGTAAATGACAGCTTGGAAACACCCTAAACTAGACTCCGCGCTCCCAGTGAAAGTGAATTTCCTTGGAACGTGTTCAATTTATGTCACCTCTCGATGCATGGAGTTGCACAATATGAAAAAGATGTCACCTTGCTTACTCTATTCCTCCTTTTTTCATTAATTTGATTGGCAGACTACATAGAGCGGATGGGAGTCAGGGTTTGTAGTTGCTGTGGCAACGGCCTGCTCTTTGTTAAAGGCTACATTCCTGGCATCTGATGTGTCTGCGCCGCGATCGATAGAAAGCCCAGCCTGCAGGGACTGATGAGTGCACCAGGGCTTTTGCCAGGCTGGGGAGAGCCATGCTGGACCGAGGAGAGGTGGAAGATGTGCCAACAGGCGGAGCGGGACTTAAATCTGCAGTAGTGAGGAGGAAGGGATGCGTAAGCTATGGAGATGTGCGCGGTGCAGTGTCTGAGCCAAGAGAGGGGTGAGTGCTGTGGGAACGACATAGGACCGGGAGAGAGCTATACAAGTCTCCTCTCAGTTATTTTCTGAACACCTCTCTGGTTACTATCAAAGCAGAGTGCATGTCTGTCTTTGTGCTTGTTATGTGCACACCATGGCACTTCAGCTGTGATTGACACAGTTCTAAAAGCTTTAAAATCACCTTTTATCTGAGGCGTTTCTCTCGCTCCTTTATGATAGTGCATTAAAATTTCTCAGTGCTCGCAGATGTGTCTTGCAGTTTGCGCATCTAATTGGCAGAGATAGCCATGAGCTGAATGCAGATACAAGTGGTAATGAGGCAATTATGGGCAGCCTCTCTGTCTACACCGCTATCTGTCAATTCAACAACCTGTGGCTGCAGCGAGGTGCTTCTGTCAAGGTCTGTGCCTCCCCGAGCTGTGGAGAAGCACAGTTTCCCTGCAAACATAATGTTTAACAGTTCAACTGCACATACTGCCTCTCATTACCTCGTCATTATCTGCTCGTCTCATACCATCCCATATTGGCTGGGAACGGCAGAGTGGAAAGTGAAATGCAAATTCTGTTGAAAATACATAAAACAAAAGCATTATAGCTTTGCCGAATTTTCACCACTCCAACCATCATGCACTTTATGTTATCTTTTGTATTGCCGGGTAAAGTTTTTTTTTTTCTATAAAGTTGTAGATTTGAAAATAATAAATGAAAAATGTTGTAGTAAATAGTGAAATGATTTTCTGAAAGGTGAATTGCTACTTGCTACAAAATGTGGATATTTCTTGGCATTATTGTAATATTAGACAGACGGAGCAGAGAGGGGAATAATGCATGATCCACAAACGCAAATAAGGAAACAATGAAGCCAATATGACAGTTGCTAGGATTATGTAAATATTTAATCAGCTAATCTTCTCTTAGTGTTCTGTGTTAGGTTTGGAAATTATTGTAAAGCCTAAAATTTAATAAGGATTTAGAAACTTGTTGATGATGTATTGTAAAGGTTGAAGGATAAAGTGTATGTTTAATTAATTCTACAGCTGTGCTTTGATTCCTCATATAGAAGCCAACACATGCCAGTTTCATTCCTTATTTAGTTTGAAGACTTGCCACACTCGCTTCCTCCTCCTCCCTTTAAATACATTATATACAGTTGATTCATTTCAGCATCTTACCCTAGCACACTAACGAGGGTCATTTCTCGCTACCAAGCTGCTGCAATTCCCATCTTTATAAAATTGTCTCCTGTTAGCCTGCAACCTTCTGTACCACACGGCTCCTTTTTTTCTGTTTTCTGTAGCCAATAGTTCTCATGCAGCCTTGCCCTGCTGTGAGCTTAATTCCATCATATCCACCTTGGCAGAAACAGGGACAGTTAATTAACAGAGAAAAGGCTTGGCAGCTTAACAAGGCATAAAGTGTGAAAGGTGGAAAATGCAATCCAAAAGTTGAAGACAGTTCAAAAGTGCATTTCTTCAAAGTTTAACATATTTTTCTTATCTTTGTCTTTCAGGGCTCAATCGTGATGGTGGTCTGTATAGGCGAGATACAGTGCCATGGCAGAGGGAATGATGGGTAAAAAAGGCATGTGTCAGCCCGCACCACACCATTGCCACCTGCTTCTGGGTGGGGCCTTGCTGCTTCTGCTGGTCAGTTCAGGCCTGAGCTGCCCCGCTAGGTGTGAGTGCTCTGCCCAAAGCAAGTCGGTCAGCTGTCATCGGAAACGTCTGCCCTCCATCCCTGAAGGCATCCCCATTGAGTCGCGAGTCCTGGATCTCAGTAAAAACAAGCTACGGATCATCACACCAGACAACTTCTCCTCCTTCCTGCAGCTGGAAGACCTGGATCTCAGTGATAATCTCATCAGTGTCGTTGAGCCTGGATCGTTTCGTTCACAACTTGCTTTACGCTCCCTCAACTTTCGCAGCAACTTGATTCAGCTGGTGCCTGCTGGGGTTTTGTCAGGCCTGACCAACCTTACCCGCCTCGACCTCAGCCACAACCGACTGGTGGTTCTCCTGGATCATGCATTTCAAGATTTGCGCAGGTTGTCTTCTCTAGAAGTAGGGGATAATGAGCTGGTGTTTGTTTCTCAGCGGGCTTTTACTGGATTGCTTGGACTACAGAGTTTGACACTAGAACGTTCTAATTTGACAGTGATTCCTACTGATGCTTTGGCTCACCTGCACAGCCTGGTAGAGCTGCGAATGCGCCACCTCAGCATCAGTTTTCTAAAACCTTTCTCTTTTAAAAGGCTGTCTCGCCTCCGCCACCTGGAGATTGATTACTGGCCCTGGTTGGACACACTGCCACCTCTATCACTGCATGGCCTCAACCTCACCTCATTGTACATTACCAACACTAACCTATCTGCCTTTCCCGGTGCTGCACTGCGCAGTTTGCCCTACCTCACACATTTGAATCTCTCTTTCTGTCGCATTAGGCACATCCAGCAGGGTGAGCTAGGGGAGTTGCCATACCTGCTGGAACTCCGCCTCCAAGGCTCTCAGCTGCTCTCTGTGGAGCCCTTTGCTTTTACAGGCCTCAAGTCTTTACAGCTCCTGGATGTGTCACACAATCGCCTGGACTCTCTGGAGAGGGAGGTATTTGGCTCTCCAGACAACCTCCAGAGGCTGTGTCTGGGTGGAAACCCATTAGTGTGCGACTGCAGGTTACTGTGGCTTCTCAACAGCCACAAGCCCCCTTCTCTGCACATCCTGGATGTCCAGCCTGAGTGCAGTGCCCCCGAGCACCTCCAGGGGAAATCTCTTCGAGAGCTCAGGGAGCCCCTTGTCTCTAGGTACATGACCTGCACCAAACCAAGGATCGGGCCCAACACAACTCAGCTCCTGATGGCTGACGAGGGCCAGCCCGCCCGGCTCAGCTGCACAGCAGAGGGAGCGCCGAGGCCCTCGGTGGTTTGGATTACCCCTCACAGACGTCACATCACAGCTAAAAGCAGTGGCAGGGTGGAGGTCCAAGCAGATGGTACCCTGGAGATCAAGGCCACAGAGCTGCATGACAGCGGGGTGTACTTATGTATTGCCAGTAACCCTGCTGGCAATGCCAGCCTGTCGGCCTCTTTAGCTGTGAAGAGCCTGGGCATTGGGGACAGATTTCACTATAGCAACAGGAGCTCAAACTATCTGACAGACTCTAACAACACTTGGGGAAATGGAACAGTACTGTACAACATGACAGTCCCCATAGACATAAAGACTATAATTATTTCCACAGCCATGGGCTGCCTGTCATTCCTAGGTGTGGTCGTCTTCTGTTTCCTGCTCCTTTTTGCCTGGAGTCGAGGAAAAGGACGACATAAGAACAACTTTGATATTGAGTATGTCCCTCGTAAGTCTAATGGGGCAACTTCAGATGTGGCTGAAACCAGCGGCCCACGTCGGGTCAACATGAAGATGATTTAAACAGAGTGAGGGAGACACATACACAGTGCACACATATCAACGGAAACACATTTTCTATGACTCAGTGGATTTGTGACAAACGAAAGTGATGTATCTATAGTGGCTGTTAATATGAGGGTGATCTCGTGCTCAAGTGGACATGTTAATATAAAAGTGATCTATGAAACCGTGGACGTGTTTATATGAAATAATGTTCTCATTCAGTACATTAATATAATACTATAACCAACATATCAATATGGGAGTGATATAGTGCTGCACTAGGCATGTGTTTCAGTGGTGATGTAATGAGTAATGATGTGACATCGAGGTGAAGGTTTGAGCCACTGAGAGTGACAGGGGACATCTTTGGCTGGCAGTAGACCTATCATTGCAAATGTCCAGACTCAATTGTCTTATACCATCTTAGCTGCTGTATGAAAGATGTGACTTCTGTTTGTGCATAAGCGTGTGGGTGCATGTTGCATTCATGTGTTTCATTGTGCATGTGCACGTATTGCCTTTTTTGTCGGTCTGAACAATGATTAATAGGGTACATTCTATCAGGCCGTTGATTTTGCTAAGTTGGTGTAAGAACAGTATTGTCACTGTTGAGCTAACCACAATTATAAATGTTTGTATGCAAATCACATTATTGTACTGAAGAAAATGCTGCAGATTTTTTGAAATCACCCACTTGTAATGATTCCAAAGTTAGATAGGGATTTTTCAAATCTTAAAGTAGACTCACTTGCTACAGTGTGAATTGTGTCAGCTTTGTCTTTACCATAGAGATACGCCTTCCAGCCATTGCATTTTTCCTGAAGAGTAACAGTGTTCGGCCCTGTTATTGCTCTTGAAAAGCTCTGAGCTATAGAAATGTCATGTTAAACCCATTTTATCACATTATAAATCAAAGGGAGATTTTCCTGCCACACAAATCCCTTGATATGATATAAAATGGAGTGTGGCCAGGCACAATGGCAAAGATTTACTGGCCAGGGTCTTCTTTGGGACAAGACAAAGTTGAGTATCACAGATTTATGGGTAGAATTTCCCCTTCTCATTTTTCTTTGACCGCACCAATTCAAGCTTGCGTGTCTGGGATCTTCCCTGGGGCAGTAGGGGGTTCAGGGGTATTTCATAGATGGCAAGTTGAAAGTTATAGTGGATTCTTGTATTGTTAATTTTCTTTGTTCAAAAATGTTTTCAATGTGAAATAAGAAAAAAAAAAAAAAAAAAAAAAAAAAAAAACTACTAAGGGCAATTCTTTGTAACACAGGGATGTGGGTGTTAAATTGTGATCCTGTTGTGATAAAATGTTCAAGGTTGTATAATTGTTTTCATATGACAAATTTATGGGTATATTTTCAAAAGGAAATAAATTGTAACCATACCCCTAAATGTGCAGCTCTTGTAATTTATTGTTCTTCAAATCACATTTGTTTAACATAATAACCATAGAATTTTGCATAAATTAAGATATTGGCTAGCTAATAATAATATTTCACTACAGTTTTGTCCTTGCATACCAGCAGGCTATTTTGAAGTCTCATTGTGTGTGGTATCCAGCGGTTTCCCAAGATGTTTGCTTACTAATTGGCTTGCACATTTAGTTATTCACAAGCAAACTGTCAAATGGGGTGAGCACATGTCAGTAAGTCTGTCTCTTGAATTAAAGATCTGAGAAGTATTTTGATCACCACACTAAAAAGTAATATTTGAGCTAAGATATTTTTAAAAAGAAGTAGTGGAAGGAGAAATTTCAAAATACACTACGGAATTTAAGCAATCTGCAACACTAATTAGAAACTTACTAAATTGCTTTGTGAATAAGTTAGTGACTCAGAGATGTGCTTTGCTTAGTATTTTTGGTGCAAGGTATTGAGCTAAAGATTTTTTCAAAGTTCAGCAGAAAGCCAAGCCACCTAATTAAAAAACAAAAAAAAAAGTTTACATGGGATATGTTCTTTGTTGTTGGCTATTTACTTACCTTTCTTTTTCTTCAAAGTTTTTTTTTCACACTGTTAGCTCAATGCGGCTAACCTAACACAGCTAGACTGTACAGCCTTACGCAGAACGCTGCTATGTAATCCTAAAGGGAAATGAAAACTGAAACTGTGAAAACATTTAAATTAGAACACATGAAAAGAAGGGAGAAACACAAATCCAAATTGGGATGTTTGGAGACACCAAGGTGAGATTGGCGCTAAGTCAAAAATAGCCTGTATGCTAGCAAAACGCACTTTGCATGACATCTGACACCAGCAGCAGGCGTGTAATGCAAATCTGAAAACTAAATCAGAATATTGAGTGCTCCGCTAACACATACCATCTCAGTCTTCATCCCTGTTAGACTCAGCTCTATGAAGCAGTTCTAAATTAGCATTTGCACACTCCGTTGATGCTATCATGTTAATGGAGGAAGGCCCTTTACATGTTCCGGCTCACCTTGCTGCTGTTATGAAGATGAGATCAAAGTCCCTACGGTTAGCTTTTATTATTAGTGTAGCGTGGCAGCTTTCCCTTTTATCATGGGAGTGCCGTAAACAATAGAGGGAAAAATGAATCTATTTACACTCAATTTATTCATATCTCCAACATATGAAGAGATATCCGTTGTTTCATGATGTGAAGGCACTGAATCAGTAAACAGAGTCATTTACATTCAAATGGCAAGGATCTCATTGCTCATTGAAGCCCTAACAAAGCTATGTTATTGTTTCATTTACCCTCAACACATTAGACGCACAGATATGATAGAAACATATGGGCTACACAGACAAAAATTAGCTGAGTTTAAAATTCAATCAACCTAAATTGAAATTTCACAGATCATAAAGTGCCTCTGTGAAGATATGTCAAGGCTGTAAGACTTCATCAAAAGAGTGGGAATCAAAGCTGAGTGAAAAGTGGCATGGCTGTTGCATCCAAATGTAACACAAGTAACGGCTCTATGTAGTATCCTCACACAAACTTATCAAGTGAGTTTCCTGAAGTAAGTTGGCAGTTAGAAAATTGGATATTCTATACTTTATGAAGTTTAAGTGACGAGATGGATAGAAGTAATTAACTTAAAGGTGCATTGCATAACTTTTCTGATGGAGGGTCCGTCACCTTCTTGTTTCATTGCTCTGCCTTGAATGTTCCACAGTATGACATTAAACAGCTCTACCTTACATTTATTCAATTACACGTGGTTTTATAGCTAAAGAATACCTAGAAAAACAGGCATTCTGTCTGTGAGTGGGGTTGCCTCTCCACAGATCTGACCTGCAACTTGGTCTGGTTTGGTCTCCATGAAGATAGAAAAGTTTAATACCATACTGTCAAACATTCCAGACAAAGCAATAACATTTCATGGAAAAAAGCATTTGACGGACCCTCCGCCAGAAAAGATACACAATGCACCTTTAAAGACATTTTTTTTTTTAAACTAAGGAGTCTAACTTTAGGCATGATGTCAGACTTCTAGTTGTAATGTATGTTTTAGCAAAGAGGAACAATGATCTAAACCCCCTCTGTAGTTAAGCATAAGTGCATTATCTTTATTAGTTCCTCAGCTCGGACCCATTCCCTTCTTTTGTGTGCTAAGTCTTATTTTTGTATAGCCAGACTCTGTATAGGTCCCGCTACCTCCTCCTTATTGGTTTGGAAACAAGGTGTAAATTGGATTTGTTAGAGGGCAGGACATGAATTTGGCTGTGACCATGCCCTTGCAGCAGAAGTAATTCTTAACTTAATACACTTTAGAACAATACTGTACAAACCCATTGACACCAAACTGTCAGCTTGTTTTGAGAGAAATTGTTCTAACACAAGCAATAACATAAAAATAGAATTGGCTTCACAACCTTTCAACACTGCAACTTCTGTATGTTCGAAGTGTTAAACACAGAGTTGTTATCTACGAGGTTATGTGGTATGATTGCAAAAAAAAAAAAAAAAAAAAAAAGTATGAAATGTTCTCTTTACTGTCATACTGGTGAAATGTGAGAAGAAAAAGGCTGTACTATGAAGGCACTATAGAGGCTCCTTTGTCTGGCCAGGAACATCCGCCAGGATAAAGTGTCTGGGGAGGGGGAAGCCATCATTTTGACTGCTTTGAACCTTCCCATGAAAAAACTGATAATGAGTTGTTAGTCAGATATAAATGATGAAAGTTAAATGTGGAGTCGTGTTTGACTAATTTCTTACAAAGATTTAAATACTGTGGATTTTCTTTCAGTTAAACATTTCTGCAGTCACGTGAGGGAGCATAGTCCTATAATTTAAAGCAAAACAAAAAGAAGATGGCAGATGTTCAAAAAACAATGGAAAAGTTAATATGCCAAAATAAATAAACAAATGAAATTGTAATGCTGTAAACTTTAATTTAAAAATATGTTTTCCAAAACCATCCTGAACCTGTGGCAGAGGTTTCAACCAATGCATTAAAAAGCCATTCAGCTTGTGTACCAGCCTGGTTGTTTTGATGCATGCTTCATAGTGCCCTAGATCAATAAAAGATATTGGAGTTTGGTGGTGGCTCCTCTCTCTGCCCCGGGGCCTGGCTGATGATGGAGCAGCCATAATGAAAGGTCAGTGGCTAATCGAGCTAGCCTGGCGGAGATGGCAGGCTCAAGACCCCAGCAGGCCCTCACAGCGGACACGTGAGTTTTAAGGGGCCAATTGTACTTCAATCTGTTCTTCTGTGGCTATAGAGGTGTAATAAGACCTACTTTGTAATGAACAGAAACTGAATGCTGAAATTATAACTCCCATGTACCTCAAATAAATAAATGAAGATTTATATATTTCTACTTGCGCAGTTCCTTGAGTTTGAAATATGATCCTCTAAAATAACTGGACACATACGTTGTTAAAAGTACTTGAAAATGAGGAATGAGGTTTTCTGCTGCATGAATCAAAACGCAAACCTCTTTTTCAAATATCTACATTATTTTAGCAGTAAAAATGCAATGAATCTTTCAGCACTGACCCAGAGCTCATAACCATATGTGAAAGTAACTTCATCTTCACCACACCAGTCTGATACAGTGCATTACTACCGCGTTCAATGCAAACGCTGCACTCAGACTCCATCCTCCTCTCACAAACAAGAGCACAGGATACTTAAACTCCTCTACTTAAGGCATGAGCTGATCTCTCCACCAGCATGGAGAGGGCAAGCCATATTTCCAGCTGAGAACCATGGCTTCAGATTTGTAACCACTTCACGACTGCCCCTAGTGCATACTACAGGTCCTGATCAGATGAAGCTAACAGGACATAATCATCTGCACAAAGCTGAGATGAAATAGTGTGTTTCCCAAACCAGAGCCCCTCTGGCCCCTAGCTGCACCATAGAAAATCTGTTCATGAAAACAATGAACAGAACCAGAGATATGGGGCAGCCCTGGCAGAGTCCAAAAGGAACAGGTGTGACTTACTGCTGGCCTGCTCTGATCATACAGGGTCAGTCATTATCATAAAATGGTTCAAACATACTCCAAGCATACTATGAATTTGTAGCAGAAGTTTAAAGTGATTGTGGCAATTGTAGTGTAGACTATTACAGTGTTAACAATAAAAGTACTTATTTTGCTGAGCACTTTCACTGCCACTTTTCCACTTACTGTGGAAAACTATGATAAATCAGACCTCCAGTATACTGCTGTCTGTCCAGACATGTACTCATTATGAATGAGTAATTATTCAGAGCATTTTTCTTCACATGCATTAAAAAAACATTTGGAGTCGATAATAGTGAAATTATTACACATTTTGCCTCCGGATTGCCTCAGTTTTTGGTTTTGTTTTATGAGAATGAATTAAATCAGCAGTCAGGTGTTTTATGGGCACTAAAACAGGCTTTGGCTCAATAATAATCACAGCTCTTGTTCATAATTACTATTAACAAGCCTCCAATTATGAGTGTTCAATGTCAGCAATGTGGGAGTATGGAACAAGGGAGTGATTGGAGCCTAGAGACAGATTTAGTCTGTATGTGGGCACCTATGCTTGTTTTAAACACGATGTACAATGTGTGAACATCATTTACAATGCAAATCACAAACTGACATATGTGAGCAATATGTAATACTGCCAGACATGAATCTTGTGCTGTTCCAAGACAAATCTACATTTTCTGGCTTTTCAAAGATATGAATTATGTGCCTATATGCTTATGTCATTATTGACTAGACTGGGAAGCTTTAAAAATACAAATTAGACACACACAACATTTTGTTATATGTGGCTCAGTTTTTCCCTATCTTGCAATGCCATAACATAAAATATATTCATGGATTCTAGTTTCCTTTTTATATGTGCCATTTTGAATGCTTTTCACCATCCAAAGATTAATACTGCAGCACTAACATTACATACAACATTCAATCTATATGAAATATGAGAGGGGTAAAAGCATTGCCCTATACTGAACCTCATCGCTGGTCAAAGTTGAACCCTACAGCCCCATTGTCTCTTACCACAAATACAGAGCTGGTGGCGAATGTCAGGGAGTGCAGCAGGGTGAAAGATGAGAGCAATAACCACAGGGAACATGGCGGGTGGGCCTGCAGGGTGGAAACCATGGGCCCAGAGCCTGTGCACTCTGGGTAGTGTGACGTCAGTGTACAGACTCAGTCTCAGATGGGAGTGGAGCTCATATAAAAGCCAGTGTGTTGAAACAGAGCATGTAGAGCAGTCACAGCCCATCGCTCAGGGCCATGCGTTCTGATTTGCCGTGGAGAATCAGCGTCACATTACAGATGTCCTCCGGGTGGCCCATGTACACACGCGCCCTCCAGCTCTGTCCTCAACACTGCATACACACTCAGGAAGGAGGGGTGAGGGAGGACCTGCTATTAAGATGTGAGGATGAGAAAGGATTACAAAAAGGCACAGGTACAAATAGAAAAAATAGTTAATAAAAGTATTACTCTTTAAAATCAATCTATTTTACGTATTAGTTCACCCACTAATAGGGAATGTGAGCTGGGGTTAGACCGTCGTGAGACAGGTTAGTTTTACCCTACTGATGTTGTGTTGTTGCAATAGTACTTTTCATGTAGTTGTAGTTTGAAAAATATGTATTATTATATATTACTTTTGTCACTATATTTTTCAACTGCTAAGTAGCCTAGTGAAAAAAATGCAATCCAATATGAAAATATAGTGATTGTGACATAAGATTTGGAGTGCTTTAATGATAAGGCAAAAATCTAACTTCTAAGCTCACCATTAAAGGTCCTACATTATGCAAAATTGACTCTTGTGAGCTTTAAGCCATGTTAGAACATCACCTCCTCAAAAACTTACTTGGAGTTGTGTTTCATTCACTTATTTGAGCAATCCTTTATTATTAGCCTGTCTTAAAAGCGGTAGTTTTCAAGTTTACAACTCCTTTTTATCTTTAATTCAGTAGATATTGGCAATTCCAGGGCTGAAATCATCCAAATGATTCTAGTGAAGGTGTATGGAGTTTAAAAACACAGCAGAGCACTTTTTTGTATTACCACATGACATCACGAGGTGGAACAGAGTGTTTTCTGTCTAAAAGAAGAACACAGTCTAAATATGCAGGGTTTGTGTGTTAAACATGTCTGAATGAAACAAACCACAACTCCAGGTATGTGTATGACGAAGAAATAACATTATACCATGGATCAGAAAATAGCGTAATATGGACCCTTTGTGAAAGTGTGGGCACCCCTGTGTAGGCCATTTATTGGCTCATTGACAGGGGTATTTACTTTTTCTTCTGTACTTTTAACACTACTACCATGGGTGCCTACTTGTAGTGCTGCTTGTAAAACAAAACAGTACTTCTGCTAGCTTAGTTCAGTAATATGCTGCCACTTGGCCCTATTTTCTTAAATTTCCAGTACTGCTGTTGCATTACTCATTTTGAGATATGGACCATCATGCAGAAAAAGTAATATTTTCCTCTTAATTACTTTTACTTGTTAACTTTTAGTGTAAAATATCCAGTTATTTTCTCTAGATGTCCATTCCTTGCCTTCACATCATGCCAGTTCATTTTGTGAGCCGAGATACATGCAGTAATTATACGTGATGTGTGAGTTATGAATGCCTTGCTGCTCGCACATCCTATATCACAGAGGAAGAATTGTGGAGCTAGGTGCTGATTAATCCCAACATTAATTCTGGGTACACAGGCCTGGCAGCAGCTTTAAATAGGCCCATTGTTCAGCTGGAGCCACACAGTTGTCTCTTCACGACAGCATTCTTGTCACTGACTCCCCAATTAATCTGCAGCATACAGGAGCACCGTCCAACGCACCAGATTTACTCCCATCACATGTAGCAGCAAGACGGATACACAGCCGAGAGAGGCACAGGCTATCAGTACAAATGTCACTGCGTAATCATTAGCATTTTAAATGATTGAATTTACTGAAAAATCTCACTTAGTAAAATGTGTTTTAATAGACAGTGTAAATCAAGCAATGACACAACAGCAACCCTTCATTGGACTTTCACTATCACATTATCAGATATAGGCTACATTTTTAGCCAAGTCACTACATGGTAACATCACACAAAGTTTGTTTTTGTTTTTGTTTTTTCTATAATGCAAGCTGGGTCTGGCATTTAGAAGATCAGGTGGTCTTAACTAGAATCCAGAGAAAATTATGAAAGATGAGCTCTGCCGATATTTTTTGGCCGATATGAAGGACAGATTTGGATTATTTTCCACAAATTTACTTCAAACTCACCCACAGCCCCCCTTTTTTTTCTTTTTACCACAAACCTATAAGAGAGCAATGTAGTCACATTTTGAGCAGTTGACTCTTCACACTAAGTGTTCAAATAAAGGTTTATGTGTACTTTTTAGGCAGCAGGTCAGGCAAAACAAAATATCGGCCTGTGCTAGAGATTTAAGGACGATAGCTGATTCGCTAAAAAGTGCAAATATCGGCCAACTAATATATCAGTCTATCTCTAGTCTCAACATGTCTCCAACAAAACACTAACAGTCCCCAGACCACCCATACAGTCTATGAATACACCAAACAAAAGCCATTCCTTTGTTTAACCCCAGGTCCAAAGAGTGGAAATGACCACAAGCCAAGATATCGGCAATAAAATGCAGAGATGCTGGGACACGACCAACAGCACTGGCAGAAACTAAATCTGTCAATTTAGACCAGGTTATATATATATATATTTTTTTTTTTTATATATTTTTTTCATTTCTGGAAAAAGAAGTTAGTCCTCTATAAGTGTATTATGGTGCGAGTTGTGCTCCCTAGAGGCTAGTATGACAGACAACGTAAGTGGTCAGAAGAATGAGGGACTGGACACACAGCAGGCAGAACAACCATACCAACACCAGTTAAAACTACATTGGTTTGATTGACAGTGG
The DNA here is from genome assembly GCA_029959045.1 of Taenioides sp. WSHXM2023. NCBI lineage: Eukaryota > Metazoa > Chordata > Actinopteri > Gobiiformes > Gobiidae > Taenioides > Taenioides sp. WSHXM2023. The sequence goes on along the minus strand of CM057102.1, from coordinate 13,123,026 downwards.
CCGTTAAAATGGTATCAGGGAATAGAGCAGAATCAAGGGATAAAGACTATTTTTGTCTTGAAAAAAAAGAAAAAAAGATGTTCTATAGGTTTAGTCTCCACTTTTCGATTTTTGATTCATCTGCTTTGAAAATAGACTTCCCCTGCTAATTGAAGCTCTGTGTACACCCAACATTATCTCAAGTGTGCAACAATTCCCCACCATTTCAGTAAACAACAAAGCCAACCAACCAGCCAGAACCCAGTGTTGTTTGTTTAAAGAAAAATCTTTATTATCTTGTGCATGATGGACTTACGGTCAAAGCTCTTTATTTTGCCTAACAAAGCCCAGTACCTGTACGCTGGGCCTGTCAGCTCTTCATCAGCGGTGAGCAGTGATGAAGGCAGGAGTCAGCCTTTAGCAGATGAAGAGGTCAGGGGCGTGCTTAGAGGGTCAGGACCAGCTAATTACCCCGAATGAATGATGGTTCCTGGAGGGGGAAACGCAATTACCAACAGCATGAAAGGCGTAACGTCGAAGAGCTGAACCCCCGAGACATGTCCTGATGAGGAGAGTTTCAATATTTTAACTTTACTCCCAGAAATCCAGTGTCAGGTGGAGTGAGCTTTGAGGTTGAGCTACACACAGACAGCTACAGGCAATAAGCAATCTACTGGGTAATTGTTAGCATATCAAAGATAGTCTGTAAATTTGCTGGTGGGACTTTATAGACATGCAGGTTAGCAAGCATATGTAAAGGAAGTCAAATTATTTACTGGATAGCAATGTCTATCACGACTCACTGACAAGGAAGTAGAATGGTGCAGTGGTAGCTAAAAGTGTTAAGGTCTTATATTATACAAAATTGACTCTTGTCAGCTTTAAGCCATGTTATGATGTTGTTACCTCCTCAAAAGCATACCAGCAGTTGTGTATTGTTTCATTCACACATGTTTGAGTAACTCTTTATTATTACTGTCTACATCGCCAAAGCTCAAAATACTCTGTTCTACCTAATGATGTTTATTTTTAATGTTCATAGTTTGAGCAAACTAAAATATACAAATAAAAACTGATAGGACAAAAACTATCCATTCAATTGTTTCAGAAAAAAATTCAGAAAAAAAAACAAAAAACAAAAAAAAAAAACATATCAAATCAATACATTTTTAAATGGGGTAATACTTATTACTTAATTAAGTAGATATTTTCATGTGATACTTTTACTATTATTTTTTGCTCTGGTACTTTTACTTGAGTAATAAAATTGAGCACTTCTTCCACCACTGCCCTCTATGAGCAATTTTATGGATATCTCAACAGTAAAATAACTTAACTAACACGTTTCTATCCTCAAATTAAACTCACAAAATTACCCAAGTTCTGGGAAGCCCAGTAGCACCTGATCCTAAATGTACTGTGTGAGATTGGTCCTACCTGGCGGATGATAGACTGTCACTTCAAGCATAGACCGTAGCGTGAGTAATCATTATGACTTGTTCAGCTTTTCCTTCCAAAAGTGGTGCAATAAGGCTGGGCGAGCACAAGTGTTTCATGTTGTGTGTTGTTTGATGGGAGATAAAAGACAAATGGCGAGCTCAGACGGCTGCCTCTCCCTGTGGATTTCTGTTCAAAGAGCGTCATTGAAGGAGAAGACTGCATGGGACTTTTCTAATATCTCTGGCACAATATTCAGATACGTAAAACATTCACAGTTTTACTACAACACCAGCAAAGATTTAGCTTATTCAATAAATTAGCAGTTGACTTGTGTTTTAGAGCCAGGGAATCACATGGTGCCTCAGTCACAATCTATTTAATGCATTCAGTGGCTAACACTAAATATGCCTATAGGCTTACTTTGTGTATGTCATGCACAATATTTTTATGTACTATGTTTATTCTAGTACATAAAAATATTCCCTGTATTCACAGGAGCAGGAGCTGTGTTCACACTGCGGCAGTAAGTCAGACCTGCTCCCAGTGCGTGTGGGACTCTGCCAGGACTGTCCTTTGTCGTTGGTTCTCCTCATTGCTTTTATGGACAGAATTTCTAGGCACAGTTGGAGGGTGTCAGGTTTGGGGACCACAGGATCTCGTCTCTGCTGTTTGCAGCCGAGTGTAAAGCGTCTGGGATGAAAATCAGCTCCTCCAAATCCAAAGCCATGGAAAAAGGTTTCTTGCCCTCTCCAGGTGGATGGAGAGTCCCTGCCTCAAGCGGAGGAGTTCAAGAATTTCGGGGCCTTGTTCACGAGTGAAGGAAGGATGGAGCTTGAGATTGACAGGCACATCAGTGTAGCGTCTGCAATGATGTGGTCGCTGTATCGGACCATTGTGGTGATGAACTGAGTCGAAAGGCAAAGCTCTCAATTACCGGAAAATCTACCTTCCTACCCTCACCTATGGTCATGTGCTTTGGGTAATGACCAGAAGGACAAGATCGCGGATACAAGCGGTGGAAATTTGTTTCCTCCACAGAGCAGCTGGGTGCTCCCTTAGAGATAGGGTGAAGATCTCAGTCACATGGGAGGAACTTGGGGTAGTGCCGCTGCTCCTCCACATTAAGAGGAGCAGCTGAGGTGGCTGTTCCAGATGCCTCCTGATCTCCTCTCTTGGGAGGTGTTCTGGGCAGCTCCCATCCAGAGGAGGCAAATTAAAAACAAATTATCTTCATTATTCTGTTCCTTTCAACTAACAAGACTCGCGTTGTTTGAATCATAGCCTGTATATATAAATAGACATAACTAACCTGCTGCCATGTTTCAAATAGGAAATGACCATGGATGCGCTTGCAGCTCCATTGTATTAAAAGAAACGTTGCCCCTGTCTCCATAACTGCTGCTGTCAGGCTCCTCATTTTGTTCTTAAAATGTTCATATTAACCCGCTCTGCATGATACTGGTGTTTTTATTTAGCTATTTTCTCCATCCATTCCTGTTCCTATGGAAGCTTGTGAGTTTTCACTTTCTGAGGCTATTGTAAAAAAATTGTTTTGTTTATTTAAGCTTCCAGGGGTTCTGTCTGGAATTTTGTAGCAGTTTTTGTTTTCACGTGGAGAGTAATTACAGAGATACTAACAATAAACCATGAACCAATGTTGTGATGTTACATGAATGCCACCTATTGCTAAATATGACGATATACTGGAAAACTAATGTTTTGTCACACCATTCATTCACTTCAGGAAAATTATGATTGTGTTTGAAAGGAAGCTTCAACAGTCTTAGAGAAAGCTGTTGTCGTAATAGTGGAATGGAGAAGGAGTTTTGTGGCCGACTGCTCAGGTGTGGATGTGCAGAAGTGAATGCCACTGCCACTCAGCCATGGGGAATTGGAGCGGAGGTTCAAAGAGAGACAGGGCCTTTGGTGTTGACTAAAGAAAAGCAGCACAGGGACAATGCAACAACCTGGAAAACAACAGGCACAGTGTAAAGTAGAATTAGGAGGCAGAAAAAACACACTCGACTGACAATGTGAAGTAAATGGATGACACACAAGAGGTTGGGTTGAAAATAACTCAATATATGTATGGGGTTTTCATTATACTTCCAGATATATAGCTTATGCTTTTAGGTTGAGCATGACTGGTGTATCTGACCAAAAGCATCCTAACACTGTCTATAAAAATAATAATAATAATAATAATAATAATAATAATAATAATAATAATAATAATAATAATAATAATAATAATCAAATATTGACATACTAATAAATTCTAAAACTAGTATCAACATTTGATTCGTTTGAACAAGAACTGATACATGATTGATGACATTAAAGGTCCTATATTAGGGAAAATTGACTCTTGTGATCTTTTAGCCATGGTGTGTTACCTCCTCAAAAACATACCCGGAGTTGTTTTGTTTCATTCACACATGTTTGAGTAACCCTTTATTTTTTAGTATACATCTCCAAATGCTCTGCTCCACCTTGTGATGTCATGATGAATTTAACCTTTAATTTAGTAGAGACTGAAAATTCTAGGACTGAAATTACCCAAATGATTCTAGTGAAGGTGTATGAGGACCTGTGGCAGTCTCACAAATGCTACAGAAGTCCCATAGATGCAGAGTGTGACTGAGGAGTAAATTCTTATAGATGCTGCTAGTCTTATTGAAACTAATTCAACAATAACTTCAAATCCAACTACTTTGTGCCAGCTACTATGTCTTCTATGCTACTACTGTTTTAATCACCCCTACTTCACTCACTTCAAACTGATTCTAAAACAGTGATAGTTAGTAATGATTTCTTAACATCTTTTGTACAAAGCTTTATCTTCGCAGCGCTAACTGTGAAAGGTAAGAGGCAGTTGAGAGGGAGGCGTCTGGTAACAGCTGGTGCAGTGAGCCGTTAGTTAAGTCTCGGCATGATTCTCATCTACATTCTCTATCTATTTGCTTTACTCACTGCTAAATGTATGTGGCCGGGATTAAAATGGTGTCATTTGTATTATGCTCCATCACTCCCAGTCACTTACACTTAAGAGAATGTTGGGTGGTGGGTTTTCCCTTTTGCATACTGATGAGGGTATACCCGTGTCACAGATATCATCGCAGTAAGGCAGAGCGCTGAGGCGGACCAGTAATGCAGTGATGAGGTGTGAAACGTTACAAATAAACAATAGCAAACAAACAGACAGTGGCAGCAAAGGCGTATAGTACATGGACACATCATAATCTCCCTACCCAAATAGTCTAGAGATATTTTCTATTTTTTATATTTGATTTTACTTTATTTGCACAATAAAAAAATGTATATTTGAGTCTTATAAGCTGTTAAAAGCTTGAACAGTGCATTTTGAACCCTAATATGTTGGTTATTTAATCTTTGTAGCTTGTTTATTTCAGTGTCAATATCTCATCTGTAATGGTTCACTATTGTTTGTACATGTGGTTGTGGTTGTGGTTGTCTCCTTGTGCATTTTGAGTTTTTTGCACATGTTTTTCCAATGTGTTTTTTTTAACTACAAATGTCAAATAAATTAACCTCAACTAACCTTATTTGACAAAAATCTTGCTATTTTTGCCATTTTTAATATTTTGGATTTTACCATTTATGTGTTGCGCTTTATTATTATAGGTGATATGTGAGCTACTGTGTTCCCTGTTTAAATCTCTACAGGCAGAGGCTGGAAGTACTCTTGAGTCTTTTGCAAGTGGTTAGTTAAGAGTTGCAAGTCAAAGTTCAGTTAAGATTTTGGAGCTGTTATAATGTTCTGGCCCTTGTGTTTCTGTTGACACAAAAATGCACAAGTGGTGAAATCCTCCAGGTAAGAAAGTCTTGACCAGGTCTATCTGGAGGTGGGTCACCTGGCACTACACTCCGGTCACCCACTGCTTTTGTGAGGTTCCCCCAGCAGCACTGAATGATGTGTCTGTTGTAGAATAAATTGAAGTACCCTGGGAGTTGAAAAGAAAAGGCATGAGCTTAAGTTCTAACACAGGAGAAGTTTATTTGCCATCAGTATGAGACACAGGACCCGGAGATATGAACCCTTAAACAATTGTGATAGTATTGTCCAGTCCCATCTGGATATGTTTCCATTGTAGGGAGTATTACACCTCTGATAACATCAACTAAGATTACAAGGCTTGAGCTGGAAGTGCAATTTCTCTGTCAGGATCAAATGCAGAGAACCAATTTCCCCCCATGGATAAAGAGGTGTACCTCAGGTTAATTATTCTCCTTCTTCAAGCTTCAACTTCATTTGATCGGATATGAAGAAAGTACTGACAAAGCAGCAAGCATGTTATAACATTTTCCTCCAAAATCCAGAACTATATTCCCCCCAGCTTTGCTCACTGAAAAAGTTTTCTTTTGTTCTTGTCAGATAGCTGAAGTAGACAATTCTATTTTACTTAAAATGATAGTGAAGTCAAATGCAATAAGTAATGACACTGGAAAACGTTTACTTAAAGCACAGCAATAGCATGTTAATAGGATTGTAATAGAACTTTACAAATATTTACATACAGCAAAATAAATGACACACTATACATACTAAATGTGTGTGTGTGTTTATTGTATTGTATTGTATTATGTTTTACAATTATTATTTTATCTCTATCCTTCTTTCTTTCTTTATTTATTTATTTTTCTTATGTTACTTACGTTACTATGTGTATTTGATTGTAATTACATTTTGATTACTCACTGAAACAGTGTATATATGTCCTTCAGCTTTTATTCTCTATAACAATATGGAAACAGAGCTGTAATATGTTATTTCCATCCCTATGTTGTAAAGCAAGCACAACCCTGGGCATCTCAGTTCACAGCACTGAAGCACAACCCACTAGCAGTTGGCGTATTTTTCTTTTACTCAAAGCAGAGGTAACACAAGGTAACACAAGGTAATGCATTTGAAATAAAACAGAGAGTCCATGTTGTCATAACAGTCACACCCATAGACGTATTCAAGGTAAAGATATGTCACTATGTTTGAACTATTCATTTTAGGATTTGAAGAGAAAAGACTTTGAATGTTTGCTATGTATCCAAATGTAAGAGAGACGAGAGGGGAGGCGAGTGGGTTTTTTAAAATATTCTGGTAGTCCTCTTCTCCACAAGTGCTTATTGATTTCTGTCTGCTGAGGGCATTCGCGGTCCTATAGAACTCTGAACCCTTTCAAAAACTTTGGATAATTTGTATTGATCTCAAGGATGTCTGTTATGTATTCATGCAATGTGCTGCTAGGACATGAACATTTGGAGAAATTCAGATTACAATCTTTTTATCATTACTGGCCTCCCAGAGCTTGTTAAAGTTGCTTAAATTTTGAATTGGCTTTAAAGTGAATAGAATCTCTTTGTATATAAGGGGTATTCAAATTAAAAGTAAAAGTGTCATGATAAAGGACTCATATTGTTATCTTCTGATCTATGTTATAATGTTGTTTTCTCATCAAAAACATACCTGGAGTTGTGTTTTGTTTCATTCACTCGTTTAACACACAAGCTCGGCATATTTAGGCTTTTTCTCTCATGCAGAAAAAGCTCATTTCCACCTTGTGATGTCATGTTGTAATACAGGAAGTGCTCCACTGTTTTTTTTAAACTCCACACACCTCCACTGCTATCATTTGGATAATTTCAGACTTGGAATTGCCTGTCTCTACTGAACTAAAGGTAAAAGGTAGCTGTGAAAGCCACTGCTTCATGACATCACAAGGTGGAACAGAGCATTTTGAGCTTTGGAAATAGACAGACTAATAATGAAAGATCACTCAATCATGTGTGACTGAAAACAAAAGTCTGGGTATGTTTTTGATGAGGTAACAATATTATAACATGTTTTAAAGCTCACAAGAGTCAATTTTGAGTAATATAGGACCTTTAAACTACTGCAAATATGTAAAAGTATTCTTCTTTCTGTCTTGGCACAGGTTTGTTATTTAGAAGTATTTCAGTTGATAAATGACGGTTGCAGAGAACCACTGGGACATTTTATAGCCCCAGAAAGCTGCAGTGTTCTACAGCCTCTGCTCCAGTGATAACACATTTTGGAATCAAACGCAATGGACTGGAAAAGGCTCATCAAGGCAGCAATGAAACAAATATAACTCCACAGTTTCTCACAAATATCAAGTTTATGCAGTATAAACTATGGGTAGAAAAAATAAACATAGGCTAATATATAACCTCACCTGACCTCGGAAGATTAGCAGGGTTGTCCCTGGTCATACTCAGATGGGAGTGAATACCAGGTCCTTTATTGTGTTGACCTGTGGGCCACTGGTGTTCATCCACTGACCCACAGGTTGGCTGTGTGATTCCAGCTCCCATAGAAGAATACTGTTGTTGTATCCTTGGGCAAGATAATTAAGCCACTTTGCCCCCAGTATCTGAGTACACTGGTGTATGAATTTCCTTGATGAAAAGCACTTTGAGTGCCTTGAATGTGAAAAAGCAGTGTATAAAAATGTGATCCTTTACCAATTATTGTTGCAAGCAAGACGCTCCAGCGATAAGTGATTGGTAGTGGTGGGAGGAGCCAGTGTCAATATAGCAGAATAGCCAGTATGTCATGGGAGTGGTAATAGCTTGGATTTATTTTACATCCTTTTCTATTATAACATTTGTGATTTTTCTTCTACAGTTGTCAAGTCTAGCATTGCACAGATTCATTCAGATCATTGCCAGAAAACTATGATATGACTCATCCTCACTCGCTCTTTACTGTGTACCCTTTTTCTCAATCTTTTCCCTCACAGATGTAGACTAATGTGCCAAATCAGATAGAACATGTTGTGACGTTATCTTTGAAAAGCCTCACAGATACTTCTTCCCATTATGAAACACATAATCACTCAAAAACTAACTATAAAGCTTTTCGAATAATGGACCTTCTTTGCTTTTTACTTGCACCCTTATACCCAGTCCTCTCCCTCTCAGGTATATTAACTTGTATTAAATCAGTCAGAACATGTTGTGAATCTCCCTTTGAAACACCTCACACAATTGTTCCCAGTTGTGTTTGTCTGTCTGTAGCTGGCCATCTTTAAAAACTCATTATAATGATTGGCCCGTGGCAGAGCACCGTGCAGCTGGGCAGGAGAAAATGAGTTGCTTTGAAGTTAGTGCGTGTGAAAGGCAGGCTATACCCAGACCCACAGTGCTCCCACTGCCGCTACTGCTGTTGTTTCAAACCCGGATGGTCTTTGAATCCATACAAAAGGACCAGAGCCTATTACGCACCCACTATCTGTCCACACGATGGCCTGTAGAAAATCTGAATAATAATGACAATTGCCAAACGAGCCCCTTCTGAATGGGGTGGAAGGAGCTACTTGCGTCATACTTTTAGACGGTATGAGTCAGAGCGAGAGTCATTGATAATGGAGAAAACATAAGCACACCCACTGATGATAATGTTTCCTTTATGTGTTTACAGGACATTATGCTGAGCTGCAATCAAGGCTATACATGGACTTGAACTCTTTCATACATACAGTACATGTATGCAAATATAACAAATCAGCCCCTGTCCTCATGTGATGCTGTCTTTTGTTTATTTCTACTGGAATTTCCTCACTGTGGGACTAATAAAGGCATATCTAATCTAATCTAATCTAATCTAATTTTATAGAAGAAGGAGATGGACATTCATAGTCGCTTGAACCTGTTAAGCTGGAGACAGTTTGAAATTTTTTCTTAATGTATTCCTTTTTGTCGACCATCTAATATGGTCGTGTGAAGCTCATGGGCATATAAAGCATAAAGGGAATGCTGTAACCCACTTATTTTCAGTTAAAGCAAGCATTCTGAGGTGAATCAGGAGCTTGTATTTTTCAGTGGCCCATGTGAAACGAAGGAGCTCATTGGTCACATATAATTTACAAATAGAATCTAATTTATCTCATCTCAGATTTTTCAGAGTTTTGGTGCTTTGCTAATTAATTCTCCAGAAATCTGCAATAATTTTTCAGTTCCCTGTGATATTTTTGTCCTTTATTTTTTCCAATATGGAAGGATCATGTGTGTCCCAATTGGCTAATCCACCTGTCAATCACTCCCACCTGAAAATGGGGAGGTTCACCAGTGACCAGACTCACATCTTCGTAAACTATTAAAGAAGTTTCTACTGTAAACCCACAAAAAAGAAAAAAAATCGATTACATTTTGAAAAATGTATTAGGCCTTTTATAGGAATTCTATCTGGACTTTTTTTTTTTTATTCTATCAGCCCCTAAATCTTATTTTTAGTGATTTGAGCATTGTCAAGACCCAACAGACGCTCAGTCTACTGTCTATCAGATCATCTCTGCAGAGCAGCTTTACTCCCCTTTATATTTACCCAAAACAGGTGGGATTTGAAATCTGATGTTCCTTTGTGCATTTTTACGGCTTATAATTATAGTAATAGTCATTTTAGTCTTCTAGTTCTTCTTTAGTCATAGAAGTTTTTAGAAAAATCACCCTTTAGCTTAAAGCATCCATAATGGATGTTTATTTAGTTTATTTATGAGACAGAGACAGTGCACAATCTACATTAACCTTAACAGAGAGATGCATTGTGCAGGTTGTAGCACTAGAGCTAATTTCCACCTGTAGTCCCTGATACATGTTTTTTAGGTTTGATGGGGGAAATCGGAGTGCCCAGAGGAAGAAACCCACCCAGACATGGGGAGAACATACAAACTCCAGACAAAAAGGACTGGGCGACCCAGGGATTGAACCCAGAACATTCTTGCTGTGAAGCAAGAAGGCTACCATGTTGCCAATACTGTAGTTTACACCTCTATCTATAGCCATTATTAAACATTCACAGTATATGGAATCATATCAGGCCCAATCCCAATTCTCCCCCTTAGCCCTCTGTCTTTGTCTTAGCCCTACCCCTTAGCCCTACCCCTCTGTCTTTAAACAGAGGGGTAAGGCAAAGGGGTATGTTTTAACCCTTAGAAATGGGACACCCCTTTGCAGTCGCAACAATATGACATTATTTTTAAAGTTTTGAAGTATTGTGCTCCTTTTGAGTTTGTTTTAAATGAACTTTGCAAAAAGTCAAATGTTTTTTTAATTTTTTATTTTTTTTAAATTACTATACTCTGTACAACATATGTAAATCAAATTTTAATCAACTGTAACACAAAATTAAAATGCTGCAGAGGTGGACGGAGTTGTAGAGGATGCCTGGTACACACAAAAAAGAAAACAAAATTAATACATAGTCATAAACATATAGTTGTTCTGGTACCTACAAATATTATAGAATGTAATATACCTTATATTTTATTTTCAAATTCTCCCACTTTTTTGAAGCTTGTTGGGCTGACACAACTCCAACAAGTCCAGCCTCCTACAAGAAATACAAATGTGATTAATAACATGTCATTAAATAGGGGATAATTTACAAGGCGAAACGAAACAATAATATTTTAGGCGATGCATGTTCGTAATACTTTACACATTCTACCGTAACATGTGTATAGTTCTAAACGCGCATGAGACGAGTTACGAGGCGAAATACAGCGATATATTTGACACATTCTAGTCTAACATATATGCGTATATAGTTCTTTAAGGCCATGCATGTTCGTAATATTTTACACAGGCGAAATGAAAACATATACAGATACAGCGATATATTTGACACATTCTACCGTAACATGTGTATAGTTCTAAACGCGCATGAGACGAGTTACGAGGCGAAATACAGCGATATATTTGACACATTCTAGTCTGACATATATGCGTATATAGTTCTTTTAGGCCATGCATGTTCGTAATACCGTAACATGCGTATAGTTCTAACCGGGCATGTTACGATAAGCCGTATATGTCAGAAAGCGTAAATGCTGGCGCCATGAGTATACCTACAACTTTTCAAAAGTTACTACAGTTTTATGCAACTTTTTATGAGGTTCTTGAGTGCAAATACTCACATTTGTCCAATTTCTTCCCGATTGCCGACACTTCCCGATTTCCGTGTTGGTTTTTGCTCCGACTTGCGTTAAGCCACGCCTACCCCTTTGCGCAAAGGGTGCATCTGAAAACGCTTTGCGCAGAGGGGTATCATAGCCCTTCCCCTTACCCCTCGCCCTTACAGAAAAGAGAATTGGGACACCCCTCTGTCTCTCGTGAACGCGCACAACAGAGGGGTAGGGCTAAGACAGAGGGCTAAGGGGTAGAATTGAGACGCAGCCTTAGTCTGTTAAATTACCTTGTGGCCTTCAGAAGCTTCCTTGCTGAACATATGTCTGAGTTGAAGGTTAACTTTAGTAATAATGAAAAAAATGAAATCATTCCAAACAGATAAAAATACACTAGTATATTTTCACAATGGACCAAAGCACTGTGGTGGAAGTCCTGGATTACCGCTGACCCTGCAGGCTGCTCCAAGGCTGTTCCAGGCCCTTTTTCCTGCATGTAAAAGCTGTAACTGTAAACCAGAGCTGCCAATAGTCTCTCAGTCACTTTTAACTGAGCCGAAACACTCTGCAGCCAATTCAGAAGTACACAATGATCAACACAATAGGCCCAAGCCCCAACAGGGTGTAGGGCCTATTGTGTTTGCAACAATAAGCACATGGGCAACGATGACCACATGGGCAACGATGAGCTCATGGGCGTATGCAAGAGGACGTCGTGCAACTTTATCTTCTCGGTCATCCCCTGCATGAACAGCAGTATCCCAGTAACCCGCGCCCAAGGCCTGGACCATATTTATAACTGCTAAAAGGAATGAAAGTCAATGGGAGGTCAGGGGGCGACCCCACAAGATGTTGCAGAAGTGCTCGTCATTCATCAATAACTCCACGGTGACGTGGTGAATGTCGAGAGCTTTCAAAAAACGTATATGTTCTTCCCATGTTAACGGATAAATTGTTTTTGCTACAATTACTGTTATGATTTTTTATTTTAATTGGTTTATTCTTTTTTCTTCTGCTCTTTGAGCGCTAATTCGACCACCTAAACACGTTCAAAAACTCACCCAAGCATCAAAAGTTATCCAATTTATTATGATAACTGCAACGGTGAAGCTCCAAATTTCAGTAAAAATTTTTGAAAATTTTCAGTGTCAAGATTTTCTCCCGCTCGCATATGCTTAGTCCAATCGTCCTGAAATTTGAATCACTAATGCGTGCTCTCGGCCTGAATCATAGACCATATATATGAATGGACATAGCTAACGCGCTAGCCGCCGCATTCCAAATAGGAAGTGCACCAGGAGGCTCTTCCAGCTCCTTCTTAACCTGGCTCTAATTGACTTACATTGGGATCTTGTGGCCCCTCTCCATGTAACTGCTGCAGAGAGCCTCATCATTTTAGTCCTAAAATTTGAATTTTTCAATTTGCTATTTTGTCCCTAAATCAAGATATGAACATAAATAACGGACCAATCAGATGCCTTCATTCCCCGAGGTCACTCACGCTAGCGTTAGCAACAGGTTTGAATGACAGCTGTGAGTTTCGTTACTAAGTAATCCCCCTTCCCGCTTTCCGGTGACAAGGGCGGGCACATTTAATGACCTCCATCATGTTTGGCTCTTGTGGTTGCTATGATACTCAAGGTTGGCTTTCCAAATATGGAGCCTGGCTCCAAATTTGCTCCTGTAACCGTTAGCATGGGGAGCTTCATTTGAGTAGAGCTGAATGCTATGGGTGACGTCACACTTGCTTAGTCCACTTCTTTATACAGTCTATGGCCTGAATATAATACACTATAAAGCATATGAAAATTGTACACTATAGCGCCCCCTACCATAGACATGAAACGTCAACATTATTGTATCTGTACCAAATTTGGGAATTAAATTCAATGCATGACTACGAGCAAAAAAAATATTACAAGCACACGCTTAGTTTGATCATGCTGAAATTTGAATCAGCAATGCATGCTCTGGACATAAATATAATCCACTGTAAAGCATATGAAAATTGTACACTATAGCGTCCCCTAGCATAGACATGAAACCTCAACATTATCGGATTTGTGCCAAATTTGGGAATTAAACGACTAGTAGCAAAAACATATATTACTGACATGTGGTGTTTTTCATAGTTGGCCAGCAGAGGAATAAAGACTCCTAAAAATATATATTTAAAGATGGACTATGTAATTTTTCTGGTGGAGGATCTGTTGGCCTAGGCGGCTCTCGAGAAGCGACAATACCATACAGGGGCGGTCACGTGGGAGGGGCGGCGCATCAGGCAAGGGCCATTCGACGCCACTTGCGGCTTTAATTACTCTTCCTCTTTGAAATATTGAAATCCTGAAAACGTGAAAACCCCCAATTACCATCAGTAGCAATTCATGAGCTATTTCTCCTGCCACACACTTCCTGTATTCATTTGGGCGTGATTACAGAAACAGTATAGGCACAAAATTCACTCAAATCTCTGCTGTATTCATAAGAATTATAAAGAATCAAAGCTATCACCTTTTTCTCACAAAACATCAAATTATAAAAATGTATTGATCATAAACTAGAAAGAAATCATCTGATACATTACTATGTTACATTTCAGGATGAACATTGGCTGTGATTCCTGCTTCACTTCACCATCTAAACAAGTTGTACTTGTACGTATAAAAAAGGTACAAGTACCTTTTATATATATATATATATATATATATATATATATATATATATATATATATATATATATATAT